>WOXC01002910.1:0-582143 GCA_011680675.1 Gymnobelideus leadbeateri | reverse complement strand
TTTATATTGTGCAAGAGGCTTTTCCTGGTCCTCCCCAATGCTAGTCTTCCCTCTAAGATTACCTCCCATGTACCCTGAATGTAGCTTGTACATATCTACATAGTTGTTTGCATGGTTTTCTACCCCAATTAAAATGTGAGCTCCTTGAGGGTAAGTGGTAGTTGATTGACTGATTAACCCATATGCCAATGTGACCTTTTAAATTAAAGGGAAATGAGAAATTGTTCTTCCTATATTACTGAATATTAACATTTTCTTAAGCTAATAGTCCAAGAGTGTCATCAAGTACAATTTCCTCCTTAATAATTACAACTTTTCTGAAATTATTAACTCTTTGAGGCTTTGTTTTTGCTTTTTTGAGGGTGTAGGACAGGGCAAGTAGGGTTATGTGACTTGCCCAAGGTCACATGTCTAGTAAGTGTTAAGTGTCTGAGGCTGGAATTGAACTCAGATCCTCCTGACTGAGGAAAAATTGGAAAAAGAAATGAGAAGGATGCAGGAAAAGTATGAAATGAGGGTCAACAGCCTGACTGAGGAAAACAACACCTTAAAAAATAGACTAACTCAAATGGCAAAGGAGGCCTAAAAGGGCAATGAGGAGAAGAATGCCTTAAAAAGTCGAATTTGCCAGATGGAAAAAGAATCTCAAAAGTTCACTGAGGAGATTCATTCCTTCAGAGTTAGACTGGAGCAAATGGAAGCTAATGACTTTATGAGAGATCAAGATGCTGTTAAGCAGATCCAAACAAATGAAAGATTAGAAGGCAATGTGAAATATCTCATGGGAAAAACCACTGACCTGGAGAATAGATCCAGGAGAGACAATTTAAAAATTATTGGACTACCTGAAAGCCATGATCAAAGAAAGAACCTAGAAATCACCCTTCAAGAAATTCTCAAGGAAAACTGCCCTGATGTTTTAGATCCAGAGGGCAAAATAGAGGTTGAAAGAATCCACAGATCACCTCCTGAAAAAGATCCCAAAAAGAAAACTCCCAGGAATATTATAGCCAGGTTCCAGAATCCCCAGATCAAGGAGAAAATACTACAAGCAGCCAGGAAGAAACAATTTCAATATTGTGGAAACACAATCAGAATAGCCCAGGACCTGGCAGCTTCTACACTGAGGGATCGAAGGGCATGGAATATGATATTCCAGAGGGCAAAAGAACTGGGAATGAACCCAAGGGTCACCTACCCAGCAAAACTGAGTATTTTGTTTCAGGGGAAAATATGGTCATTCAGTGGAATAGAGGACTTTCAAGCATTCTTGAGGAAAAAACCAGAGTTGAATAGAAAATTTGACATCCAGACACAAGAAGGAAGAGATGCCTGAGAAGGTAATCAGGGAAAAGAAATCAAAAGGAACTTATCAAAGTTGAACTATGTACCTGACCAAGATTCTCCTCTATGTCATTACCAAAAAAAATACTCAATCAGTGAGGAGTTCATTACTTCCCAAGGGAGTCCATTGCACTATTGGTTAGCTCTGATCATTAAGAAGCTTGTCCTTCCACAAAGCCAATGTCTCTGCCTCTCTGCAACTTCTAACCTAAATCCTATTCCCCCGTTTTCTAATCTGTAAAATAGGCTGAAGAATGGGGAGGAGAACTGGAAGGCCCTCTAAGTGGGGGAATGCTAGAGCCAGCTCATACCAGCAAAGTCAATGGATAAATTCTCAGTGTGAACATTAATTTATACCTTGGAAACCAGCAAAGGCTACAAATCATGGTTAGATCTATTTTGTTGATTGCTGTGATGTAAGAGAGCAATGGAAAAAAATGTAATAATGCAAATTAAACTTAAAAGTGCATCCATTCTAATTCCCCCCCAACCCCAGAGCCACTGTTAAATATTTACCAGTTAATGCTGATGCCTCTGAGGTTCGGTGATTCCATGAATTCAAAAGACAACAAGAAATTAAGGTAGCTCCTCTCAGACTTAGAATTCCTTGTGGTGGAAGTGATTGAACACTCCTATGTTCTAATACCGTACAATTCACTTTGGGTTTGGGCATCTAAGGCTATGGACAGCAATAAGCCCTTGGATGGGGGCGGCTAGGTGGCGCAGTGAGTAGAGCGTCGGCCCTGGAGTCAGGAAGGACCTGAGTTCAGATCCGGCCTCAGACACTTAATGCACACACAAAACAAAAAAACCTAGCCGTGTGACCTTGGGCAAGTTACTTAACCCCAATTGCCCTCCAAAAAAGCAAAAAAAAAAAAAATAAGCCCTTGGATGGCTTTTTACACATCAAATAAATTATCTTTGGCACTGAGGGATGAAGATAGGGGTACTACACAGATTAAATAACTGGACATTTAGAAATACTTACCTAAAAGAAGTCTATTCTTGCCTTAATGGAAGCCCAGGGAATACTATTTTGCAAGGGAAGGAGCACTCGACTTGAAGTCAAGATACTTGAGTTGTAGGGTCAGCTTTGCCACTAATAAGCTGTGTGACCCTGGGCAGATCACTTCACTTAATCTCAAATACGTTTCCATATCTCTAAAATGAAGGTGTGGGACTAGGTGGTCTCTGAAAACCCCTTTGAGCACTACAATTCTATAGTGTAGTGAAGAGGACACAACACCAAATCAGGAAATTTGACCGGAAGAGCTCCACCCATGTAGAGCACAAGGTAGAGAGAAGTCAAAAGACTTGAGTTCAAGTCTGACCTCTGATACATGGGACAGCCAGGTAGTGCAGTGGATACCGTGCTGGGCCTGGAGTCAGAAAAACCCATCTTCCTGAGTTCAAATCTGGCCTCAGACACTTTCTACCTATGTGACCCCTAGGCAAGTCACTTAATCCTGTTTGCCTCAGTTTCCTTATCTGTAGAATGGGGGCACACTGGAGAAGGAAATGGCAAACCATGCCAAGAAAATCTTGGCTAAGAAACCCCAAATGGGGTCACGAAGAATTGGACACAACAGAACAACAATAATGTGGTCCTCCTGAGTTACATGGTTGTCTCAATGGATTAGAGCACTGGGCCTGGAGTTGGGAAGATCTGAGTTCAAATCCAGCCTTTGCTATACTAGCTGTGTGACCCTGGGTGAATCACTTAGCCTCTCATAAAATAAGATAGTATTTGTAAAGGGTTTTGAAAATCTTTAAACATTATATAAGCCGTGTTAGCATTTATTCCAATAACAACTCAAGGAAGGTAAGTTACTTTCTGAAGCACATGTATATATGTTTCAATGTTTCTACTCTAGTTGCTTCAAAAATCTGAGCAGGGGTGGTTAAGGTAGCATAGTGAATAGAGCACTGGCCCTGGAGTCAGGAAGACCTGAGTTCAGATCTGACCTCAGAACGCTTGACACACTAGCAGTGTGACCTTGGGCAAGTCAGTAAACCCCAGCTGCCCTGCCTTCCACCTTCCAAAAAGCAAAAAAATAAAATAAAAATAAAAATCTGGGCAAACTTAATTTTCAGTATTACAGTTAAATGGACTGATCATTAGTCTGATCATTCTTTTGTGAAACTATCCCTTAAATGTCACATTTTAATGTGGATGGCTCTTTTTCCTATTTTGTATTACCAATCTTGACTGTGGAGGGCTAATCCAAGCCCTGCACTAGACAAAACAAGTAAGAAAAGACAAAGTCTTCTACCCAAGCCTCTCCCTTCTAGGTCTTGTTGGGGTGCTCCCCCTTCTCTCCCGCTTTTTCAGGAGCTAATGTTCCCATGTTCTCTCTCCCCTAGCAAAAACTGCTCCAAATAAATAGTTTGATAAATTCATTCATGCTAAAATTTAAGTTTAAAATGTTACTTTTTCCATGGGTAATTGCATTTTAACTGGGTTTAGATCAAAAGAACTCATCTTTAGAGGTGGCATTTCAGAGACCAGTGATCTTGTGAGGAGATTTGTTCTGCTTTCCTTAAATCACGCCACACATGTGTAATCAACCATTTCAGCTTAAAGTTATATTGGCTTTTCTGTAAAAGGCTTTTAACTAAGCAGCTAAGTTGGTGGCTCAGTAGAAGTGGACTTCTCCCTTTACCCTACTTCCTAAAGCAGAACAAACTTCCAGCACAGCATTTCCCATCTGGGCCCCAGAACGGTTCTGGGATTGAATGTATAATAATGGAATCTATAGATGCTGGGGAGTGAGGTCTGTGGGTAACTCTGAGATACAGAGATTTGGGAAACTGGGTGAGAAAAATAGAGGAAATTAAGCCTATTTTTATACCCAGAAATTGTCATGTGTAATAAAAATATAGGCATGTAATTCCAAATGTAATATTTCAGAGAGAAAACATTGAAACTTTCTTATGGAATTCCCTCAGCCATTGCAAAAAAATGTCGATGATTCTGGAGAAGATGGATTAGGAAATGGTACTGGGAAGATTAAAAGAGATTACATTCTAACTCAGTCTTAATCCCAAATGATAGCAAGGTCTAGTGAGAAGCAGGGGGGATAAGGGAAGGAATGCTGGAAGAAGACTGAAGGTCCGTCACTAGGCAAACTGTTCGTGGCCCTGGGCAAATCAATTAATGTCTCAACTTCCGAATCTTCATCTGTAAGACAGAAATAATAACACTTGGAGCTACCCCACAGAGTTGTTAGGAGAAGCTAGCTGATGAGATAAAGTATGTGAAACGCTTGGTAGTCATGAAGGCCTGTGTAAATCTTAGCTATTGTTATCAGCTGCTATAGTTGAACTCTTAAGTGTTCTGTGGCCAAGTTAGTCTGAGAAATGCCGCACTAGATGTCTGTCCTGCTTTAGGAAGGAAAGGTGGCAGTAGGGTCCATGAAGGTGCTCAGATTCATTCTGCTCTGCTTGTCAATACAAGTATCAGAAACTCAGAAATGTTAAGATTCTACCCAATATGGGGGGTCTTTAATAATAAACTTTGTTTATCTTTGGCTAAAAAAATAATGAAAAAATAGAGCAGTCCACTCCTACTTAGCCACAGACTTTAAAAACTCTTTAACTCAAACTTTTCCTGGGGCCAGCTAGAACTTTAACACAGGCCTGGCTATGTGCAGGTGTGATGACTTCAGGGAAACCAAGAAGGTACCCAAGTTAAAACATCAATGAAATGCCATCTAAAGATGAATTTTGTTAAAGGCCTATTAAAATGCAAAAGCCCTTGGAAGGGTAATATTTTAAGCCATATCAACAATAAAAACTTTTTTTTTTGGTAGGGCAATTGGGGTTAAGTAACTTGCCCAAGGTCACACAGCTAACAACAAAAACTTTAAGCCATAAAAATAATAAAGTTATTTTGGTTGGAAGAAAAAGGGCTTGTTGAGGACCTAGTAAGTGCTGGGGGCTTCCTTTGGATCTTTAGACCTCCTGTCTCCAAAAATCAAACAAATAAACAAATCTGAAGCACCCTGGGCAAGTAGAAGATCCCAGGACTTGGTAGCCTTGTGTGGTGGAATGTGGAAATGTTAATTTGGGGGTTGGTAGGCAAATACACAGGAATCATTAGTTTAGACATCAGGTTAATGAATGTTGCGTGGGTGTGCATTTGTTAACCTACTAGGAGAGGTATCTTCCTCTAACAAATCAGAGTTCATAAGGGCAATCGAAATACTTTTATAAGATTTAGGAATAGAAGGGAATTTTCAGGTTAGTTAATCTAACACCTTTATTTTACAGGTTAGGAAACAGAGGTTAAGAGACTTGCTCTAGGTCATAAGGCTGGTAATAGCAATGGGATTTAAACCCGAGTTCTCAGACTCCAAATCCCAGCACTCTCTCCATCACTATTACCCCTAGGAGGGGTACAGTAGAAAGAGCACTGGTTCTGGAGTCAGAAGACCCAAGTTCAAACTCCACCTCTGATGCTCTACTTGTGTGTTGTTGTTCAGTCATTTTTGCTATCTGACTCTTGCTATTTCCTTCTCCAGCTCATTTTACAGATGAGGAAACTGAGGTAACTGACTTACCCAGAGTCACAGCTTGTAAGTGACTGAAGTCAGATTTGAATTTGGGAAGATGAGTCTTTCTGACTCCAGGGCAGCAATCTATCCAGGGCAACACCTCGCTGCCCTTACTATTTGTGGAACCTTGGACAAGTCACAAAATCTCCTTAGGTCTTATTTGCCTCACTTGTAAAATTATGGTGGGGGGTGGGGGAGGGAAGGAGGAAGAATTGACCTAGATGGCTTTGAGGTCCCTCCCAGCTCTGTGTTTATGCTCCTACGACTTTTCTGTCATCAAGCAAAGGGCCTTTCTGATGGTTGGGGACCATCTCCAGTTGTCCTGATCTATCTTCCCACTGGACCCAGATGGCTTCAGAAAAAGTGAGGCTGGTGAATGTGCACAGTCCTCCCTCACTTAAATCCAATTCACCTGCAAATCAAAATCACCTTTCCTGATGTCATGGTTCTCTTTGATAATGAAGGACAAACGACAACTTTCTGATGGTTAGTGACAGGGCAGTGGTCACAATTAAGAATACAGTATACACTAGGGCAGCTAGGTGGTACAGTGAATAGAGCACTGGCCCTGGAGTCAAGAAGACTTGAGTTCAAATCTGACCTCAGACACTTAACACAAAACTAGCTGTGTGACCTTGGGCAAGTCACTTAACCCCAAATGCCCTACCTTCCCCCTCCAAAAAGCCAGAGAGAGAGAGAATACAGTATACATGCTTATTCGAAAGTCTCATGTTTGCTTGCCTAATAGCCATAAAAACAAAATAAAGCTTAAAAGGTAGTACTTGGTTCTTTGCCAACTCTCTGTAGTCATACCTGATAAAGTAATATATTTGCTTGCCTTTCTCTTAGCCAGTTGAAATCACTCCTACCTTCTACCATTGTAGCCTCAAAAGAAAAGCAATCAAGCAAGGCATATTTTTTTAAGTATCTTTCAGCAATACCATTACCAAGGGACATGAGCCCACTGTCCCACAGTGTATCAAGAATGACTTTGCTTAGTAAAGTAATAGGAGGAAACTTCTACACTGTCCTATGATCATCTTTTGATAAAGCAATAATAAAAAGAAAACCTAAAATTTGGGACTAGGGAAAAAGTTATACTGTTTTATTTTCAAATCAATGCTTCATGCTTAGAATTAACTGGATTTGATTATAGATGACAATCTTGAGTAGCCAACTTTTCATACATATTTCATAGAAATCAATCCCTTTCTCATTCTTTATTTCCAGGGTTCATTGTTTTATTCCATTCCCCACTCTCCCTCTCAGGGATTCCTCCTGATATTAAGAAACAACATGTCACTAGCTGGAGTTTTAAAAATGAGATTCTCTCAAATCACTGCTGATGCACTCTGGTTTCTGACCAAACTGGACTATAAGCCATGCTCCTAACATCCCCACTGCCCCCATTTCCCTTCTGACGTGCCTTTGCACAGTCACTTATCTAAATCTGGAATGAACTCCTTTCTCACCTCCACTTCTCACTCTCTTCCTTCAAGACATTATTACTCTTCAGAGATTCCCAGTCCTCTCTCTCTCCATTTTTAGTACTTTAGTACTCAGTATTCCTCAAGATGTCTTCAATTTTTATTTATCTGTACTCATGCAAAACCTTCTCAGGAGAAAGTAAGCTCCTTGAGGGCAGGGATCATTAAAAAATTTTTTTGTCCTTATATACCCAACATTTAGCTCAGAATCTTATATAATATAGTAGGCACTCATATTTACTAAATTCAACTGAATTGTTCATTGTGAAGCCCAGATGAACTACACCTAACAACATCCTAAAAACTGCTGATTATTCAAAGATTTTACCTGCCTAAGAAAACAGCATCCAACTCAAAAACTTGGACTCATCAAGACCAATTCCTGTTCCCACTAAGCCTTTCTCTTGAGGGTACCAGAGCAGAGCATGGTTACCAAGACACAGACTTTGACTTTTCTGGTTTAATTATTTCCCATCTGAAAACCTTACTTTTCAAGAAGTAAGAAATTTCCAGAAGCTCTTCTATTAAGAGCACCACCCACTCTCCAAGTTATACAGTTAGGTCCTGTGTGCTCTGAGCAAGCAGTGCTCACCAAACTGTATCTTAGGGGCCACTGGCAAGCAGCCCAGGGACAGTTTCTGGCAGTGCTACCCAGTGACATTTAGATCACGACTCAAACAGCACATTCAACTTTTTCTTTAAGACCCTGAATTTCTATATTGGAATGTCACAAAATACTAGAGTATATCAGGCTTGTATTTATCAGGTAGGATTTTTTTTTGTAATAGTCATGTGGCTCCAGAGTCACAAAATTGTGATTACCACTACACTAACCATTTTCTTGCCAGATCTTTGGCTTTGGCTTTGGCTCAGTTTCTCTCCTCTCAAGATAAGTAATTTTTAGATAAATAGTTTATATTTAGATAGCAGTATACAATTTACAAAGTGTCTGCCTTCCTACAATCCTGGGAATTAAATGGCTCACATGTTGTTGTACCTATTTTACAGATGAATCAACTGAGGTGTACAGGGGCCAAATGACTTGTCCAGGAACACATGGCAGTGCTACAAGAAGAACTGAAGTTTTTTTACTTCAAATTCAGTGCTCTTTTTTTTCACATCAACAATCTTCCTCTCTGTAGTACAATTCCAGTCTAAAAGATCTGATTTAGACCTTAGAGGGAGAAAAGAGATCATAGCAGAAATTAGGAAAATTATAATCTTTGTTCAGTCAGGTCCAAATCTTTGTGACCTCATTTGGAGTTCTCTTGACAAAGATACTGGAGCAGTTTGCCATTTCCTCTCCAGCTCATTTTACAGATGAGGAAACTGAGGCCAACAGGGTTAAGTGACTTGCCCAGGGTCACAGAGCTGGTGAGTATCTGAAGCCAGATTTGAATTTGGGAAGATAAGTCTTCCTGACTCCAAGCCCAACACTCTAGCCACAGTTAGGAAAACAGGAATAAATACTAAGAATAAAAATAGGTTTATGTACCCTATTTAATTTCCTTGTGTTTTCCTCATAAATGGAGAATGATGGTAAATAGTTACTATTTAAGAGAAGTTTTGATTCAGTCCAAGTCAATGAATATTTATTGGTCATCTACACTGTACAAAGCAGATGCTGTGGAGAGATTCAAAGATGAATAAAAGATCTAATATCTCTCCCCTCAAGGAGCTTATGATATAGTAAAAGGGATAAAACAAATAGAAATACCTGCAGTATAAGAAAGAAGGAAATAATTGCCACAAGAGAGATACAAACGATATGCTATGAGGTGTTAGAGAAGTTTGGAGCACCAGGGAAAGTTTCATGAAGGAGACAGCATTTGAATTGGGTTGGGAAGGAATGAAAGGATTTTAAGAGGTGCTGACAGAATAGGGAGAGAGAGGTGAACAAAGGCAAAGGCAGTAGAAGGACATGGGAAAATTCTAGAATGGGGTTGTAAGGTCATAGCTTGTGAACATTTAGAAAGGGATAAGGTGATTACAAAGAGGCAGCATGGCTTCATCAAGAATGTATCATATCAGACTAAACTTATTTCTTTTTTCTGAATGCATTACTGAACTGATGTATGAGGAAAATGTGTATTATTCTTACAAAGATGATGAAGAGATGTGGGTGAAAAGATGATAATAGGATTAAATGGTTCAAAACTTGTTGGATGGCCAGATTTTAGTGGAACTGCGGAGGCCTGAGTTAAAACCCCCACTCCCACAACATCAATCAGGGCTGCTGTAAAGCCAAGATGCTGCAGGGTCCATGACACAATTAAAGGGGTAAAAACCCCTCAGCTTAGGTGATCTCTAAGGTTTCTTCAAGTTATGTAGTTTTATCATCCATGTTTTGTGTGTGTGTCCATAGTATACAAAGGTGCTCAGATTAGTAAATAAATTACTAATTGATTGATAATGCTATAAATGTCAGCTAGGTGGCACAGTGGATAAAGGCTCAGGCCTGGAGTCAGGAAGATGAGTTTGAATCTAGCCTTAGACACTTACTAGCTGTGTGACCCTGCACCCTTGTGATCCTAGCATCCAACTCAAAAACTTGGACTAATCAAGACCAATTCCTGCTCCCACTAAGCCTTTCTCTTGAGGGTACCAGAGCAGAGCATGGTTACCCAGACACAGACTTTGTCTTTTCTGGTTTATTTCCCATCTGAAAACCCTACTTGGATTCAATCAAAGGGCTGTACTTGAGGACTGAGAGGGCCACATGTGGCCTCAAGGCCACAGGTTTAGGGGTTAGGATGGGAAGGCTACAGGAAGAACCCACTCTCTTCAGCTCAGAGAAATCAAGGTACTTCACCTCATCACTGAGATAATATTTGTAAAGTGCTTAGTACAGCATATGATGCATATTAGAGGCTATACCTGTGCTTATTCCCTTATCCCCTTCCTTTCCTCAAACCCCATCTTTGAACAAACTTGGGATCATGGGGTCAGTTGGTCAACAAACATTTACAATGTGTCAGGTTTCATGCTAAGTGCTGGGGATACAAAGAGGCAAAAACAACCATTACCTGAAGAAATAGGCTTTTCAAGAAAACTTCTTGTTATGAATACTTAACTATATCTATATAAAAGGAATTATTTGTGGAGGGGAGAAGAAACCTTGAATTAGATGGTGTAAATAAATATGCAAGCTGTTGATAAGAAAACACAACTCCAGGATAATTATTTGTGTTCTGTGTTAAAAAACAAACAAACAAAACAAAAGCTACTGTTGAGACTATAAGGAAACCTTATGGCAGTAAAATGAGCTTTCTGCATCTCCATGGAAGTTCAGGGGAAAAAAAGCAATTGCTCTCAGGAAAAGAAATTGCTGCTTCTCTCTTCACCATGATGTTTTCCAAAGAAAATGTGTAAAAAGAAGCTTGTCTTTTTTTTTTTCCTCCGGTAAGAACCCAGCTTGAGCCTCGTTCTAAGTGCTGCTGTTTGGTGAAAACAGAGTGGTCTGTTTAGAGTCAGTGGAGTTCAAAGCTGACTGTACCTCTGAAACTGACCCTCTCTCTACTAACCCTTTGTGGAACTTTAAAAATCACTTGATATGATTCTAATAGATAACAACTTAAGAACCACCTTTTTTCGCTTCCTGATCTGATCAAACTAGCTAGGTGAACTGAGCAGAGTTCAGGCAATGCACTGTTAATCTGTTTTTTTCTTTCCATATAAAAGGGCATCTTCTTTAAGTCTGAGTCTCAAAAACATACAAATAAAAACAACAACAAAAAAAATAAGTCTGAGTCTCAATTCTGTCCTTAACTCAATAAAAGTAAAAACTATGCTCAGTTTGTACATAGATGAAAATGGGGAGGAAGGAGAATGACTGGCATTTAGAAACCTCTTTAAAGTCTGCCCAGTGCTTGCTTTCTCTCTCTACTCCTCAACTCCTAAGGAGAGGTTATGAACACTGAGTAATGCTGAATCAAGATCTTCTGAGGAAAGAGACAGGGGTACAAAGCAGGAGCCAACAAACAGAATCAAAGGCAGTGGTCCACAGGTATGAGACACTGGGGCCACATCTGAACTCACTACTAAAAAAGAAGAATCACATGATCACTGTGTGCCTTGAAAATGTAATATTGGGGTGGCTAGGTGGTGCAGTGAGTAAGAGCACCGGCCTTGGAGTTGGGATGACCCGAAATCGAAACTGGCCTCAGAAAATGAGCACCCACACATAAATAATGACTAGCTGTGTAACCTTGAGCAAGTTACTTAACCCCAATTGCTTAAAAAACAAAAAAACAGGGGCGGCTAGGTGGCGCAGTGAATAGAGCGCCGGCCCTGGAATCAGAAGGACCTGAGTTCGGAGCCGGCCTCAGACACTTAATCCACACAAACAAAAACCTAGTCGTGTAACCTTGGGCAAGTTATAACCCCAATTGCCCTAAAGGGCGGCTAGGTGGCGCAGTGAGTAAGAGCGTCGGCCTCGGAGTTGGGATGACCTGAGATCAGATCCGGCCTCAGAAAATGAGCACCCACGCATAAATAATGACTAGCCGTGTAACCTTGAGCAAGTTACTTAACCCCAATTGCTTTAAAAAAAAAATGTAATATTCTAATTCTTCATCAAAAGTCTTGCTTCAGGATGGTTAGGTAGCACAGTGAATAGAGCACTGGCCCTGGATTCAGGAGAACCTGAGTTCAAATCTGATCTCAGACACTTAACACTTACTATCTGTGTGACCTTGGGCATGTCACTTAACCTTAACTGCCCCTCCAAAAAAAAAAAAAGTCTTGCTGATCACATCTGAGAGTTCTGCAAGCAGTGGGGACAATGGTGTATTTTTGTTTTTATCCCCTTCTACTTAGGCACCTAGCGCCCCAAGGCTCAATCTTGGGCTTTCTTTTCTCCATACAATTTCTTTTTTGGTCATCTCACCAGTTCCCACTAGTTTAATGATCATATCTAACACACATAAATCTTGTATCTATTTATATAGTGCTGATCTCTCTCCTGAATTCCAGTCTTGCATTACCAACTGCCTGCTGGACATATCCATTTAGATGTTTGTAGACCTCTCAACTCCATGTATTCAAAACAAAACCCCACTGTATTTTCCCCCTAACTCATCTTTTTACCAAACCTTTCTATTTGTACTGAAGACACCAGCATCTTTTCAGTATTTCAGGTTCACAACCTTGGATCCATCCTAGCTGTTTCTCTCTCCCTTCCCTCTTCTTCCACCATGAGCTGCCAAGTCTCATCTTTTCTACCTCCATAAGATTGTAGTCTTCTGTTCACTTACAGAGTGTTAGTGCTAGGATCTCATCACCTCTCACTTGGACTACTTTAGTAGCCTTTTAAACAGTCTCCTTGCTTCTGATCTATCCCTCTGCTGATCCATCCTCTATGCAGTTGCTAAATTGATGTTTCTAGAACAAAGAACTCTCCAGGTTAACACCTATATCCAAAAATCTTCATTGGTTCCCTACTATTTCCAGGACAAAACACAGACACAGACTTACGCATGGCATTTAAAGTCCTTTAGAAAATGGTTCCTGCCTATTATTTCATATCATTCTCTTTAGTGCATGGGTCAAGATGGCTGGCTAGCTGTCTCCCATATATGATTTTTCATCTCCTAACCTTGCAGAGGTAGTATCCCATGCCTGGGATGTATTTCCTCTGACTCTTAAAATCCCTAGTTTTCTTTTCTTTTTTTTTTTAAAGCAATTGGGGTTAAGTAACTTGCTCAAGGTTACACGGCTAGTGTATTTATGTATTATGTATTTATGTATTTATGTATGGGTGCTCATTTTCTGAGGCCGGATTTGATCTCGGGTCATCCCAACTCCGAGGCCGACGCTCTTACTCACTGCACCACCTAGCCGCCCCTTTAGGGCAGTTGGGGTTAAGTAACTTGCCCAAGGTCACACAGCTAGGTTTTTTTGTTTGTGTGGATTAAGTGTCTGAGGCCGGATCCGAACTCAGGTCCTTCTGACTCCAGGGCCGACGCTCTACTCACTTCGCCACCTAGCCGCTCCCCTAGCTTTCTTTAAAGCACAATTCCAGAGCTGCCTCTCACGATGCTCACTTTAAGAAAATTGTTTCAAGTTTTTATTTTTTTGCTGTATTGATAACTATTATTTTTAGATTACATTACTTCTGGATATATTCCTTCCCCAACTCCATCAACTATTATTTAGTATAATTCTATACATTTATAACAAATACATGTTGCATTTACCTCCAGTAAAATGAAAGCTCCTTAGGGCAGGGGCTGTTTTATTTTCATATTTGTATCCCTAGTGACTAGAACATAGCAGTTCTTTAATAAATGTTCATTGAATCAAATTACTGCTTTTGAGTTTCAAGACATAATGTTGATGGGACAATTCTTTGCTCTCATTCCAAACCCAACTCAGCCCTAAGCATTAAGTAGATGGCTACCTATGAAGTATGATTTAAGGCTAGGCTCCAGTCAGCTACCCTCAGAAAACTCCCCCCATTATGAAATTTCCACCATTAAGAGTTACTCCACTGGTACCAAAACAAACATATGGGCACTAATGAAATGTATTTGTCACAGGGAATGAAAAGAGAGAGATGATGTGCTTCTATTTCCATGTATTGGAGATACAGATACAAGAGTTAATCTGAATACATATGAAAATTAACCCAGTTGGAAATGATATGACCAAGGAGAGATTGCAAATCAATAGCCAAAGTGAATAAATAGTTTGTCATATCAACTATTTGTCATAATAGGGACTAGAGGAATGAGATATGGTTAAGTTTCAGTGGACAGGGAAGGTGAAATCTAGCAGAGACCAGTCTTGTGGGGCTAGCTAAGAAGCTAGTACAGTGACTAGTGGGGAATATGACAGGGATAGATTAAATGTCTTAGGTAAGAAGAGGGATTGTTGGACAAAGAGGGCACAGAATTTGGGTACTAGGTCAAAGCAGGGGGCAATGTAAAGCTTGACTCAGGTACTAAAGACCAACTTAGCCTACTTTTATAATTTTGGCTTAGAATCTGTTTTAAGAAGTATTAACCTTCCATCAGGTACTTCCTGATGTGTGTTTGGAAGTTAAAATACTTGTGGGTAAACAACACAGGACACAACACTAATAAATCTTTTGAATTTAAATAGGGTTCCAAAAGTGGAACCAATGGCCTTTTAATTAGAAACATTCCTCCTCTTGCCCTGGGGTCTCTTAGAAGACTAAAATCCAGAGAAGAATATGTATCATAGTTACAAAGCATTTCCTTCCCAAGCCTACAGCGCACTTTCCACAAAACACACAGAGTCCTTGGACACAAAGAGTAGGCACAAACTTAAAGGTACAACAATACTGAGGCCTGCATGTGGGGAATACATATAGCAAGGGCAACAACAGTAACAACAAAAGAATAAGCATAAAGGGAAACTGATGAGCTGAAGAATATATGAAGAAAGACAAAACAGGCTTAGATCTTTTTTTTTTATTAACTGTATTTTGTAACCTCAGAAAGTAATCTTGAAATTACAATGAAAATGTAATCTTTGAAACCAGGAAAGAAACTCCAACCCCAAATACAGCACTGATAAGTTTTGAAAATATTCATTTTATCTTCTACAATTTTCATAAGATTGAAAAGATAATTGGATTACTGGTTCAAGTCCCAAAGATGTAAAATAACCTGATGGTCCTTTCCCCCACCCCTCAGCACACACAATACAAGCTACATCACAAATTAAATCTTTATCTTTACATCTAAAAAAAGGATTCCTCTTAGTTTTAATTATTTTTTCCCCTCAGAGAAACGAGAGAACAAGGATAGTTGGGGGCTGGGAAAGGTGAAAGGGAAAGACTGAGGTAAAGTGGACAGTGAAGGAAGTTGTTAATGGAGATGTCCTTACTGAGAACTGAAAAGATCTGCCTTTATTAGCATGCCGAAAAGCCTATGGCCAGTGCTTCAACCTCCCCATTCCAGTCCCCCCTAAACCCATCCATCCCCCTGACTCATCCTATTAGTTCTCCTCTCTGCCTGCTATAGTAATGAGCTCATTGGTTCAGGACACATATGTCTTGTGAATTTAGCTGAGTGCACTTGATTTGTTTTGTCCAGAAAGAAGCAAACAAGATAGAACAAAATTAAGTTTGGAATAGGTAAAGTCGATAGTCATCAAAGATTTATTAATCTGATCTTTCCTCCTATGTGTCCTTGGATGGAGTTTTAAATTTAATTTCATAGCTATTAATTTTACTTTAATTTTCCAAACAAGAACAGAAGTCGAATTCTTGCTAAGTCTTTAAAAAGTATTGATAAAAAACAATTACCTTTCAAAACTCAATTTAAAATCTTTTAAAGTCATTAGAAATACTGGAATGATGTTTTTCCAAAATTATCATCAAATATGTATTAAATGCTATATGTACAGAACAAAAAGATATTATTTTAGACCAATTAGAAAATGTTGATCATATTTCATCTACCCATTATTGGATTGCGTTTAAGATAAATGTTAAAGATACAATGTCAATGTAAACTCTTAAGAAAGATAAAAGGTTGCCAGGGACCACAGAAAATACTTTATAGCTATGTGTTACCTAAAATAAAGTGATACAGTAGCTAAAAACAACAATTTCTACAAAAGGTAGATTGGTCGGGGCGGCTAGGTGGCGCAGTGAATAGAGCGCCGGCCCTGGAATCAGAAGGACCTGAGTTCGGAGCCGGCCTCCGACACTTAATCCGCACAAACAAAAACCTAGCCGTGTAACCTTGGGCAAGTTACTTAACCCCAATTGCCCTAAAGGGGCGGCTAGGTGGCGCAGTGAGTAAGAGCGCCGGCCTCGGAGTTTGGATGACCGAGATCAGATCCGGCCTCAGAAAATGAGCACCCACGCATAAATCAAATGACTAGCCGTGTAACCTTGAGCAAGTTACTTAACCCCAATTGCTTAAAAAAAAAAAAAAAGGTAGATTGGTGGTAATTCACTTGACAATAGAATTCTACATTGTGTTTGAAAAGGACACACCTCAGAGCTATTTTAAGTAGCAAGCTCTCAACAGTGTTCCTCTAAACTACAGGGACAATTTGATTTGTATCTAAAAATAATAGCCAACATTTGTATGGTGATTATTATGTGCTGGGCACTGTGCTAAGCTCCTTACCATTATTACCTGCTATGGTCATCACAACCACCCTGGGAATTAGTTATTTGCTGCTGTTATCTCCATTTTAAGAAACTGGAGCAGACAGAGGCTAAGTGACTTGCCCAGGGTCACACAGCTGGTAAGTGCCTGAGGTTGAATTTGAACTCCAGGCCTGTTTGTTTTATCCATCTCTTAGCTGCCTATGCCTATCTTCTCAGTATATTTTTATTGTCTAAAATGAGATGCACCTGCCCTATAATAATTGGGCCTGACCACTCAGCAGTAAAACATTGCAAAGTGCTCCAGGGCCTTCCTCGTACCTCCAGGCTCAAATATAAACTCCTCTGATCTGTATTTAAAGCTCTCTATAACCTGAACCTTGTTAATTGGCTTCAAGGTTTACAATGCACTTTGTTCACACAACCTTGTAGTATAAGCATTATCTTCATTATACCGATGAAGAAACTGAGAAGACACTGAACTCCTAAAATATCATTGTTTTTTTAAGCCTATAAGAAAACCACCTTGCTTTCCCATTTGATTAGATTAGTCCATTTGATTTCCTTTTGAACAGACCTCTCAGACCTCACAGTTCCCTTAGACACACATGGCATGACTACCATTAGCCACTTCCTCAATCTCTTCAACTGGGGGAAAATTCCTAGCTTTCTGCCCTTACATATTTCTGTAAGGATCAGTTCTGTGGATCAGTTCTTCTTGGTTGATTTTTTTTGGTGCTTTTGAGTGAGATGATAACCTTAAAGCTTGATCAGGGACCACCATGCAAATTCCTCTTTAGATATGCAGTTTGTACAACAAACTTTTTACTAACTTAGATTGATTGTTAATGTGACACTAATAAAGATGGAAGAGAGATATATGGGAAAGGAGGACAGGGAGTGGGAAGTGTACAGATGGATTCACAAAACTGCTGGATCCTGTGAAGAAGAATGGCAAGTGTTGACATGACTGAAAAAGCATAGTCAGCTACCCACCCCCTTGAGGCTTTTACCCTCTTGAGGATCTTTACATAGTACACTCCATCATTCCCCAGCAACAGTCTTCCATTGGATGCCTATATCATGTGACTGTTCTCAGAGGGTCCGCTCTATTCTCCAACCTGGGCAGAAACACCAAGGAAAAGAGGCTCCAGGCCAATTTCTCTTTATCCAGTCACCATCTGACTATCCCACGGAACCAGCAGACTCAATTATGCTCATGAAGGCTTTTCCCAGCTCAAAAGATCCTAGATGGGGCTCCCTAAATTGGTCCAGGTTTCCTTCAAGTGGCACTACTGAAAGTTACTCTATTGTTTTTTGAATAGCTAGCATTATATTGCTGCTTGGGAGATGTAAGGTAAAGTTTAGTTATGCCTAGCCAGCCAGAACATTATTTTATTAAATATTATTAGTTCATATATGTTACATTTAGAATATCAAAGCATATGTGAAATAATTATAATAATTTATATTTCTATTCTGTATTACTGATCTTACCATAACTAACTCATATAAAGTTTTTAAAACTCTAAAAGATTGAGAAAACTACCATCTACACCTTAAAAAACTATGTTAGGGGCAGCTATGTGGTGCAGTGAATAGAGCACAGGCCCTGGAGTCAGGAGGACCTGAGTTCTGATCCAGCCTCAGACACTTAACACTGCATTCCCCCCTACAAAAAAAAAAGCAAACAAAACAAAACAAAAACCCAAAACTATGTCAACTCTACAAAACCCATGCAAGGAGAGAGTAGACGTATGTACTTTACTCAGGAAAAGAGACAAATTTAATCCCTTAGCATCTCATTCAGCTTCAGTGGCTAAAAAGAATTACCCAGGCTTTAATTGTCCTTGGGAAATCAATCTGACTAACTATGATACAATCACATCATAGAGGCTACAAAGAATCTTGAAAAGCAGTAAGAGTAGGCAACAATGGCCAGATCATTAAGCTAGGAGTCAAGAGGCATGAGTTCTAGTTCTGATTCTGCCATTGATTATGCAAGCAAAAGAAAGAGACCTGGAGTTAGGTGGCCTGTGTTCAAACCTTGACTCTTAGGTATCACCTGTGCAACTTTGGGCAAACCTCTCTGATCTCAGTTCTGTCATATGTAAAATGGAAATGGAAGATCTCTGAAGTCTCTTCTAACTCTAAATCTTAGGATTATATATCACTCAGTGCTTCCATTCTCACACCCACGAAATGAGAGACTATAGACAGAGAGCTGTCCTCTAAGCCAGGAAGAGTTAGCATTTACACAGCACTTTAAGCTTTGCAAAGCACTTCCTTCACCCATTAACTGATTCATTCCTCACAACAAACTGGTGAGGTAAATGGTGAGATTATTATTCCCATTTTACAGATGAGTAGAGAAGGCACAAAAAGGTTAAAGGACTTGTCCAGGGTCATATAGCAAGTGCTTGGGTTAGGATTTGAACTCAGGTCTTCCTGACTCCAAGTCTTGTGTCCTATCTATTGGGTGACCTAAATGCCAGGAAGACTGAGGTTCAAATCCTCTTTCTGACACATACTACCTGTGTGACCACTGGTGTCCATTAACTTCAGTGTTTAAGGCAACTCTCTGAGAAAAAAAGTAGCAAAGAAGATGCTGACTTATACTGGTAGAAGCAATTTCTTCATCTTGGTTTTCCCTATACTGATGACATCACAGTTCTAGTCCCTATCCCTATAATAAGATAATGACAGTCTAGTGAATAGAGAAGAGACCTAGGAATAAGGAAAACTATAGGCTCAACAGCCATCCCTCTAGTTGTCCTATGATCTGTGATTCTGGTCAAGTTACCTACCTCTCAGGGTCCCAGACAATTCTGAGCGACAGGGGAAGAAAAGGGAAAAGGGATGTTCCTCACTATGAGTTTCTTGTACCAATGAAAGGAGAGGTCGAGACCAAAACTTTGAATATATGTACTTCAATCTTATTTTGGCTGTTTTGAAGATGGCATGAGAAATATAAGGGGGGAAATTCCACCTATGAAACATGCAAGTATTAGAGTAGCATGAGTATTGGAACATCACTGAATAAGAAATACACAATAAACCAAAGATATTTTATATAGATAAGAACATAATGGTTCACCTTTGTTAGTAATGGTATTATTTGTAGGACCTGCCAATGTTGGTAGTTTGGGATTTGTTTGAGCGACAGTAAATTGACAGAGCTGGAGATCTTTTTAAACTACTCATGTAAAACACACACACACACACACACACACACACACACACACACACTAGAGAGCAGAACTCTCCAAGAATGGACAAACAGGTCTACTGTTTTACCCAAGTTCATTTGTTCAATTGCAATTATTATTTTAAGACGAAGAAACATTTCTCTTTTTAATAGCCTAGCAGCTAGGTATCTAAAAATCTGATAAAAGATTTCACATAAAGCACTGAAGTCTTGTCAAATGTAATGATTCACCTTAGTCTGATTTAGACTATTGTCAACAAAAGTCAAAAGTTTGAAAGTCCAATGATCTTTAGAGTGCTCAAGTTCAAATTATTCATTCTACTTCAAACTTATCCTTAATATTTTTCTATATTTTAAAGGGTACTGAGTTCAAATTTTCTGTATTATTTAAATAAAGTTATTTAAACAACTCCATGGCACTGCCTGAGCCTACAGAAGATGCCCAGAGGCATTTGACAACTATATAGAGTACTTTGTTCTAAAGGATTTACATGGTTTGTTAAAAACAAACAAAAACACTGGCTCCCTTCAATATCCCTTATTTTACTTTATTGACAAGATTATAGCAACAGCAATAACTTTTAAAAATTCATATTTTTTGTGGAAATATGTTTAATATGATTGTACACATATAAGATTGCTTGTCAACCTGGGAAGGGAAGAAGAGAGGGAGAAAAAAATTTGAGACTCAAAATCTTTTAAAAGTAAATGTTGAAAACTATCATTATACATAACTGGAAAAAAATAAAATACTATTAAGTGGGGGGAAAATTCACATTTCTAGTTTTAAGATTTGTAAAGCGCATTGCCTAAAGTGATCCTGTGAAGCACATCATAAAAATATGATCACCATTTTACAGATGACGAGGCTGACCTAGGTGACACAGCTAAGTAAGGGGAGCTAGGTTTCCCACAAGAGTCTACTAACTCCAGGTACAGGGCTCTTTCCACTAAACTACACAACCTCCCCCCAAATTCCTACCAATTCCAAGAGTGATCATTTTCAATCAGATTCCTCCTCCAGTGGGCCATTTGGGAACATTCAGTAGCAAGGAATAAGTTTCATAATCTCAAAGAGAGATTTTGTTCTTCATTGAGTAGGAATCACTACAAGGCTGTCTTCCTCAATCCTGGCTACACACATGCTTCTCTCCCTCTACTTGACTCATCTCAGGACCTCCAATTACTACTTGTAGCAAGTCATTCTCATCCTGACCCATTTCCTTGATATTGCTGGCTCCTGTTCTATAACTGTTGCTTTTATAGAAAGAAGTTGGTACTAAAATAACTGACCCAACAGCAACTAATTCCCAGTTGGAGATAGTAACAGAGTTCTTATCTGCCTGCTCCTTCCTCTTATTTTTGGGGGAAGGGGGTATCAATAGAGTTAATCAATCAAGGACCCAAACCCACTTAAAGTATATGACAAGATATTATGCCTTCATATTTCTGTCAACAATCCATCATAGATATGAACAATCCTTTCAGCTAAGTGGGAAAAGTTCTGATCAATTTAGATATTTTTTCAGAACCATTGGCTGACCTGGAGTGACAATGCACCAGAAGTATGTCTGAACTGCCTGAGGAAGCTTGGCTAGGTCACCTATAACATAGCCAGTTCATAACCAGTTGGGAAGTGGAGAAAAGAGAAAAGCCAAGCCGAGAAAGAACTGCTTGACAGGAGTGGCTAGGTGGCACAGTAAATAGAGTACCGGCCCTGGAGTCAGGAGGACCTGAGTTCAAATCCGACCTCAGATACTTAACATTTACTAGCTGTGTGACCTTGGGCAAGTCACTTAACCCCAATTGCCCTGCCTTCCCCCCTCCAAAAAGAAAAAACAAAAAGTACTGCTTGAGGAAAGAGGCAGGGGAAGAACCCTGGCCTTGACTTCAGTCAAACCCCATCTTGGCTAGAGAAACACCTGGTTCATTTCAAAGGCTCAGGAAGATTTTGACTAAATATCAGCATCCTAGCAAGAATGGCCAATTTTGCAGGGTCTGCATCAGGAGCTCAAGACAGGATGGATCCAATAAGGAACAGCAGGTTCAAAGTTCTACAAAGATCCCAGCAGAAAAGCTGAAACATACCCCAAATGAACATCCTAAGGGCTCTAGCAAAAGACATTTCAGGAGCTATCATATGTGCCCTAAGACTGAGCCCCTCTTTGCTTTGGAATCTGTGTACTGATGAGAGAGCAGGTTGCAGACTTTTTGGGGGGATGCTCTGTACTAGCTATGCCACCAGACTGAATACCTGTTTTCTAAACAGTGATCATCTGGCTTATTGGTATCAAATGATAATCAAAGGGAGAAGCACACAATGGGAGCTTGTGAGCCACAACACTAAAAATGATACCCCAAAACACTTGGGGATATCATTAGAGCCATAAAGGGTCAGAGCCAACTGCTGCTCTAAGGACCAGACTTGCCAGGGAATGGTAGCTGGGATAGTAGCCCAGAATATATGTTACACTCATGAAAACGTTGATTAAGGAAACTGTTTGCTTTAGAACAAGCATCAAATGGGACCAAGAAAAGTAACTAAACCTTCCCTAGATCCACTTTAACAGTTAAAGAACTTCATTTGACCACTAGATTTTGTGAAATCTATAGTATTTTGTATTTTGAAATCTATAGTATTTTGCCTCAAGACATATTTTTCTATTTTCTATTACAGCTGGTTTAGATCTATTCTGATGAAAATATAATCAGAAAGACAGGATTTTTTTTAACCTACTGTAAAAACACTTTTGGTTCATTAGGACTAAGGTGGGATGGGGTCTATTTAATGAAAGTTTAAATCAACTTCAATTACATTTCTGAATTCTAACTTTTTAAGATATCTTAACATAGCCTAAGCCCAGACTGGATTTCATTGATACATTATTTTTAAAAATTCAAACAAAAAAATCCAAAGGGAGTGATTATACATTATTTCTTACCTATTATCAGGAAAAAATCAGGCTTCGGTTTTGAAGAGCAAGTTAAAGCCTTTTTAAAGAAACAGTTCATTTTGCTGAGCTATAAAGAATTCTGCCCTTGTGCTTCCTTTTATTTATTTCAAAAGAATTTTTTTCACAAAGGTTGCTATGTTTATAATATCCTCAGGGTCAGCAGAACCAAACTTCACAGGATGCTAATTAACATTAGAGTTGTTTAGGCTAGTTGTTTAGGCTCAGAAATTTATATCATCTTTATGACACAAAGAAATGAAATCTAGAACTCGAGGAGCAAATTATATTTTTGTATTTCAGCTAATAATACAATACAGTAGTTTTAAGTTAGGAAACCCACAATTCATCAGGACCACTCTTCCTGCACTTCAAACTGCTTTTGTCTTTCATACACTATTGTTCAACAAGCTTTTAGTGTGACTCAATCAGCATCTATTAAATGCCTATTGGACTTCTTAGAATAGTAGAATGAGTAGTGTTTACTATGAATTTTGTCCAGTAGAATCTGTCCAACACAAATTCACAATTGGTCAAGCCCCAGCTGCTCCTTGGCAATCCTTCTACCCATATAAGTTCCTAATTTTATTTCCCTTAGTGATTGCCATTAACTCCTTTTTTCCCCTCCTTTCATCCACAACCAGGGGCCATCTCCAGTCATCCTGA
Source organism: Gymnobelideus leadbeateri (assembly GCA_011680675.1). Taxonomy (NCBI): domain Eukaryota; kingdom Metazoa; phylum Chordata; class Mammalia; order Diprotodontia; family Petauridae; genus Gymnobelideus; species Gymnobelideus leadbeateri. The sequence goes on along the minus strand of WOXC01002910.1, from coordinate 558,840 downwards.
TCTATATCTTGCCACTGAACCCAGATAGTTCTGGAGGAGAAAGTGAAGCTGGTAACTTTGCACAGCCCCTCCCTCATTTAAATCCAATTCGGTTGTAAGTCCTGGCATCATCTTCCTGATGTCAGGGTCCTCTTTGAGAAAGAAGAACAAACAACAATCGCTTACTCACATTTACAGGAGATAACCTAACTTCCTGCTTCACAGAAAAGACTGAAGCTATCTGATGGGCTCTTTTCTCAGCTTTCCTCCTCCACTGCTCAGCATTATCACTCATACTTTCTTTCCTCTTGGTTACAGAAGAGGAATCCCTGTTCTTCAGTAAGTCTAATCCCTTTACTTCTGTCTTTGAGGCCATTCCTTCCTGTCTCCTTCATGTTCTTGCTCCAGTAACTTTCATCTCATTTTCACCATGAGCTCTCTGCCATCTGCCTACAAAACATGTTCAGGTCTCTCCAATCCTAAGTTTTCATTTGATCCATAACCACCCCTTCCCTTCTACCTACAGTCTTATTTTTCTCTGCTTGCCTCTACTGCTAAACTTTTAAAAAGCATTTACACCTGATGCACCACCTCCTCACTAGCCCCCACTAGCTCCTCAAAACCCTGGTAATCAGGTTCTCAAAGTTTAACAGTGATCCTCTAATCATCAAATCAAATTATCTTTTCTCAATCTTCATCTTCTGACCTCTCTGAAGCTTTTGACATAACTGACCACTCCATCTGACCATATATTCTGATACTCTCTCCTCCACTAGCTACAAAGATAACAGACTTTCCTACTCCTCTGGCTCTTGAAATTCTTGACCCTCATTGTGGGGATCTATCTTTGGTTCTCCATTCTTGTTGCCCCACAATCTCATTCATTTCCATGGCATTCACTGTCATCTCTATGCAGATGAGTCCCAAATCTATCTGTTCAGCCCTGACCTCTCTTCCAAGTTCCAGACCTCAAATCTTCAATTGTCTACAGGTTATCTCTACCTGGATATGCCCTCAGCACCCCAAACACATGTCCAAAGACAAGTTCATTATCTTTCAGTTTCAAATTTCACTGTTTCCACTATCCATTGAGTTTCCCATGTTCATAAATTTGGGGGCATCTTTAAGTGTTTTCTCTTTCCTTACGTCTAACCAGTTTCCAAGTCCTCTTGAATTTATTTTGGTAATAACTGTAGCATCCATTCCCTCTTTTCTTTCTACCACTACTCCCAGTACAAGTCCTTATAATCATCCAACTGGACTGTGGCAACAGTTTACATACAAGTCTCCTTACCTCTACTCTTTATTGCTCCAGGCTCCCCTTTCATCAGCAGTACTGCTGCCAGAATAATCTTTTTTACATATAAATCTGATTGTTACTTCTTTGACCAAAAATGTTTAATGGTTCCCTATTGCCTAATAAAGTTCAAACTTCCTCTGCCAGTCAAAGCTCTCTACAGTCTGATCCATTTTACTTTTCCAGTCTCTTATTACTCCCCTCTCTGTAATCTAACTTCCAGTAAAACTGGATACCTCTCAGCCCCACAATATAGACTGGGTTTCCTACCTTCAAGCATTTTCTCAGTCAATTTCCTATGCCTGAAATTATTTTCCTTCATTCTGTTGAATTCCTACCAATTCTTATAAAGCAAAACCTCTGCCTCCCTTAGTACTCTCATTGGTTAACAACATTCCTTCTGAGATCTCACATAGCACTTTGCTTTGCAAGTGGTTAATGCAATTATCATGTAACATTGTGTTTTATAGTTAGTTACCAATGTCTTATCTCTCTTCTAGATTCTTGGGCTCCTTGAAAACAGATGAGGTCTCGCCTCAACTTTGAATTTCTTACAGTACACCTAGCACAGAACTCCGCAAATGGGAGGTGCTAAATATATATATATATATATATATATATTTTTTTTTTTTTTTGCTGTTCTTTCAAACAGATGCCTGAAGAAAACTCGACCCCATTTAAGTTATTAAACCTCTCCACTACTTTCAGCACCCTTCTTTTTTAAATTATATTTTTGTTCCCCTAACTTTCTGTCTTTTGTCTCCATTAAAAGACCTGTATGTCTATAGCTGCCCTTTCCCAAAGACTTCCTTGCAATTTAAACAGTATGCATGGTAGAGAGAAATCAACATGATTTTAATCCATTTCATTCTACCATTCTGGGTGGGCAAGCACTCAATGCCAACAGCAACAGAACAAGCTAAAGCCTTCTTCAGGGGAGCCCTGTCATCCCATGCCAAAATTTAAGCTCTCACCCTATAAAGCTTCACACCATTATTAAGCATTTTCTATTTGTAAAATGCTTTACAATCATATTGTATTAATTATTTTACTAGTTGTAACTGCATCAGAATTGTGTGGATTTAAAATTAAAAAAAAAAAACTGTTTGCTGTCAGAGAAATGCGCTGGATTGACAGTCATATGGAATAAAGTTCTATGCTGCAAGGCATACAGAGAACTGGTATGAAACTATATGAGGCTTCCCATATGGTCCCATTGATGTGCCCTGGCTAGTCAAAATCATGGTTAGTACTGGGCTGCATATACTCAGGAAGCTACCTAGTAGATAATGCCAGCTCCTTGAGAACAGGGGCTGTTTTATTTTTGACTTGGTGTCCCTACGACTTAGCACAATGCCTGGCACTTGGCAGACACTTAATAAATGTTTACTAATTGACAGATTAATTGATCCTGTGTTCAAATTGACAGATTTCATTGTTTAAAAAAAAAAAGACCAAAATTAACCCAAAGGTCACCTTCTAACAACATAAATTACTTCTTATAATTAGAATAGTCTAGATAAATTTGAATATGAAAAAAGTTTACCTATGTTTCTCTTTAATTCCCTGATATTTCCAAAGCTGTCCACATTTTGGGGATTAATTTAGTTTCCAAATTTAATACAGAGGAACCTAAAACTAAGCCCTCATTGTCATACCCTGCTTTGTTCTTTAAATAGCCTAATACCTATGGCATAGATGATAGATCTAGAGCTGTAAGGCACCACAGCCATCACAGGCCAACCTCCTCACTTTATTGATGATAAAACTGAAGCACAGAATTGGTCCCTACCTGCAGTCACATGGCAGCAATAAGCTTCAAACTCAACCTTTCAAAATCTGTGCCACACACTCAAAACCTGAAAGAAATTAGGCTGGGTCTGTAACAACAGTCACAACTTACATTTTGCATAGTGATTTAAGGTTTATAAAGCATTTTCATCACAATCACTCTGTAAGTTAGGTCTTAAAATTCTCATTCGATGGGTAAGACCTTCAATAAAATTTAAAAAAAAACTGTAGTTATTGTATTGGTTTTATATTTCTTCAGCTGCTACTCAGAACATAAGATTAAATTTTATATGATGCTAGTGAATCTAAAGTAGCCTGAATATTGAGTGAGTTTTGACTGATCCACAAAAATTGGAATATAGCAGTTCATAATGAAGTACGAAGATTTTTCATTATATGTAGATGGCTATTTATCCAAAGTACTGATATTTTAAAGACATACCAAAGTACTTCGTTTAAATTCAACCATGTTTAAGACCTTACTAAGTGAGAGGCACTCGCTAGCTTGAGAGGTTGGAGGCATGGAACCAAAGGGAGGAGAAGGGTGCTACAAAGACCAAAAAAACCCCTCCAACAATCTCAGTCCTTTGCATTTTTATTTCAAAGGAAACTTTACACCTAGCATTTATTATTTATTATTATTTATTATATAAAAACCTAGCATTTATAACATTAAGTTTTCTAGAACGTCTAATTGAGTTGCTGCTGCACTCAAGTATCCCTGGACCACACAGCCAGCCCCCTTGCTCAGTATCTCTGGTTCAGGTGATCTTTAAAATTTCTTTTAGCTCTAAAATCTCATGATCTTAGAAATGTCGATTTCCAATGCATTTATAGAGCCCTTACTGGGGCAGTTAGGTGGCGCAGTAAATAGAGCATGGGCCCTGAATTCAAATCCAGCCTCAGACACTTAATACTTACTAGCTGTGTGACCTTGGGCAAGTCACTTAACCCCAACTGCCTTGCCCTCTGCCCTCCCAAAAAAAAAAAAAGCAAAAAAATTTTTTTAATTAAAAAAAAATAGAGCCCTTATAGATAGAAGTAAAAACCTGAAATAAAATTGGTAACACTTTTGTTCATGTTTCCAAAACAATGATTGCCCATATATAACCTATATCAAACTGCTTACCATTTTAGGAAGAGGGGAGAGAAGGAAGGGAGGGAAGGAGAAAAATTTGGAACTCAAAAATCTTGTAAAAATGAAAGCTAAAAATTGTCTTTAAATAAAATTATTGGAAAAAATTATTTTAAAAAACTAAAGATCTAGGGGGCGGCTAGGTGGCGCAGTGAGTAGAGCCTCGGCCCTGGAGTCAGAAGGACCTGAGGTGTCTTCAGACACTTAATGCACACACAAACAACATTGGGCAAATTACTTAACCCCAATTGCCCTCCAAAAAGCAATAAAATAAAAAAATTAAAGATCTGCTTAAATTCATTTTAGTTAATTGTTTGGCTTACCCCTAGACACAATGCATCATTTTCAACACTACCACCTGAATACAGTCCAGAAGAAATAATGCCTTCTTCTCTGTCCAATGCTCCCTTCCTTTTCTTTCTTGGCCTTTCTCTTTCTATTGAGATTTCCCTATTGATATTAACCTTGCTCATGAGCTCTCTCCTCACTTCCAAAGTCTACAAAACCTGACTGAAAAATACTTCCTTCTCCTTTGAAGACTATCTTTACTTTCATTTAGAAGCTCCGCTCATACCTAAGTACAAGATGGTACTGAAGTGCCATCATAGACAATAGCTAAGTGTTTCTGTTGTTTTGTAGAACTTTTTAATACACTGTAGGCTAATTAGGCATGTAATCATATTATGCCACAGTCATTCTTTTAATGTTAATTTTTATAAAACATCAAAAACCTTTCTGAAACTTCACTTCCCTTAGTAAAAATTACAGCAAGTTGCAGCATGTTCCTGAATTAAATGAAATTGGCAACTCTCAGGCTACTCTCTGCTTTGTCTGTGGAAACCATGTTAGTAAAAAGTGAAGATAAGTAAGTTAACATACTTAGGTCTCTCACTTTCCTCTTTCATCCACTTCACATTAAAAAGTGGCTTTGGGGCAGCTAGGTGGTACAGTGAATAGAGCACTGGCCCTAGAGTCAGGAGGACCTGGGTTCAAGTTGGGCCTCAGACACACACACACACACACACACACAACTAGCCATGTGACCTTGGGCAAGTCGCTTAGCCCCAATTGCCCTCCAAAAAAGCAAAAATAAATAAATAGATAGATAAATAAATAAAATAAAAGGTAGCTTTGCCAACATAAACCCCTCTATATGTACAAGTGATCCCAATCTACCCCATCTTCTCCAGCAGAATGGTCCCTCTATCATCCCTACTCTCTCAGTAACCTTCAATTCCTCCTTTCTACTGGCTGCTTCTCTGCCCACAAACAAGCCCAAGTCACCATTCTCTATCTTTCTTCTCTTTTGTGGTTAAGCTCCTTGAAAAGGCTGGAATAGGTTGCTTCTATTACCTTTCCTCTCAATCACTTCTTAACTCTTTTTAGTCTGGCTTCCAATCTCATCACTCAACTTACACTGTTCTCTCCAAATTTACCAATGATCCCTTAGTTGACAAATCTAATGGCCTTTTTTTAAGTTTCATGTTTTTTTTACTTCTCTGCAGTTTTTGACAGTCGATCTCTTCCGGATACTCTTTTCTCTTTTAAGTTTACTGACCCTTTAAGCTCTCTGACCCTTTCTTTTCTGGATTTTCATCCATGTCACAGCAGCTAACGATGGAGATCTTCTAAGACTGTGTTTCTGGATCCTATTCTCTTTACCTCAAACCTGGATTATCACAATAGCTTTCTGGTTGGTCTTTCTCCTCCCAATCTAATTCATCCTCCACTCAGTTGTCAGTGATCTTCCTAAAACAGTTTTGACCATATCACTACCCTTTCTCGACAAACTCCAGTAGGCCTCACTATTGCTTCCAGGATCAAATATAAAATCCGATCTTTAAAATCCTTCCTAACCTGACTTCTACCTTTCCAGTCTTCCTACACCTTCCTCTCCTCCATGCACTCTATGACAGAGTCACTGGCCTCCCTGGAGCATTTTCACAGCTGACCCCCACACCTGGAACCTTCTCTCCCTCCTTATCTCCACTTCCTAGATTTTCTGGCTTCCTTTTACTCTCAGCAAAAATCTCACCTTCAACAAGAAGCCTTTTCCACTCTTCCTTAATCTTAATGCCTTCTCTTTGAGACTACCAGCCCCAATTTATTCCGTCTGTATCTTTCTTACACCTAGTTGTCTCCACCATTAGGTTGTGAGCTCCTTAAGAGCAGGGTTGCTTTTCTGCTTTTCTTTGTATGCCTGGTACACAAAGTAGGCACTTAATGAATGCTAGTCGACTGGCTTGCAAATTCAGTTTAGTAACAGTAAAACTATAATAATAATGACAAACTAACTTTGGGAAAGGCAGCAGCTGCTACTAGCAAAAGCTGTCTGATGTCAGGGCTTGATTTCTAAGCCTCTGAGTTAGGAAGAGAAAAACACGAGCAAAATCAAGAAAGGAAAGTGGCATTTCTGCTTGTAATCAAAACCTGCCTCCTATAGAACTTGTACCGATCAGTGACTAACCACTCTCTCGAGGACTCATTGATTTTTACAAGTAACCAAATAATTGGGGTGGCTCAGTGGTGCAGTGACTAGAGCACTGGCCCTGGAGTCAGGAAGACCTGAGTTCAAATCTGGCCTCAGACACTTAACATAAAAACTAGCTGTATGACCTTCGGCAAGTCACTTAATCCCAACTGCCCTCCAAAAAAAAAAAAAGCAACAAACACAAAAAAACAAAAAATATCTAAGTACAAGAAGCCAAAAACAGTGAAAGCAGATAATGGGGTTTGGCTCAAAGAATCTCATTTTAGCAAAGGTACTGTGTGTAAACAGAGGAACACAGAGAGCAAGAGAGAATGGTAAGTAGAAGAAATTGCTAGAGCAAGTGTTAGCAATATGCATCAGATTTAATATCTGCCACAAAACTGTCAGATTTCATTTGAAGGGAATCTAAGACAGGCCCCAGCCACAATAGCACAACAGATAGGAGAAAGTAGATCAAATAGGAGCTAGAGGGACCTTGTATATGAAGTTTGGCTGGGATGCTTTCAAGAAGAAAAGTTGTCATTTGGAGGACTAGACATTAGCATATTTCTACACTAAACACCCCCTCCCAAAAAAAACCCAAAACAAAACAAAAAAAACACCAATCCTGTGTTATGCAAGGGTCCTGTGAAAAAAAGGACAAATACACTCCAGATCCAGAGATGACCATGAACACTAACTAGCTGCTTAAAGTATGACTGTGAGAACAAAAAGTATTACTATTTGAGAACAAAATATGAATGTTATAAATAATAGCATCATTTATCTTTTTGGTTCTGTGCATTTTTTGATCACTTTTCTAAGATGGTAGGTATTTTTATTATCTCTATGGATAACTATATTAGTGTCAAAACAAGAAGCATTTTTAAATGCCTACTACATGACAGGTACTGTGTTAATCAATTGAGTTAAAAAGGGGGGCAAAAACAGTCATGTCTTTAGTCTTAGCAAAGAAGCACTATATTCTTTTTAGTTGCCTCATACAGCAAAGACACTTAGCAATCATGAATGATAATGATGATGTACTAGGTGCATCATTTTATATTTCACACTCTAATCCAAAGTTTAATTGGATTAATTTAATTTAATTTAATCCATATATTCTGATAAGAGATAATATGTACTCCTTAACTGTAGATCTGAGGTTGTGAATATTTCCTCCATCAGTCATCTCTTCAGAAAGTATTTAAATAATCCAAGAGATAGTTTAAATAATTAGAAATATCAACTACTAAAAATTTCATTTAACAAGTACAGACTATAATGGATGTATACTTGCTTGTATTTACCTAGTAGTACAGAGATACTGAAAAGGGCACTAGATAGGGTCAGAAGAAATGCATTCTTTGTACTGCTTCCTCTATTACAAGACCAAGAACAAGTCACAACCTATGTGATTGGGCAAAAGAAAGTATTAGCCATTTGTTTTACCAACTTCACAGACTGTGGGCTGGATGAGAAAATGTATATGAAACCTCATAAAAATGTAAGGAGTTATTTTATTCCTTAGTATTTAACATAAAAACAATCACAAATCTTTAGACCATCTTTTCCCCAAACCATGTCCTAAAACTACTTTTCAAAATGTTACTGAAGAAGTCATCTATAGGAAGTTCAAAATTATAGAACTAAGTCATCTTAAACCACAAACTCATGAAAAAAATTCCCTAACATTCCCTTTTATTGATCTTAATGAACAAAACTGAATGCAAAAAAAAAAACAACATTGCCAAACACATAGGAAGACCCCATTTTAAAGCATGCATTCTAGGAGTCCAACAAATAAATAAATTCTGTATTATACCACGATGATGATAAAGGAAGAGGGAGGACTTGGATGAAGGAGAATATGGACAGGGACATGGAGACAGTTTGTGACCCTATTTACCTTCCGAGTTCTTTCCCCTGCTCCCCAGATAACCAGTGACCATATACTGTCTAAAGTTCTTTAACCTGTCTAATACTGACATTGTTCTTAGTCAAAGCCCCAATTAAAACTAAATATCAGTCAACAAGCATTTATTAAACACCTGCTATCTGCCTAGCATTTGCCACAAAGATGATAAATGGAATAATCTACCAAAACCAAGCTTAAATGTCTTCTGCTAGCCCACCATATTAGTTTATTTAAGAGGGTAATTCACACTGGTGTGAAATCCTAAATCTGCCAATTTATATTTTAAAACAGTAAATGGTAAAAATAAATAAATAAACAAACAAACAGCAAACGGTAACCTCTAGGAATCTCTACTTGGTAAATCATGAGAGGAATATTTTGAGCTGGCTGAGGCATTTGTTGCTCTCTATCAGACATTCCTCTAGTCTACCAAGAAGTAAAATACATCAACTTCTCCAGCCCACTCCTAGTCTTCACCTTTCAAAGTGACTTTAAACTCCCAATTACGACTCAGGAAAAACAAAAAGTCACCAACACAAGTGCTTAATTGCTTGTTGATTGATTTGGGGGAAACAGCACTGATGAAAGAGGAACCTGATTTCAGAAATCATACTATGTCCTAAATAAAAAGGTCTTCTGTAAAAGAAAGTTCACATTTGGGTTGGAAAATGGAGAAATTTCAGCAAAAAGGACATACTTTATACCTAACAGTATGTGAGCACCTGAAATAATCTGTAATAAAACTTTCCACTAAGGTTCAAATACTCTTATCACCCAATGTTACAAGGTAACTTCTATTTATAAAAATTTCTTTCAATAAAGATTTGCCCTTAAATTTACACGATATAAATAAAAACTGACACATGAAGCTTTGCTGTCAAATATAAAAGTGTGCATTTTGGGAGAAAGAAAAGGCTACATCTGCTTTTAAAAGTCTGAGCTGGGAGGAAAAAATGTCTGACTGGAAAAAAAGTGATGAACAGAAGGCCTTTGACAATAACTGAACCTAAAATGGGTCTAATTAGGATCTGCCTGCTAACATAATAGTGGGTGTAGCTTGGTCTGTTATCAAGTTTATAGCTAAGGGCATTTGATAACACAACCCCATATTCAATGTAATTACAGCCCACAGGCCTGACTCTAGTGAAGGATTTCAAAGGATTTCACCATTTACTCATTTCTAGAACAAACATAATATCAGGAAATTCACTGTCATAAAGATCACTGTCACTAATTAGAGATCTGTTCTTTCTTTCAAAGAATAATGGGTAATGTTTTTATATCATCTTAGAAGCAAAAAACAAAAATGCTATAACTTAAAACATTTCTCTGTCTCAGCTCTGAGATTCACATATAAAGCACTGAAAGTACTTTTGCAATTAAAAAAATCACTAGTAGCACTTTTTGGGGAGGTGGTGTTTGGAAAGGAGGTAGTTTGATCCAGCAACTCTCTAAGTGCTGAAGAACTCCCCTTCTTGATTGCATTCTGTTTTGGATCAATTAATTTGATCCAAAATGGATCAAATGAAAATGGACTTAGAAATAACCATATGTTCACTACAGTAAATTCTTCAGCTTAACTTGCTTTAACTCTGATTGCTTTCTTTCCAGACAGATACCTTTTAAGAATCCCATTAGCATGAAACCTAACCAAGACCAAGAAATTTATCCACTAAAACATAGTCAGTTGCTTGTATTTGTCATGACTGTGTGCCTAGGCAGGAGTTCCACAGATCTCTAGCTGAAAGCAGGGCCAGCATCCTGATTTGGAGCACATGATTTTTCATCGCCTTCAGTCTTTGAAGAGAAGACATATGCTGACAGAATTAGCTAGTTCTGTACTAAATTTTGCCCATAGAAATTGTAAAAGGCAAATTTTGACTAACTAGCATAATGTGGGCCTATGATGAAAATCAGAATATAAAATATAGTGAAATAAAAGCCCTACTGAATAAGGTAGGGTGAATAATCATTTGAACATAACTTTTCATTTTAGTGCCTACTATCCAAATATAAATGTTTATATGGATTTTTCTTTTAAAATAAGAGTACTTAAGATCCTAAAGTTTAAGCTGAAACACACTTCAAATAAATAGTTTTTCATTTTGTAGCCAAAGTTTTTGAATGCTAATGGACCATAGATAAAAATCTAGCCTAAATAATCCCCTGAACTGCAGTTAAGAATGGGCTTCCCTTTGCTGAAAATTCGTTTTGTAATTAAGACTTTTTTACTTGGGGACCCATAATTTAAGTTACTATGTTGCATAAGACATCAACAGAGATGAAATGGGATTGCAATCCTTGCTTACCATTTAGACAGTACATAAGAATATAGGGGAAATTGTAAGGTCTCTCATTTGGAGTTATATAAGATTTCTCATTTGGGGTTATATAGCTTCAGACATATATACCCCACCCCCCAAAAAAACCCTTTCCTATTCAAAATAATTTTAATCATTCAATAGTTATGAAATTGTTAATACAGTAAGTTAACATATGGACTTCTTTTATAAGATGATTCATACAAAATGTAGTATGATGATTGGACCAATCATGTTGAGATATTTAGGTCATAGGATTTAGAGCCAGAAGGGACCTTAGAGGACATTTAGTTCAATCCCTTCTTTAGGGAAACTGAGGCTCAAATGTTAAGTAACTGAATAAGTGAGAGAGGCAGGTTGAACCTGGGTACTCTGACTCCATATCCAGGGTTCTTTTTCCACTTTACCACACTGCTGCTCTATGTCTTTAGTCCGGTCTAACTTATATGTTCACTTAGACTAAAATCCAAAGTGTGCCAAATGAGACAGGGGATTACCTCCTTAGTAGTGCTTCATGGCAAACCGATTAATTATAAAGATTCTTGGCATAAAAGCTCATTACCCAAGTTTCATTACCCTCCCCCTCACTCTACCTTTTGTAAAAAAAGCTTCTACAAATATCTCAAGTTAATAATAAAACTATCTTCATATATTTGTATTAAACAAATTCATTAACTTTAGAGGCTTCAAATGGCAGTAAAATATATTTGACATCAATTAGCAAGTCTGTTAAATACACATTATTTTATATATCTTACAGTGTCAATAACTATATATGAAGAAAAGGGACTTTTTAATAAAGAAAAAAACTTTTAAACTGAACTTTATTAATTATTTCAATTGATCAGCAACTTCTATTTTGTTTCTGTAGTAGATTAAATGATCCTTGTACTTCCTACCACAAAACCCAAAGCCAGAGCTAGTTCCCTAATTCTGTCAGCATATGGCTTCTCTTCAAAGACTGAAGGCAATGAAAAATCATGTGCTCCAAATCAGGATGCTGGCCCTGCTTTCAGCTAGAGATCTGTGGAACTCCTGCCTAGGCACACACACTCATAACAGTGAAATACAAGCAACTGACTATGTTTCAGTGGTTAAATTTCTTGGTCTTGGTTAGGTTTCATGCTAATGGGCTACTTAAAAGGTATCTGTCTGGAAAGAAAGCAATCAGAGTTAAAGCAAGTTAAACTAAAGAATTTACTGCAGTGAGCATATGGTTATTTCCAAGTCCATTTTCATAGGCTTATCTGTGGACCTTTGTTTAGTACTGGATAAATAGTATATAAAACTGGAACAGTTATTTAACTGGGACAGCTAAAACAGACTTTTACTATTATCCCATCTCCCAGTGATGTGAAAGATGAGCTTGTAAAATTACATCCTTCTATCTTCAGCCTATACAGAACTACTCTTGTCAATGGCATGGAAAGTGCTATATTTCAGTGCAACTAAGAGCTACAGTGAAGATGTGATGGGGGTATGGTGCTAAATCTTTTCAAATGTACTATACCAGATTTCCTTCCTAGGGCTATAAAGCTAGAGTAATGCCTGGATGATCCTAGATCACAAATACAGTGACAAAATAAACAGTGAAACCACATCTTCTTTCTTGGACCGACACCATTAACAATCCAGTACAGTTAAAAATGTTAGGACATCTCTGAATGAAGCAGTTACTTAAAAATCTATAAGATCTAGGTCCTTGAAATGCATACTTTAAATGAGTAAAAACTGCAATTACATGCTCCCATTAAACCTCAATAGAACATTTTAATTTTTTCAACTCATCAAACTTTCTGTAGGTACAATATCCCCAGAGAGGGACAAAATGGACAACTACATTTAACAGCAGAATTTAGGCATTCAGTTAAAGTTGGAGGGCAATAAAAGTATCAGTCTGTGATCTCTAAGCTATCAAGAAATCTGTAATACTGGTCAACAGCGGAATTTGGTGTTACACCACTTGATGAGGTCTATTCAGTAATAAGACTGGAAAGCCTATGTTTATAATTAAGTAATAACGATTGAGGTTCGAGGTACAGGGCATTTCCTGGGGATTAATGACTAGCTGGAAGAGTTGATGGCCTAAGGCAATGCCTCGGGCCATTAACCCCAGCCGGCCATTAATCCCCAGGAAATGCCCAAGACCTCAATCGTTATAGCTGTTTTAATAAATACAGGAGGGAAAAAGTTTAATATCAGCTTTCCATTTAAACTGAAAAATCCATCCCATATTTATGATGCTCAGGCTTAATATACAAAGTCCCATAGGAGTTACTGTTTTAAAGGCTTCCTTTCAAGTTTTTTATTTTGCTTAAAAACAGAAAGAAAAAAAGGATGTGGAAGAATGTGATTCTAACATGAATGAAAACTTGGGTTTCATGTTTAAATGGCATTGTACTTTAAAAACAAACAACACTCCTATGGATTTCATCTGTATTGACCACATTTGAAGATTTCATCTGTATTGACCACATCTGTCCCATCAAACACAAAAATCCATATTCAGTACTAAAACCTTAAACTTAATACTAGAATTACCTTATAGTGCTTCAAGTTTTAAGAGTTAGAATGCAATTTCACAGATCCAGGACTTAATACTCAATTTAAGTGGAAAAAAAAAACCTCAGGGACAGAAAGTAAACACGAATGTCTAGTGAAACAAAATGCTACTTCCTAATCTGACGTGACCCCAAGGGATATAAAGAAAGCACCACAAAAAGCTGTCTTGTTGGACTACTACTGTCACAAGTAAATAGAACTTTTGATAAACATGCTTAAACTTCACACTTTTATCTGTTCAGTTAACTTCTAAACCACTATATTTAAAATAAGTTACTGTTTTACCAAGGGACGGAAGGCTTACTACATCTTTTTTTTAAGAGAACAAACTAAAGTACTTGAAAAGATTTCCCCATTCTTCTTAATAATATCACAAATGAACCGTTCACACTAGAAACACAAAGATACACACAGCCTACAGGTCATGTGTATTTTAGAGAACCTCCATGTTTATATTACCATTCACAGCCCCCTTTCTCATTTGGCCTTGAGGCTTGCTGATTAGCTGGTAAACTGTTTGAAAGGGTCAGTTTGTCCAGAACTGGAATTTCCACTTTGGAAAGAGCACAGAGGTACCTTACATCAGTTCATTAAGTGGCCTGACTTACAGTTCAGATCCCTATTTTTTTCTTGATAAGTGGGCAAAAATTCTGAAATGTTCCTTTAATAGAGTGGGGAAGAGAAGGGAAGGCAGGAGGATAGTAATTCTAAATTCCATTATATTTCTTTAAAAGACAACTTATTCCAATCGCATGAGCAACAGGAGGATCTAGAAAGTAAATATAATTTTAAAGTACTCAACGTTTATTTGTTTTCTCCCCACCCCACCAGCAGTAAAGAGACAGGAAGTCTTCCTTCTCTGACTATCAATGATCTCTTTCTCCCTTGCATTCCTATAGAATTTACAGTCTACTCTGCTCCCTGGCCATTTATCATTGAGTGAAGAAACTCTAGTTCTGGCAGAGACCTTGAAGATCATTTAGTCCAACTTCATCATTTTACAGCTGAATAAAGTAAGGTCCACTTAAGTTAACTGACTTGTCTGAATTTACACTGCAAATGAGAGACAGGAACACGACTGGAACCCAAGTCCGTCAAATCCCAGCTAAGTGCTGCTTCCACTGTTTTGTGTTCACCTATGTATATGTATGCACATGTAGTGTTTGTCTTATTCCTCCAATTTCTCTACATTCTTCAGAGTTGCTGGCACAGTGCTCTACTGTAGGCACACAATAAATATTTGTTAATTAGCTTGTAACTGCAGGTCTCAACTCTTCACTCGAACAATAACTTCAACAAGTTGAGTTTAATTTACCCTAACTATAAACCAAACTTCATTTTCTATTTGATGCTAGTTAGGTCTCAGAATTATTTGTTGCAGTATATTTTGGCACCAGAGTCTAGCTAACAATGTAAATGTATTGCTGAAGCTAAGTTTCTTACCAAAACAAAAACAAAAGCCTCCAGGAAATGTTGAAGTTTTAATGATTTATAATGATGAATACTTCCCTCCCCCCAACTTCAAAAGTGATCAAGGATATGTAATGGAATATTTTTATGGTCATTCTATTTAGGAGAAGTATTTTTAAAAAGATATTCATTTACACATTATGCCCATAAACCATAGACACACAAAACTTCTCTAACTTAAATGGCTTTACATAACTCTTAAAAGGCTGCAGTAGTTCAACTAATCCTATTGTTCTTGGCACACAGAAGTTTTAAAAGCTATTGCTCAGCAGTGATTTGCCTGTTCTCATACCAATGGTTTAAAAGTAATCTTCCCTTAAATCTCCAAGAAAGCCAAACTTGAAACAGCACAGCGAAACGATTCAACGCATTTCACTTTCTATTTTTTTTAAATGGCCAAAAAGCATAGACCTGCATTAGCACAAAAAAGTTAGTCCCGAAGTGGCACCAGAGAAACATTTCATGCATAGAGTTTGGTTTTGGTTACCTGGGTGGGGGAAACAATAGCAGGTGAAACTACTGTGGGAGAATTGGTGCTTCGGTGCCCATTGACTTCGGGAAGAAGAGGCAGGGGGTCGTGTTTCACCGAAACCACCACCACCGCCGCCGCATCTACCGGCTCCGAGGGGCGGATGCACAGTCTTTTGGGGGAAGAGGGACGGCAAACTTCACCCGGCCCGAACACGGCTTCGTACAGGGCCCGCTTGGGTGCAGCCTCCGCTTTCACGTCGGCCGCCACCTGGCTCTCTTTGGGAAGGATGTAAGTGTTCCCCAGCGAAGGCGGCTGGGGGCGGTGGTGATGGTGCGGGGTATGGGGGTGGTGATGGTGGTGGTGGTGGTGGTGGCGAGCTCCCCCGTTCAGAGCCTCGGCGTAGCAGCCCTGCGGGGCGGGGGGTCCCAGCTTGGTGCCTATGCCTGCGATGCTGTTGAGCGTGGCGATGGAGACGGCGCCGATGCAGTGGTTGGTGTACGTTTTGGACAGCTTTGCTGCCTTGGAGAGCATCTGCATCCTGGTGCCAAGTAAGTTCTTGCCGATGGCTTTGTTCTCATACCAGGTCACATCGCCCTCGTTGCAATGGTCCCGGGGCCTCTGGAAGAAAGCCTTGCAGAGTGGGTTGCGCTTGGACAGGTACTTGACGAAACTGGCGTAGGGACAGAACTCCGTGCCCGTCTCGTACATGCGGGGCAGATTCTCCTCGTCGCTGCTCTCCGCCCGCTTCTTGCTCCAGGACGAAGAGCGGGACTTGTGATAGGGCCCTAGGGACTTGAAGTAGACGAACTTGCGGCCGTCCTCGTCCATAGCCAGCCCGAAAGAGTCCTCCTCCAGCTCCCGCTGGTTCTCCCGGCCCCGGGTGCAGAAGTACATGCACGTCTCGAACCAGACCTTGTTGAGTAGCCCAAAGGGGGTGTTGGTGCTGAAGACGCTGGAGGTGTATAGCTTGCGCAGGTCAGCCCGGGTGATGGCTTGCTTCTGGACCACCGGCCCCGCGCCCTGCTCCTCCAGCTTGCGGATCACCGCAGCCAGGGTCAGGTTGGCGCTGCGCAGCTCGGGGTCCTTGGTGAGGTCCAGGGTGCGGCAGTAGGGGGGCTCGTTGAGGTAGCGGTTCAAGGAGCTGCGGATGCTGATGAGCGACGACTTGCTGTAGAGCTGCCCGCTCTTGGAGCGGGCCTCAGCGTAGAAGGAGCGCAGCACCCGGCACAGCGCCCCCTTGTCCATGGTCTCGAAGTCCGGGCTCTGCGACTTCTCGCTCAGGTACTCCCGGAAGATGCGCACGGCATAGCGGGTGGCCAGGCGGGTGTTCTCGCTCAGCCGGGCCCGCTCGGGGCGCTGCAGCAGGTCCGGATCCAGCTCCGGGTCCTCGGCCGGCCCGCTGCGGGGCCGCAGCAGCAGCGGCTCCGACTCCGGGTCCAGCTCCCTGCTCTGGTCCATACGGATCATATGGACCGGCTCGGACTCCAGCTCCTCCCCGGCGGAGTATTCGGGCTCCAGGGGCTCGTCCCAGTCCAGACCCATCTCCTCCTCCTCCTCCTCCTCCTCTTCTTCCTCCTCCTCCTCCAGCCCCCCACCTCCGTCCTCCTCCTCCTCCTCGTCCCCCGTTATCTGCACCTCCTGGATCTCGTCGTCGTCGTCGTCCTCCTCCTCCTCGCCCGCGCTGCAGTAGTGCGGGTGGCTCGGCCGGCTGCTGCCCCCGCCGCCGCCGCCGCGCTCTCCCTCGCCCCGCTCCCCATTGTTCTCGGCGGCGGCGGCGCTGGCGCTGGCGCTGCTGCTGGGGCTGGTGTTACAGTCCCCGCTGCCAGGCATTCTCGCCATATTGCCGTCTCTCTGCCAGTCCTCGGGCAGGGCGCATGCGCTATATTGGACCGCAGCGCTGAGAGCTTTTGTGTTTAATGACCTTCAGCTACCGGGAGGCAAAGCCGGGCTCTTAAAGGGGCCGCGCTCCAATTGTCAGCCCAAGCCGCGCCGCGGCGGGGCAGAGACAGGCGGGATGGAGGGAGGGTACAAAGTTGGGAGGGTACATCGGACGGAGACAAGAGTAAAGAGGAGTAAATGCACCTTACACTCCCGCCCCCCCATACACACACGCGCGCACACACGCACACACACCCCTAAAGGAAAAGTTTCAAGGGAAAAAAATTGAGGGGGGGGAAAGAGCAGGGGGAAGCTTGTAAGAGAAAGAAACACGCCCAACTTACCCTCTGGCTGGAGTGTGGCAGTCCCGGCCCCGGGAGAGCGGACCGGCGAGAGGGGTGGCCTCACTTCTCTAAGTAATGCCCGAGGAGCGGCGCCCCTTCCCCCGCCCCCTCATCGCCCCCCGGAGCTCGGGGTGGGGGGCGGCTGCTGCTGCTGCTGCTGCTGCTGGCGGCGGCGGCGACCGGGCTCTCGGGGGGCTGCCCGGAGCTTCCCCGGCCGCCCGGAGCGGAGTAGAGCAGGTAGGTAATGAGGAGGGTGGAGGAGGGAGACGAGGAGAGCCCCGCACCCCTCCCCGCCCGCGGCCAGGGCGCAGCCGGCGAGGCTTGGGAGAGGGACGGGGCTGGCGGCGGCGGCGGCTTCTCCCCCACCTACTCGCTGGCGGCGAGGCGAGGCGCGGGGGCCCGGGGCCAGCGCGCGGCTCCCAGCTCACTTTCCGACTCTCGCAAAGGGGCGAAACACGCCCAGCACCGGCCTCGTAGCTTTGGACTCTTCCGACAGACACTTTTAAATTGTCATGAAACGCCCGGGGCGCTCCCCGAAGGTCTGGGGCAAGTCCGCGCGGGTCCAGCCGGAGGAAGGAGCGAGAGAGAGAGAGAAAGGGAGGGGCATAAGGAGAGGTGGACGCGCGGCGGGGGGGTGGGGGGGAGGTGTTAGAGACCCCCGGGACCCCTCCCCTCCCTCCCTCCCAACTTCCCTCCGGTAACAGAGAGGCTGACCGCCCACCCGGGGCAAGTGGCTCCTCCGGGTCGAAGCAGTTGTCATCCCCATCCCCGGCCGGGCCAAGCGGAGAAAGTGAACTGGCATAGGGGAAAGTAGCTTCCGCGCCGTGGTCCCTACAGCGTCAAGGTTCGGACTTATCTGCAACTCGCAAGGGCGCTAGATAAGCCAGGAGAGCAAAAGCTCTCTTAGACCCAGAGCAAGCCAGAGCTCTCACACCAAGTCAAGTCAACAAGCCTTTATTTAATCACTTAACTAAGTGCGGTACCCCGTACTAAGCGCTGAAGACATCAAAGGAAGGCAAAATTAAAGCTCCTGCCCTCAAGGAGCTCACAGTCTAAACAGGAGAGACAACATGCAGACAACTATGTACAAATAAGATACACGTAGAATAAATTGGAGGTAATCTCAGAGGGAAGTCACTAGCGTGAAGTGGGGGGGAGGGGTTGGGAACGGCTTCTTGCAGAAGGGTGAGATTTCAGTTGAAACTTGAAGGAAGACGGGGAGCAAAGAAGAGTAGGGAATGACAGGGGAAAGAGCCTAGAGTTGGGAAATAGCACCACTTCTACCCGAACCCATACCCCTAACACACCCAGGCTCCTGGGGGGAAAGGGTGGAGTTAAGTGGCAACAAGCCAGAGAGACTCTTTCGCCCTAGCTCTCGTCCCAGCACTTGGCAAGTACTCCTTAAAAGTAGTTGACCTCCAGTCTTTACTTTGGTGTACATTCTATGGGACCATAAACACGTGTACCATGACACAGTGTCCTTTTACTCCACCAGGGTTCATTACGATCTCCAGAGTCGAGAGGAGGTGGAAACTGAGTCCAAGAACGGGTTCTAGCCTCGAGGTCCGTTTGGCCTAGGCCTCTTATTTTTCCGGCCATTCAAGTTTATTGTACACTACCTAAAATTTGAGTCCATAGCAAACTCATTTCAGCAAGGAACTACAGACAATTCAGTCGCTACTTCCCACCTCCCACTCCTCCCCACCCCCAGTAAAATACTTTATATATTTTGTCCTTCACTGAAAGGTTGCAATATATGTGTATATACACACATATTGTTTATATATACACATACACATGGAAAGTGGCATTTCGATGTTTGCTATACTAGAAAGTTTGCTTTTTGTCTGCTCTACCTAAACTACCTTCGTTCAGTGTTTTGCTGCAGTTTTTCTTGGTGGACTGGGGCAGAGCAGAGGGAAAAATCGTTCCAGGTGGTAAGCAAGTTAAAGCAAGTCCCTTTTCTTGCCTCTCCGCCCCTTCCTCCGCCCCAATTGTCTTCTGGGTTAGTGGGAAGAACAATCCTCCCACTAAGCATTTTGAGAGAGCCATCCCGGAAGGCTGTGTGTGTGTGAGCCCGTAGGGTTAGAAGGCAGTGCTGGTAGTTAGCTCCCACAGGAATCTTTACTCTAGGTGAAGGAAGAAAGGCGGCTAGCCCAGTCTAACACAGCCGCCGCCCCCCCCCCCCCCGCCCCTTTGAAATATGTAGAAAGGCGTGTTAGCTTCCCAGAGCCCAGGGCGGTGTATGGCTAAATTGTGCCCGCGCGCGCCCACACACACACACACACACACACACACACACACACACACACACACACACACACTCTGGGGAAAAGACTCATTTACAGAAGTTAGTAAGGACCCTTCTGGAACCTAGGACAGACTGCTTCATTGACTAGGGATGCTCCTAAGTTGTCAGTTGTCCTAGCTTCTTTCCGTGTGGTTCTAAAGGTCCTGCCCTGCCTGGGCTGGTAACTTGGACAACAGTGTGGAAAACTGAGTCTCATCTATCTTATAATGAGTTTTGATTACGACTATGTTCTATACAAGCCGAAAGTATCCACAAAAGCCGTTTACAAAACTCTGTCCAAGAGTCTTGAGGTGTGTCCCTACACTTGTGCAAGGGAATGGGCAAGTACCGAACCCAAGAAACACTTGAGTCTTACCCACTTTTCTCTCCTGCTCAGTCGGGTGCTGCTTTGAATTCTATTGCTTTGAATTCTATGCAGTTTGCCGGAGGCAGTGTGCCGGTTTGGATGCTCCGGGAAACAAAGTAACAAAAAAACAGTTTCCAGTTGACGTCAACCTATTTCCAGAAACGAAAATATTTTTATGCTCCCAGTACAAAACCACCCTTAGGGCAGGTCTACACAGGCACACGCACACGCGAACGCACACCCAAATACCCTGCTAAATGAATTTAGGAAGAAAAAAAGTTTCAGTAAGCGCTGTCCAAACACAATTATCAGGACCCTCAATTAAGCTGATTATGACAGAAGCATCTTTGGAACTTTTACCCTATCCTTTATTGTAAGGTGAAGTAGAGTTAGCTTTAGTAACCACATTCCTTTTAAAGAGACGTGAAATTTTAGGGAGACCTCAGAAATGTTCGGGACAATCATCTTCTCTGATTTCTTAGATGCTAGCACAACTGACTTCCTCATACAGTAAGACTATACCAACACCAGTCGATTATACTCTGCGACCAAAATTGCACTAACAGAACCAAGCAGCTAGAGAATTGCCTTAAAACACACACACACACACACACACACACACGAAAAAAATGTTGCTTTATTTTTTAAAGAATGAAACGAACTTGAATTCCTTAAACTAATACAATTTCCTGAATGCACGATTTTGTGCAGCACTTCTCTAGAAAGGCTATCTTTGATCTAAAGAGGCACTGCAAGACTATTAGCTTATTCATCGGCAGACACTTTCTCTTTCCAGAACTGCTATTTGCCAAGGAACAATGAACAAGATGATGAAGTTTCTCCATCGTTCCTCAGTCTAGGAGGCTATTGCTCAAATCTGCATATCAACTGCAAAGAGCCATAGAAACAGACTGATAACTAGAATTGGACATTATGCTTTATTTGAAAAGCATAATTCACTGCTTCTTTATGATTTAAAAAGATTCCTAGTTTTAGGTTGCAGAATTATATGGAGACTTCATAGCAAGCTATCCTACAAAAGTTCTTACAACTCCACTAACAATGTGTTTTCAATTTCAAGAAGTACAGCATTCATTTTAGGTTTCTGGCCATCGATGTTTAAGGGTCAGCTAAATATCTGCATTTTTGCATTTATACTACACTGAAGTCCAACCCCACTGCCTTCACTGTGGTATGGAGATGAGCTGGGTTTTGGGGGGCTATGCCAAAAGAGCACAAAGCAAGTAAAACCAATCTAGCAAGGCTTGGAGTATAGCCTAAGGACAAACTGTGTATGGGTGGTGTGAGGAAAAGCCTAGCTAAAAGAGGAGAGAAGCTCTGCTTGTATCTAGATGCCCAGCATTTAGCACAGTGCCTGGCACATTGTAAGTGCTAATGCTTGTTGAAGAAGGCTGTCCATCAGGCAATACATTGTTTCATTGAGGGCATCACAGGAAGACTCTTAGAGACCATCTACTAAGGTGTGAAGGGATTGAGATATCTGTCTGATGAAATCACAGATCCAATAGTATAGAAGCATTGTATTTACCAATGCAATTTTCAATTGTAACATGGTCTCTTGACCATTTTTTCTCATTCTCTTATCTAATTTCCATTTCACAAATGTGATTCATGTGATGACTTAAGTAAGGGGCTTTGTGTAATCTATCTCATATGTATTGTCCCTGTATTTCAGAATTAAAATTTTGTATTTAAAATAGACTACAAGTTAAGTTTTTTTCTAGTCAGCTATGAATAATATAAACATTGTTTTGCCAGATATTTTTGGAGGAAAGTTCCCTCCCTCTCCCAGTGAAGGATGTGATAAATCTGGAGATTATATTGGGGAAGTTTCCATAATAAAGTCAGCTAGAAGGACCACTTTCCTAGTAGATAGAGTAAATACTGACCCTTCAGTAACCAGATCTTGAGAAAGGGAGATCTGTTGGTTATGAAGGGAAAGCTGAGGAGGACTAACATTGGTATGTTTGAGAGATTGTGTGTGCTGCAGATGGCAGGGTGTAGAAAAAGGATTTAGTTCCTAACTTAAAAGAAATAAAAGAAAAGTTATATCCACTTGCCTCGGTTACTGAATACCGAAGAAAGTGCTTTTGAAATGTGTTTATAGGATTAAGTATGGAATAAAATTGAGCTCCTTTTGTTTTGAAGTTTGCTCAGTTTAAAAACTATTTGTTTGCAACTGGAGATTATCTAGTGAAATGATATGAACTCAGATTAGAATTTAACACGTAAAAAACCAAGTGAAAGGATGAATACAGCCAGAGAATAGGAAGAAAATATTTGATCAAAGGGAGCAGTTTACAACAATCCCTATAAGAGAACCTCTATTGAGGGTTTCTGAAAGCCGGGAGAAGGGATAATCATTGGAAGCTCCGGGAGCCTGGGGGTAGGAGGGCAGAGCCTGAGAAACTAGGGGGCAGGAGCTGGCCTCAGCCTCCATTCCTATTTTCTGTATACCCTGGACTCAAAACCCAGGCCTACTCTGCTAGACTGCTAAAAAGCAGCTGCAGTTGAACCGGTCGGAGTCTTGGAAGGGAGTAAGAATGCAGACTGCAGAATCTTAGAACAGAAAGAGGGCTCCTCAGCCCGTTCAGCCCTTAAAGGCGTATTCTCTTCTGAAATGGAGAGGCAGCTATCTGCAAAAGTCTTCCAGTGGCCTGAAGGTTGTCAGTTACCTACACTTTTGCTGCTTTACAATTTCAAAACAAACGGCAGACTGAATCTAATTTAGCAAATGACTGTAGAAACCAAAGGAGAATTCTGTTAACCAGGGACACCAGGTAATCCTCTTGGTTTTTGTTTGTTTGTTTTGTTTTTGCCCAAGTTTTTGACTATAGGTCTAGGATATTTTTTAGCTAGCAGGGCAAAGAAAAATAGGTTTCCCTCAGGAAATGAAGCTCTGGTACCCTAATTATGTGTATTTTTCCTTTGCTATGAAGTACTGAATATAAAACTAGGGAAAAGGGGCAACTATATTTCCCTAGGTAAAGTTAGAGGTTTCCAAAGTTAAATCTAAAGTAGAAAGGTTCAAGCTCTAGAGCTTGATTTCAGTTTTTCTGTTATGTATATATAAAAGGTATATGGAATTTAATTAGCTATAATTTCTCCTATCATACTACAATATTTACTCATGCCACTGCCATGCTATAAGGGGAGGGAGAGACCCATGTGAGTTCATTTGTTACTGGAATATCCAAGTTTTCTAACATAATTTCAAACATTCAAATTTCCTTTTAAAAGTCAACCAAGATATTTGGTGTTGATGAAGTCATGTTAATGGTAAATTTCATTGGTAAATTCCCTTCTACCATGGAAAGCCTAAACAAATTATGGTGTATAAATGTAATAAAATGTTACTGTGCCATAAGAAATGACAAAATGGACATTTTCAGAGGAAACTGGGAATAGTTCTATGAACTGATGCAGAGTGAAGTGAGCAGAAGTAGAAGTATATATAGAGGGAAAATGAATTGGAAATTGGAAAGACTTTAGCAATCTATCAATGCAATGGTAAACCGTTTTTTCAGAGGAATGAAGAACAAACATGCCACCTACCACCTGCCAGAGACTCGATCAGAGTTAAAAAGCAGAAGCAGCAACACATTTTTGGACATAGCCAATGCGATAATTTGTTCTGTTGGATTATGCATATTTGTTTGTGAGGGTTTTCCTTTTCTTTTTCCTTACTTTACCCAAAGAGGAGAGGGCAGTAGGAGGGAGAGATAATAAATGCTTGTAAAAAAAAATAATTGGTAGTATCTTTAGGGTTTGACTTTTATTGAGAACTCTTGAATGTTTTATGTTGGTGAAATTTATTAGCATAATAAGTCTAACTGCTACCAGAGCTTAATCTGATGCTTCACTGTGGAACAGAGGTGACCACTTTGGGTTGCCAATGAAAATCTGGCAGACTTCTAGTAGGGTTGCAGCAACAGATTGCCTGTCATGTGAACCAGCCTAGCTAGTCTGGAGAGGTTCATCACTAGACTGATGCATGGTCATAACATTTTTGGCCATGGGCTACTTACAAAGGTACAGAGGAGTGGCAATCTATATCAGCAGAGGGAAAGTTCACACTAATAAAACCACAGACCCTTGAAGTAGTGATTTTATGTCTAAATGATAGAGACAAATTATTATGTAAGGTTTAAAAGTGAATTTTGTTTCAGCTTATATTTTGCAGTTAACTTTACTGAAAGATAGAGCTTTTTACAATTCATTATCACTTTTGTCAGGCTATGGGCAATGGAAAGTGATAAAATACAAATCAGTAAAATTTGCTATTTTATCGGCAGCTCTGATCATAGGGTTGGTAAGGGAGGTGGTTGAATCTATTTTTTAAAGTAAAAATTCTGATTATTTGTGGACATCAATTATTCATGCTTCTTTTGTCTTCTACTACCAAGACATTTGTTCATTCTTTTAGAAGGGACACTGGGAAATTTTAATTGACAATAGAATAGCTATTCTTTTTTTTTTTTTAACAGCAATTGGGGTTAAGTAACTTGCTCAAGGTTACATGGCTAGTCATTATTTATGCGTGGGTGCTCATTTTCTGAGGCTGGATCTGATCTCGGGTCATCCCAACTCCGAGGCCGACGCTCTTACTCACTGTGCCACCTAGCCGCCCCTTTAGGGCAATTGGGGTTAAGTAACTTGCCCAAGGTTACACGGCTAGGTTTTTGTTTGTGTGGATTAAGTGTCTGAGGCCGACTCCGAACTCAGGTCCTTCTGACTCCAGGGCCGGCGCTCTATTCACTGCGCCACCTAGCCGCCCCTAGAATAGCTATTCTATTAACATATTAATATTAGAAATTAATATAGCAACATAAACTAATAAGAGTCACGTGGAATGGTAGAAAGAGCTCTGGAATTAGTCTGACAACATGGATTGAATCCTGTTTCTGTTTACTTTCTATGTGACTTTGGGGCAAGTAATTTCCTCTATCTGGATCTCAGTTCCTTCATCTGTAAATTCAGAGAGGTTGGCTTATATGATCTTAGAGGTCCCGTTCAATGTTAAATTCTTGATCCTATCACCAGACATTTAGATTTGACATGATATCTGGTCCATTTAAACAAGAATATTTTCTGTATATACTAATAGTGTAATCCAGAATATTTCCTGGTTCTAGATTGTCCTATAACCAGACCATATTGTCAAAAATACAATGTTTCACCCTGACTAGTCTCAGTTAAGACAGAAACACTTCTCTATGTATTATTAAAAAAAAAGGCATTGTATCTTTTGAGTACATAGTAAATATTCATGATGATAAAAATGGTGGTAATAATGATTCTGGGCTAAAAAATGAAGAATATAGGTCAGGATATGGGGTCAGGGCACCACAGGCAAGTCCCTCACACCTAGTAGGTACTTACGTCTGCTAAGGCT
The DNA here is from genome assembly GCA_011680675.1 of Gymnobelideus leadbeateri. Classification (NCBI taxonomy): domain Eukaryota; kingdom Metazoa; phylum Chordata; class Mammalia; order Diprotodontia; family Petauridae; genus Gymnobelideus; species Gymnobelideus leadbeateri. The sequence goes on along the minus strand of WOXC01002910.1, from coordinate 533,130 downwards.
GCTGGCTTTGAACTGGTGACCCAGAAGTCAAAAAGTTAAAAGTGAAGGAAAAGCTAATGCTAACAGTTTGATATTCTTATGACTTTGGAGAAAGTTTATAGACCAGATTTTGAAGTTCTAGATATCTATATTAAATATTAAGTCATACAGTTGCAATTCTGGAGGTTTGCTGAGAAGTAGTTATGTGATTGCCCTATGGCTATGTTTCTAAATGAACTAAAAAAGAAAAAAATCCCCCTTCAAATACCCAGAAGCACTAACCCACATTTTGAACTAATTGACTTACTTTTTTGTTAAGAAAGCTATTTTAACTCATGGGGCACAATGGTTTACCTGAACAATTATACCATCTACAAAAAAAAAAACCTTTCTCTTGACCCTGCTTCCATCCCTACAGTCACTGTCCTATATTTCCTTGTCCTGTCACCACCAAACTTCTTGAAAGAGTAAGTTATATACATATTACCTCTTCTTTACCACCCATTAGCTCATCAACCCCTTTCAATCTGGCTTCACTGAGACAATGCTCTGAAGGTGGTGGGAATGCATCATATGGATAGAAAGGTAGGTTAGAACCAGGTTATAAAGGGTTTGAAATGCCAGGCAGAGTAGTTTACATTTGGTTCCAAAGGTAATAGATACTGGGATGTATTGAGTAGGACATATGGTCCTTTAGGTACTTTAGTCGGACCTTTAATACTTTAGAAAAAGTCATTTTGGCCGTTGATTGGAGGATGAATTGGAGAGGGAAGAGAGTTGAGGTAATGAAAGTCTGAACCAGTAGGCTGTGTGACCTGGAAGAAGAGAACATATCTGAGATGTTGTGGAGGCAGAATAAATGAGACAGCAACTGAGTGGAAATGGGGGGGCGGGAAGGTGAATTGAGCCATGAAGTAAAGTATGGATTCTAAGAGGGAGAAATGAGAATGGATCTTCTAGGAAAGGGATGGGGAATTTGGGGTGGGGATGGGGGGGAATGGCTCATGCAAAGTCAGGGAGGAAAGAGACAGAATGTGGGGTTCCCAGAATAGTTGTAGGTCAGTCTGGTCAGAATGTAGAATGTGTAGATGAAAGTAATGTGAAATAAACTTGGGAAGTAACTAGCAGCCTTGACTGGATATTAGTAGCAGGGTGGGATAAGATAGAATGAGGAGGAAAAATCCCAGTGATTTCTTAATCACTCAATGTCAAATTAAGGCCCCAAAGATGATAGGATGATAGGATTTAGAACAGAGAAAACTAAGGACCAGCAAACTGAAATGCTCTTTTCCCCACTGTGCTGACACATTTCTACCCATTTAGACTATTACTATAGTCTCCTAACTGTTTCTTCTTCCTTTAGTCTCATCTCCCTCTACTCTGATGCTAAATTAGTATTTCTAAATCATAACTGATCATGTCACCTACTGCCCCCAAATTTTCAATGTCTCTCCATTGCCCGTAGAATGAAATCCTAATTCTTTTTTTTTTTTTTAAAGCAATTGGGGTTAAGTAACTTGCTCAAGGTTACACCGCTAGTCATTATTTATGCGTGGGTGCTCATTTTCTGAGGCCGGATCTGATCTCGGGTCATCCAAACTCCGAGGCCGGCGCTCTTACTCACTACGCCACCTAGCCACCCCTTTAGGGCAATTGGGGTTAAGTAACTTGCCCAAGGTTACACGGCTAGGTTTTTGTTTGTGTGGATTAGGTGTCGGAGGCCGGCTCCGAACTCAGGTCCTTCTGATTCCAGGGCCGGCGCTCTATTCACTGCGCCACCTAGCCGCCCTGAAATCCTAATTCTTTAGGTTAGCATTTAAATCATTCTATCGTCTAGCCCCAAATGACTTTTTAAAAGCAAATCTCTCACTTAGAATTCAATAAGACAGTTAATACATATTCTGCTGTCCCCCAAAAAAACAAAAAACAAAGCCCCACTAACCAACCTATGTTAACTGTGCTGTACAGTACTATGCTTTCTCTCTCTGCTCCTGCTCCTTGGCTCCACAGTGTCCCACCCTGCCCTTCACAAAACAAAAAACAAAAAAACAAAAAACAAAAAACAAAAAAAATCCCACCACCACAACTAACCACTAACAAACAAACAAAAAACCTAACCCTAAAAAACTCCTCTAAGTGAATACAGAACTAAACATGGAAAGACCTGTCACCATCTCCTGATTGGGGGCTTTGCTTGAAATTTCCCACTGAGGGGGTGACTTTTGCTCTGGCCACCCACCCAAGTGTCAACTACTCCTTTCCCTCCATAGGCACTCTTATACCATGTGTCCATCCTCAGACCCTTTTTGCTTTACCACCCTTCCTCTCCAGTCTGTGCTTATGTCTGGCTAAGGAAGGGTCCCCTGAAGTAAAATGAGAACTAATTCCAGAGATTTGTTGCATTATCACTGTGGGCACTCTGTTACCAGTTTCCCAACCCTTGACAACTAGGTGAATGATCTTTGAGAATGGTTATAGCCCCAAATTTATCACCCTGGAAGAAGGTGACAGAAGAGAAGGAGAAACAGGACTATTGAACACTTGGAACTAAGAAACAGACTAGAGTCCCTGACCAAAGAAGATGGAATAAGAAGCCCAGAGGGAGAAGTAGTTGTCTTTCTTCTAAGGAATGATGATGATGTGCTCAACTGGGGGAGAGGGGACCATAGGTGAGAGTATGAGTCAGAATGCATGGAGACTGCTAATGGGTGCTGAAGCAGCTACTTGTCTATTTGATAATAACAACAGTGGCCAAGAACATACCCTTTTTACTTCTTCATCCACACTTCAATTCATATCATTCCAACTCTCTCAAGATGTGCTCCTCATTTTTTCCACCTAACTAAATCCTACCCACTCTTTAAACCTTACTTAAATACCCTTGTCAGAAGTAACAGCTCCTTTCTCACATAGACAAGTTTCAGTCTTTTGGACCTTATCAGGCACTGCCTAGCATTGTTACTTCAGGTATGTCTTATCTCCCCAGTTCCTGGAAGATAGTCACCATGTCTGATAGATTTCCATTATCCCTCTCAGCTCTAGCCCAAGAACAGTATTTTGAACATAGTGTTTATTTAATATTATCAAACAGATATCATTAATATCAGTGAATAATATCAATTATTATGAATAACTATCAATACTATTAACAAATTAATACAGTTTTACCATAGATCATAGAACCTAGAGCTGGAAAGGATTTAAGAGCTTTTCTATATCCCCACCTTCCCCTACCCCAAATCCCATTTTCTAGATAAGGACTCTGAGGAATAGAGAAAAATGATCACATGATCACAAAGGTAGAAAAGGAACAGGATCAGGTTTCCATTTCAAGTCCTCTGAACCCACATCCTCCTAACTTTTGGATTCAGGACTCCAAAAACATACTAAAAGGAACAATGATAAAGAAAACCAGAGTCCAAAAAAGCACAGAAACTGACAGAATTCTACAGAAATAGTGGAGAAAAGCTAGGGTAGGTAGAAGGCAAAGGTTGATGGCAAAGTAGATAGAGCTCTGGACCTGAGGTCAAGAAGGCCTGAGTTCAAATCCACATTAAAATAGCTAGGTCCTTCAGCAGGAAATAGTGCCAGACCAGCCTGCAGCATGGGCAACCAAGGCCTTATCCATAGCAGGAGATAGGGCCAGACCATTATCTAGGCATCCTGTGACTGACCCAATACCTAGACAGCCTGATGCCCAAACCAGTATTCAGATGACCTGGACTCAAACCACAGTAGAAGACAAAATCAGACAAATATATATCAGTATTCAATATATATGCTCTGACTAGCATAGCATCTAAATTTTAAGTTAATCAGGTTGCAGGGAGAAATATACATAAAAAAGCAGACAAATCTAGCAGAAAGACTAATGAGAAAGAAATTAAGGACCTTAATAGAACTTTAGAAAAATTAAAGATGATCAATCTGAATGAAAAGAGAATGGTACCTTTACAAAAACTAACCAAATGTTAGAGTCTAAAAACCTCACAAATAAATGCTGAGAGGCAGAATTGCATCCTTTATTGACCATAAAGCAATAAAAATCGCATTCAGTAGAGACCTTTGAAGAAAGAATTAAGGGGGGTGGGGGCATGGAGCAGTAACTTTTCTAAGATCCTCCATGAATCCCATCACTAAACTTTAAAAAGTGAATCTGAGGGGCGGCTAGGTGGCACAGTGAATAGAGCACTGGCCCTGGAGTCAGGAGGACCTGTGTTCAAATCTGGTCTCAGACACTTAACACAAAAACTAACTGTGTGACCTTGGGCAAGTCACTTAATCCCAACTGCCCTCCAAAAAGAAAAAAAAAAGTGAATCTGAATGGATTTTGGAATGTCAGAATCCACTGGGAGATGGAATGTGGCAGAATCCAGCCCAGGAAAGTGTCCATGTGGGTCAGGGCAGGGGGAGTGAAGAGCACACAGGGGCTGCAGCAACTCAGACTAGAGATCAGAGAGAAGGAGCCCCAGCCAGCAGATTCACCCACCCCAAGCTTGATTCACAGCCTTCTCACCAGCATCTCACCACTGGTCCTCCAAGCTGAGTAAGAGAAAGCTCAGGGCCCACAGTAGAGACAGCAGCTTCTCCTGGGGCTATCAGCCCACAGCCTGGAAGTTTAAAAATCACCTGCCTGATTTTCCAGGGGCCAGAATGGCAAAGTAAACTCTGGCTGCTTTGATTCCCCCTCCATGACCAAGAAAACCCAGAGATAAATGTCCCACCCAGAGTAAAATCCTGAAATAGGAGTCATGGAGAAAGGGTTTAACTGAGGCAGTAAGAAGTCTGAAGAGAAGAGGGGAGGGGTCCCAACAAGCCCTACCTCACCTGACCAGGAAAAGCCTACCTGAGTTGTAGCCCACGGGCATAGAGGCAGAAATCTGAAGTGACCAGATCACCGCTCCCCCACAGATTACTCTGTGAGCTGCAGGGTAACTCAGGGAAAACACTGAGAATCCTGGCCTTGGCCTCAATCTAGACACCCAGAGGCTACAGCACAGAAAGCCAACAACCAGGGGGCGGAGCCAAGATGGCGGAGTAGAAACAGCTCTTCCAAGCCTCTCTGCCCCCAGATTCCCCACAAACTATGTAAAAAAGGACTCTGAACAACTTCTGGAGCCCCAGAACCCACAGAACAACACAGAGAAGCTAACCTCCCGCTGAGGACAGCCCAGCAGCCCTGCAGGAAGGACCAGCGCAGTGGTCTGGGAGCCGGCAGCCGCAGAGCGCAGGAGCCGAGCCTAGCCGAGCCCAGGTCCACGTGAGCTGAGGTTTTAGCCCCAGGGCGGCAGGGCCAGCAGCCAGCTGGAGGAACCCCAGAACACCAGGAGCTGTGGGGACTGCAGAATTATCAACATAGACATGCCTAGGACAAAGTAAGAGGTTGGTGTCCTATGGACTTTGGGACCTGTATTTGGGGAATGCGTCAGCTCCCTCCCCTGGGGGCTAGAAACAGCTGAGGAGACACGCCATTTTGTAGTTTTCATAGACATTTCCGGCTCCCAGCCTAAAAATCGTGGGGAGATCCAGCGACCAGTCTTGGGGGGTAATTGCTCTTGCTTTAACCTCCCTGGATCTGGATTGTAATCTAGGGTGGAAGCTGTGGGTGGGTTTACAGCTTGCCAGAAACGGAAGTTGCCCCCAACACGTTCGGGACGAAAATTCCTCTAGCTGGCCTTAAAGCCATAGTGTGGCAACAAGCCCAAAAGTCAAGCAATTAAGTGGCAACATGCCAAGGCAAAGGAAACAGAAAAATGCAACCCTAGACTCCTATTTTGGGGGCATAGAGCAGGAAAAGGACTGTGAGGTCAGAAGTCCTGCTCCAAAAGCCCCAGGGGAAAACATGAGCCGGTTGCAGGCCATAGAGGACCTTAAGAAGGACTTTAAAAATCAAATAAGAGAAGTGGAGGAAAATTAGAAAGAGAAATGAGAAGGATGCAGGAAAAGTATGAAATGAGGGTCAACAGCCTGACTGAGGAAAACAACACCTTAAAAAATAGACTAGCTCAAATGGCAAAGGAGGCCCAAAAGGGCAAAGAGGAGAAGAATGCCTTAAAAAGTCGAATTTGCCAGATGGAAAAAGAATCTCAAAAGTTCACTGAGGAGATTCATTCCTTCAGAGTTAGACTGGAGCAAAATGGAAGCTAGTGACTTTATGAGAAATCAAGATGCTGTTAAGCAGATCCAAACAAACGAAAGATTAGAAGGCAATGTGAAATATCTCATGGGAAAAACCACTGACCTGGAGAATAGATCCAGGAGAGACAATTTAAAAATTATTGGACTACCTGAAAGCCATGATCAAGGAAAGAACCTAGAAATCACCCTTCAAGAAATTCTCAAGGAAAACTGCCCTGATGTTTTAGATCCAGAGGGCAAAATAGAGGTTGAAAGAATCCACAGATCACCTCCTGAAAAAGATCCCAAAAGAAAACTCCCAGGAATATTATAGCCAGGTTCCAGAATCCCCAGATCAAGGAGAAAATATTACAAGTGGCCAGGAAGAAACAATTTCAATATTGTGGAAACACAATCAGAATAGCACAGGACCTGGCAGCTTCTACACTGAGGGATCGAAGGGCATGGAATATGATATTCCAGAGGGCAAAAGAGCTGGGATTGAAGCCAATGGTCACCTACCCAGCAAAACTGAGTATTTTGTTTCAGGGGAAAATGTGGTCATTCAGTGGAATAGAGGACTTTCAAGCATTCTTGAGGAAAAAACCAGAATTGAATAGAAAATTTGACACCCAGACACAAGAAGGAAGAGATGCCTGAGAAGGTAATCAGGGAAAAGAAATCAAAAGGAGCTTATCAAAGTTGAACTATTTACATTCCTATATGGAAAAGCAATAACTGTGACTGATGATATCTTTCTCAGTATGAAAATAATGGAAGAAGGGGGTGTGGTCATGTGAATACATATGTGAATGTGTATGTATGTTACAGTTATATATGGATAGAGGGCATAAGTTGAATTTGTTGGGAAGGGAGAATACTCAAGGGATGAAATTATGAGGTGAGAGAGGAAAGTGGCAAGAGGAGATGGGGAGAGACAGGGTAGGGTAAACAATCTCATGTAGGGGAAGTGGTTGCAAAGGAGGGGGAGAATAAGGAAGGCTAAAAAGGCAAAACCACATTCACATTGAATTTGGTTCAGGGAGAAAATGACATATATACTAAATGGGATATCTCAACCTGCAGCAGGATAGGGGGAAGGGGGATGAGAGGAGGGATGATGGAAGGGAGGGCATCCTTGGGGTGAGGGGAGGTTGGAAGTACCCACTATAGAAGAGGGACAGGATCATGTAGGGAATGGACCAGGTGGGGGGTGGGATGAGTGGGATGGAAGTATAAGCAGCCTTGTACAATATATATACCATGATAATGTTTTGCATAGCTAGACATGTACAACATATACTGAATTACTTATCTCCCAAGAAGGAATGGGTGACAAGGGAGGAAAGAAATGCATCTGAAATTTGAGGTCGTAACATTAAATGTTTCAAATATATATATATATAAATACTATTATTAATACTCTTTTGCCTATAATTGGGAGATAAGATGTGCAGGCATTGGGACACAAAGATTCATCTTCCTCCAATGGAAAAGTCGATGGGGGTATGGGAGAAGGTATGGGAGAGAGCAGATTGGAGGAAGCGATATCTTGTGGGACTGCTATTCTGGGAGGTTGGGTAGGGGAATAATGGGGGGGAAATGATTGTAACTCAAAATTTGGTGGAAATGAATGATGTAAAACAGAAGTTAATAAAGCATTTGTTTAAATAACAAAAAAAAAAAAAAGAAAGCCAACAACCAGGCACCTAGCTCCCAAACTGAGAAGCTCAGGTCAGAGCCCTCTGCACTCCAGGAGCAGAAATATACTTTAAAGGATAGGAAATAGGTAATTACAATGGGCCAGAAGCAACTTGCAAAGGCAAGACCAAAGACAATAGAATTCTATTATTTTGAAGGAGAATATTCAGGAAATTCAAGAAAATTCAGGAAACACCATGGACTCTGTGTCCACACCTGAGACCACAGATGGAAATATGAACTGGTCTCAAGCCCAAAAAGCATCCTTGGAGGAGCTCAAGAAAGATTTTAAAAGCCAAATTAGGGAAGTAGAAGATAAATTTAAATCTACGGTGACCAAATTGGAAAAAAGTCTCATTGAAGAAAACAAATCCTTAAAAAGTAAAATCAGTGAACTAATTGGAGAAAATACCTCCCTAAAAAAGGACTTTCAAAAACTAACTGAAGAGAACAATTCACTAAAAATTAGAATCAGTCAAATTGAAGCTCAGGACTCTATGATGCACCAAGAATCAATCAAACAAAACATGAAGATTGAAAAATTGGAAGAAAGTGTAAAATATCTCACTAGAAAAACAACTGGCCTGGAGAACAGATCCAGGAGAGATAACTTAAGAATTATCGGTCTACCAGAAAGCCATGACGAGAAAAGCAGCAACATCCTCCAAGAGATTGTCAAAGAAAACTGTCCTGAAGTCCTAGAATCAGAAGGTAAAATAGTTATCAAAAGAATTCACCAGTCTCCTCCAGAAAGAGATCCCAAATTGAAAACTCTAAGAAATATAGTAGCCAAGTTCCAGAATTACAAAATTAAGGAGAAAATATTGCAAATAACCAAAAAGAAACAATTCAAATATTGTGGAACTACAGTCAGGATTACACAGGACCTAGTAGTTTCTACATTAAAAGATCAGAGGGATTGAAATTTGATATTTCATAAGGCAAAAGAACTAGGACTGCAACCAAGGATTAACTACCTGGCAAAACTGAGCATAATCTTTCAGGCAAGGAGATGGTGATTTAATGAAATAAGGGACTTCCAGATTTTCCTGATGAAAAAGCCAAAGCTCAATCGAAAATTTGATCTCCAATTACAAGACTCAAGAAAGACATTAAAAAGGTAAACAAGGAAAATGCATACTCACACATAAACACATACACACGTGCACAGTCATGCATACATGCACATAACTTGGGATGCAATAACAGCAAAATGTTTACATCCCCATGTGAGAAGCTGATAACTGTCAATATCAAAATTTATATGATTATCATGACCTTTAAAAGGGTTATACATAGATAGAGGGTGTGGGTATAAATGAACTAATTTTATGATTAAAGAAAACCTTATTAAGGGGGTCAAAGGGACTATAATGGGATAAAAGGAAAGGATGAGACAGAAAAAGGTAAATTATATTACATGAAGAGGCATAAAAAAACACTATAGTAGAGGGGAAGGAAAGAGAGAGAGAGAAACATCATTTGAACATTATTCTCACTGGTTCTGGTTCAAAGAGGGATCAACATAATCAGTTAAGTTTAAGATTCTAATGTGAAAAGACGCAAAAACTCATTAAATAGAGGGAAAGGAGAGAGGGAGAGGAGCACTGTATGAAATTTACTCTCATTGGTTTGGGGCCAAAGGGGGGATAACATACTCTGATAAGTATAAATATCTATTGTGTCCTATAGGCAGTAGGAGGGTAATGAGGGGATGAGAAGGGAGGGGGGGATTAGAAGGGAGGGAAATAGTAGTAAGGGCAGGGGGTAGGTAAAGAAGGCGGGGGGGGTCACAGGGAGGGAACACTGAAGGAGGTGGTGGTCAAAAGGGAAACCCTTAAGGAGGGGAAGGGAGAAAGAAGAAACAAAAACAGAAACAGGGGAGGGAATAGGATGGAGAGAAAGAGACAGAGAGTAATCATTACTGAGAACATGAATGGGATGAACTCTCCCATAAAACAGAGGAGGATAGCAGAATGGATTTAAAAACCATAATCCTACAATATGCTGTCTACAAGAAACACATTGGAAACAAAGGGATACCCACAGGATAAAGGTAAAAGGCTGGAGTAGAATATATTATACTTTGGCTGAAGTAAAAAAAAGCAGGGGTAGCAATTCTTATCTCAGATAAAGAAAAAGCAAAAATAGATTTAATTAAAAGAGATAAGGAAGGAAACTATATCCTGCTAAAAGGCACCATGGAGAATGAAGCAATATCATTACTTAACATATATGCTCCAAGTGGTATAGCTTACAAATTCCTAGAAGAGAAGTTAAGGGAATTAGAGGAAGAAATAAATAGCAAAACTATACTAGTGGGGGACCTTAATCTCCCCCTCTTTGAACTTGATAAATCTAACCTCAAAATAAACAAGAAAGGAGTTAAGGAGGCAAATAGAATTTTAGAGAGGCTAGATATGATAGATCTCTGGAGAAAACTGAATGGGAATAAAAAGGAATATACTTTCTTCTGAGCAGTTCATGGCACATACTCAAAAATCAACCATGTGCTAGGGCATAAAACCCTCACAATTCAGTGCAGAAAGACAGAAATATTAAATGCATCCTTCTCAGATTGTGATATGCAATAAAGGGCCTTGGAAAGACAGACTAAAAACTAATTGTAAATTAAACAATTTAATCCTAAAGAATAAGTGGGTCAAACAAGAAATTATAGAAACAGTCAGTAACTTCATTCAAGAGGATGAAAATAATGAGACAACATACCAAAATTTGTGGGATGCAGCAAAGGCAGTTCTTAGGGGAAGTTTTATATCCCTGAGTGCATACATGAATAAATTAGAGAAAAGGGAGGTCAATGAATTGGGCATATGATTGAAAAAGCTAGAAAAAGAACAAATTGAAAATCCCCAGTTAAATACTAAATTAGAAATACTGGAAACCAAAGGAGAGATCAATAAAATTGAAATTAAGAAAACTATTGAATTTATAAATAAAACTAAAAGGTGGTTTTATGAAAAAAAAAACAATAAAATAGATAAACACTTAGTTAATATCATCAAAAAAAGAAAGAAGAAAACCAAATTATGAGTATCAAAAATGAAAAGGGTGAATCTACTTCCAATGAAGAGGAAATCAAAACAACAATTAGGAATTATTTTGCCCAATTGTATGCACATAATTTTGACAATCTTAGTGAAATGGATGAATATTTACAAAAATATTAATTGCCCAAATAAACTGAAGAGGAAGTAAATTACTTAAATAACCCCATCTCAGAAAAAGAAAGAATTAAGGATTAATTGGAAATTAAATAACTTAATCCTAAAGAATTATTGAATAAAAAAATAAATCATAGAACCAATAGAAAATTTCATTTAAAATGAAAATAAGATAATGCACTAAAATGTCTGGGATGTAGCTGAAGCAGTCCTTAAGGGAAATTTTTTTATCTCTAAATACTTTCATCAATGTGAAGGGGCAAATGAATGAATTGGACATGTAACTAAAAAAAAAAAAACCTAGATAAATGAAAAGCTCTCATCTAAACAACAGAGCAGAAATTCTGAAAATCAAATGTGAAATTTACAAAACTGAAAGCAAAAAAAAAGTTGGACTGGTAAAAACAACTCGAAACTTTTAAAGAAAATTAAAATAAATACATAGCTAATATGATTTTCAAAAGAAAGGAAAACCAAACTGTTCCTGTCAGAAATTTTAAAAAGTAAAATTCACAACAAATCAAGAGGAAATACAATAAACTATTAAAAAGTATTTTGTCCAATTACTTGTCAACAAAACTGATAGATGAAATGGATGCTTATACCTAGATTTACAGAAAAAGAAACAGATTGTTTAAATAACCCAATATCAGAAAAATAAATTGAATAAACCATAAATGAACTCCTAAGAAAAAATTTCTCCAGGACCAGATGGAATTACAAGTGTATTCTATTAAACATTCAAAGAATGATTAATTCCAACATTATATAAACTGTTTTCAAAAACAGGCAAAACAAGACACTCTTCCAAATACTTTTTATGAGACAAATATGGCATTGATGCCTAAACAAGGAAGAAACAAAGCAAAGAAAGAAATCATAGATGAATATCCCTACTGAACACTGCCACACAAATTCCAAATAGAATATTAGCAAGGACACCACAACAACATGTCAGAAAGGTTATATACTATGAATAGGTTGGATACATACCAGGAAGAGTTTAATATAAGAAAAATTGTAAACATAATAGACTGTATAAGTAACAAAAATAAAAACCATATGATTATAGCAATACATGTTAAAAAGGCTTTTTACAAAATCCAACTCCTGTTTCTATTGAAAACACTAAAAAGCATATGAATAAATGCGTTTTCCTTAACATAGTAAGTAGTTTTTATCTAAAAATCTAGAGCAAACATTACATTTAATGGATAAAGGTTGGGGGTCTTTCCAATAAGATAAAGCAAAAGTGTCCATTATCACTGTTACTATCTAGTATGGGGATAGAAATTGCTAGTTACAGAAGAGAAGACAAGAAAAAGAAATTGATGGAATAAATGTAGAAAAAGAGGAATAAAAACCCAACTCTCTCCTTGTTTCCCTAAGTCTCTTACAAAAAGGTGTCTTTTCTTTTTGTCAAGTTCAACTCCTGTATAAGTGTACTTGATTCTATCCCCTTCCATATTTTCTAGTAGGTTTCATCCTCAATTAGCCCCTTTATCCCCTGAATGTCCAACTTTTCCCTATCTTCTGGAGTCTTCTCTACTGCCTTCAAATATGTCCAAGTCTTTGCCATTCTTAAAAAAAACAAAAAAACAAAAACAAACTTCAGTAGATCCCACTATACCCTCAAGCTATAATTCTAAATCTCTCCTCTCCTCACCCAAGTTCCTTGAAAAGAACTGTATATAATTCCTGCCTCTTCTTACTCACTCTGGAACCCATTGCAATCTGGCTTCCAACCTTATCATTTAACTGAAGCTACTTCTTCAAAGTTATTAATGATCTCTTAATTGCCAAGTCTGGTGGCCTTTTAAAAACCCTCATCCTTTTCAATCAATCTGATGCATTTCCCATTGTTGACCACTCTCTCCTTATGGATACCCCTTTCAGCGTTTTCAAGACATTACTCTATCCTGTTTCTCATTCTATCTGTATGATTGTTCCTTTTCTCTTTCTTTTTAAATTTTTTTATACTTTATTTTTTCAAGTTACATATAAAAATTTTTGACATCCATTTTAAAAAATTTTGAATTTCAAATTCTGTCCCTTCCTCCCTTCTCCCCTCCTTGAGAAAGCAAGCAATCCAATATAGATTACACATGTGCAGTCATGCAAAGCATATTTTCATTAGCCATGTTGCAAAAGACAACACAGACCAAAAATCAAACCAAACCAACAAAAAGAAAAACCCAAGAAAAATAAAGAAAGTTAAAAAAAAAAAGTATGCTTTGATCTGCATAGGATTCCATCAGTTTTTACTCTGGAGGTGGAGAACATTTTTCATAAGTCCTTCAGACTTGTCTTGTATCATTATATTGTTGAGAATAAACAAGTCATGGTCACTGTACAATATTGCTGTTACTGTGTACAATGTTGTCCCAATTCAGCTTACTTTATTTTGCATCAGTTTATTTAAATCTTTCTAGGTTTTTCTGAAATCATCCTGCTATCATTTTTTATAGTATGATAGTATTCCATCACATACCCCAACTTGTTCAGTCATACCCCAATCAATGGGCATCACCTCAATTTGCAATTCTTTGCTAACACAAAAAGAAGCTTTAAATATTTTTGTACATATAGGTGCTTTTCCTTTTTTTTTTTTTAATCTTTTTGGAATACAGAACTAGTAGTGGTTTATTACTAGGTGAAAGGGTATGTACTAAACCATGTAAAAGGGGACTCTGAACAACTTCTGGAGCTCCAGCACTCACAGAACGACATAGAGAAGCTAACCTCCCACTGAAGACAACCCAGCAGCCCTGCAGGGAGCGGCCAGCACAGGACAGCGCAAGGCTCTGGGAGCCCAGAGCCGAGCCCAGGCCCTTGTGAGCCGTGGTTTTAGCCCCAGGGCTGCCAGGCCAGCAGCCGGCTGGAGGGACCCCAGAACACTCGCAGCTGTGGCAATTCCAGAATTATCAACACAGATATGCCTAGGACAAAGTAAGAGGTCAGTGCCCTACGGACTTTGGGACCAGTATTTGGGGAATGCACTGGCTTCTTCCCTTGGGGGCAAGAAGCAAGGGGCTGAGGAGCTGAGGCACAGAAGCCATTTTGCAGCTTCAGCTCCTGGTCTGCGAACTATAGGGAGATCCAGCAATCAGTCTGGGGGTTAATCGTTCTTTAATCTGCTTGGATCTGGATTGTGGTCTGGGAGGGAGGTCTGGGGTGGGTATCCAGCTTGCCAGAGCATGTGGAGGCTTTACAGAGGCCACCCAACTAATACCTCTGGAAGTTGTGAAGACCCCAACATCTGGGACGGAAGCTCCCCTGTCTGGTGGCAGAGTCCTACTGTGGCAACAAGCCCAAAAACCAAGTAATTAAGTGGCAACATACCTAGGCAAAGGAAACAAAATAAACAGAAAAATGCACCATTAGACTCCTATTTTGGGGGCAAAGAGGATCAAAGCATGGAACAGGAGGAGGTCTGTGAGGTCAGAACTCCTGCACCAAAAGCCCCAAATAAAAATATGAGCGGGTTACAGGCCATAGAGGACCTTAAGAAGGATTTTAAAAACCAAATAAGAGAAGTGGAGGAAAAATTGGAAAGAGAAATGAGAAGGATGCAGGAAAAGTATGAAATGAGAGTCAACAGCCTGACTGAGGAAAATAACACCTTAAAAAATAGACTAACTCAAATGGCAAAGGAAGCTCAAAAGGACAATGAGGAGAAGAATGCCTTAAAAAGTCGAATTTGCCAGATGGAAAAAGAATCTCAAAAACTCACTGATGACATTCATTCCTTCAGAGTTAGACTGGAGCAAATGGAAGCTAATGACTTTATGAGAAATCAAGATGCTGTTAAGCAGATCCAAACAAATGAAAGAATAGAAGGCAATGTGAAATATCTCATGGGAAAAACCAATGACCTGGAAAATAGATCCAGGAGAGATAATTTAAAAATTATTGGACTACCTGAAAGCCATGATCAAAGAAAGAACCTAGAAATCATCCTTCAAGAAATTCTCAAGGAAAATTGCCTTGATGTTTTAGACCCAGAGGGGGAAATAGAGGTTGAAAGAATCCACAGATCACCTCCTGAAAAAGATCCCTAAAAGAAAACTTCTAGGAATATTATAGCCAGGTTTCAGAATTCCCAGATCAAGGAGAAAATACTACAAGCAGCCAGGAAGAAACAATTTCAATATTGTGGAAACACAATCAGAATAGCCCAGGACCTGGCAGCTTCTACACTGGGGGATGGAAGGGCATGGAATATGATATTCCAGAGGGCAAAAGAGCTGGAATTAAAACCAAGAATCACCTACCCAGCAAAACTGAGTATCTTGTTTCAGGGGAAAATATGGTCATTCGGTGGAATAGAGGTCTTTCAAGCATTCTTGAGGAAAAAACCAGAGTTGAATAGAAATTTTGACATTCAGTCACAAGAAGCAAGAGATACTTGAGAAGGTAATCAGGGAAAAGAAATCAGAAGGAACTTATCAAAGTTGAACTATTTACATTCCTACATGGAAAAACAATAACAGTGACTGATGAAACTTTCCTCATTATGAAAATAATTGAAGAAGGGTATATGGGCATATGAATACATATGTGAATGTGTGTATATATGTTTACAGGTGTACATGGATAGAGGGCACAGGTCGAATTTGGTGGGAAGGGATGATACTTAAGGGGTGGAGTTAAGAGGTGAGAGAGGAAAGTGGCAAGAGGAAATGGGGAGAGACAGGGGCGAGGGTAAACTATCTCATGCAGAAGAGGCAAGGGGAAGTGGCTGCAGGGGAGGGGAAGAACAGGAAGGCAAAAAGGCAAAAGCATATTCTCATTGAAGTTGGCTCAAGGAGAGAATCACATACATACTAAATGGGATATCTCACCCTGCAGGAGAGTAGGGGGATGGAGGATGAGAGGGGGGATGATGGAGGGGAGGGCATTTTGGGAGGAGGGGAGGTTGGAAGTACCCACTTTCAAAAAGGGACAGGATCAAAGTAGGGAATGGACCAGGTGGGGGGTGGGATGGGTGGGAGGGAAATATAAGCAGTCTTTTACATTATATCTACTATGGTAATGTTTTGCATAGCTATACATATACAACACATACTAAATTGCTTATCTTCCCAGAAGGAGTGGGTGACAAGGGAGGAAGGGAATGGATCTGAAATTTGAAGTTTTAAAATTAAATTATTTAAATATATATAAATACCATTATTAATACTATTTTGCATGTAATTGGGAGATCAGATGTGCAGGCATTGGGGCATAGAGATTCACCTTGCCCTAATGGTAAAGTCGAAGGGGGTATGGGAGAAGATATGGGAGAGAGCAGATTGGATGAGGGGATTTCTTGTGGGACTGCTATTCTGGGGTGGTGGGTAGGGGAAAAATGGGGAAAAAATTGTAACTCAAAATCTGGTGGAAATGAATGATGTAAACCAGAAGTTAATAAAGCTTTTGTTAAAATAAAAAAAAAAAAAGAAAGAAAGGGTATGTACTGTTTTATAGACCTTTGGGCATAGCTCCAAATTGCTCTCCAGAAAGGTTATACCAGTTCACAATTCCACCAACAGAGCATTTTGTGTCCCGATTTTTCCATGTCCCCTACAACATTTGTCATTTTCCTTTTCTGTTCTATTAGCCAATCTGATAGGTACAAGATGGTACCTCAGAGTTGTTTTAAGTTGCAGCTCTCTAGTCAATAGTGACTTAGAACATTGTTTTCACATGACTACAGATAGCTTTGGGTTCTTCTTCTGAAAACTGCTATTATATTTATCAGTTGGGGAATACTTCATATTATAAATCTGACAGTTCTCTATATAGTTGACAAATGAAGACTTTATCACCAAAACTTGCTGTAAAATCTTCCCACCCCAAGTTTTCTGTTTTCCTGCTACTCTTGGTTGCACTGGTTTTGTTTGTACAAAATATTTTTAATTTCATGTAATCAGAATTATCCATTTTATATCCCATAATGCTCTCTATATCTTGTTTGGTCATAATTTCTTCCCTTATCCATGTGATATCTCTCTTTTTATCTAAATCATGTGATCATTTTGGTCTTATCTTGGTATATAAAACTAGTAGCTGGTTTTAGGGGGAAAAACAGTAAAACAGATAAATTACTAGCTAATTTGATTTTTTTTTTAAAAGAGGACAACCAAATTACTAGTATAAAAAATGAAAAGGGTGAATTTACCACCAATGAAGAGGAAATTAAAGCAATTATTAGGAGCTATTTTGCCCAATTATATGCCAATAAATCTAACAATCTAAGTGAAATGAATGAATATTTACAAAAATATAAATTGTCTAGATTAACAGAAGAGGAAATAGAATACTTCAATAACCTTATCTTAGAAAAAGAAATTGAACAAGCCATAAATGAGCTCCCTAAGAAAAATCTCCAGGACCAGATGGATGCACAAGTAAATTCTACCAAACATTTAAAGAACAATTAATTCCAGTAGTATATAAACTATATGGGAAAATGGACAAAGAAATCCTACCAAATTCCTTTTACTACTGTTCTTTTTCTATCTCCTTCACTAGGTTACATCCATGTAACATCCCATGTGTGTTCAGGTTTTCCCTGAGCACACACTTAAACAGACAGCCATCCACATACAATATAGACATGGACAACCAGTCTCTATATGAGATTTACATCTCATTACCAATTGCCTTTTGGACATTTCAAGTGGGGTGTTCCAGAAACATCTCAGACTTGACATGTCCAAATCTGAACTCACCATTTTCTCCCTCAAACTTTCTCTTCTTCCAAACCTCACAATTTCTGTGAAAGGCTACCATCCTTTTAATCTGCGCAATTCGTAACCCTGACATTATGCTTGACTGCATACTTCCCATTACACTACACATCGGATCAATTGTCAGATCTTACCCTCTCTGCCTTCAAAACATGTCTTGAAAATGACCACTTTAATGCACACACACACACACACACACACACACACACACACACAGAGCTACCATCTTATATCAGACCTTTGTCACCTCCTACCTGGATGATTCTAACAGCATCCTAATTGGTCTCCCTTCCTCAAGTCTCTCTCCCTACTCCAGTCCATCATACAAGCTATAACCAAAGTAATTTTCCTTAAGTGCAGATCTCGTCATATTTCCCATCCCTTGAATTTAATAAATTCTAGTAGGTGCCTATTCACTCAATGGATAGAATATAAACTGGTCTGTTAAGCTTTCAAAGCCCTATGCAACCTGGCCCCAATCTCCTTTCTAGACTCTAGGGCAGAATTAGACCCCAGTTAATCTTGTATCCCGGAATTCAATCCACTGTCCCTATAACATTCCAAACCAAATACCCC
The DNA here is from genome assembly GCA_011680675.1 of Gymnobelideus leadbeateri. Taxonomy (NCBI): domain Eukaryota; kingdom Metazoa; phylum Chordata; class Mammalia; order Diprotodontia; family Petauridae; genus Gymnobelideus; species Gymnobelideus leadbeateri. The sequence goes on along the minus strand of WOXC01002910.1, from coordinate 514,838 downwards.
TCCCAGCCCAGTATTCCCCTCTATTAGAATGTAGTCTCCTCCTATTAGAATGTTAAGTTCCTTGAGGACAGGAACTTTATCTGCTTTTGTATTTATACCCTAATAGCTTAACACTGCTTGGTTAGTATAAGAACTTAATACATGCTTTTTCATTTATTCATTCACTCATTCATAAGCATGAAAATTCTTTAATACATGGAGAACAACTGGATGTAGAAGTTGATGGAATAGTGACAAAGTGTTTAATTTCTAGAGTCTTTGTTTAGGGGTGAAAAAGCCCCTCCACTTTTAGACTGAATTTCCCATACCTGTGCAGAATTTCTGGAAAATCTGAGGGGTTGATGCTGCTAAGCAATGATAGAAATGATATTAAATTTTTATCTCTACAAGAATCACATACATTACTTCTGAACTCTCCAAGAGTTAAAGAATTTATTTTTACAAGAATTCATTGGCTCTGCTAATATAATCCTAACCTATACCTCATGGAAGGCACTTCTGCAAACTAATTAGGACAAACTGGCATTATCATCCTGGAAGCTTTGATCTGTATCAACAGGTACATCTTTCTAATTATCTTCACATGGCATGAGATACACCTTTTCAGAGAAGTGTCCACTTGCAAACCCTCAGAACCCAGTGAATAAGGGTCATATGGAAAGAGTGAGGAGTGAGCATGGCTAATCTATGCAACTCAAAATATAGGAAAACTCCATTAGATGAAACAGATTAAAAACTCAAACAGAAAAAAAGAAAAAACCTGTTTTCCAAGCCATTCAAAATGACAGCTAGATTTTAAAAGTAACAGCCAACAAACTCCGGTTCTTTCCCTTTTACCTCATTATGCAATAAAACTCTGCCTTCTTCCTCCTCTCCCTCCTTCCTCTCCACTAAGGTGAATGGGTCAAGGAAAATGGGGTGGGAGACCAAGAAAACACTCCTTCCCGGTGTCCAAAATATCAGCACTGTTGCCCTATCACCCATCCTCCAAACCAGGTTAATTTACTTCTCTCATTCTCAGTTTCCTCATCTTTAAATGGGGATAACAATTTTTTTTTCCTATCTCACAGGTTAGTCATGAGGATCAAATGAGATAATATATATGATATGTATTGTAAACCTTACAATGCCATATAATTATCAGCTATTTTCTTACTTTCTTCATGGGGTTGTTGAATGAAAAGCACTATGTAAACTCTGTAAAAATATATATTATTTATTTGACAATCCAGTAAGCATTTATAAAGTGCCTACTGTAAACTATGTTCTGGGAATTCAAAGACAAAATGAGTATCTCTGCCTTTCAAGAGCTTACTTAAACTCTTCCCCTATTCCAAACTTCCATATTCAAGTTGAGAGCACCTCCATTGCCACCCTCCTAGTCACCCAGGCTCCCAATCTGGGTGTCATCCTCTATTCCATCATTCTTTCACATCCCACCCATATCCAATTTGTTGCTGAGTCCTATTATTTCTACTTTCACAACATCTCTCCTAGCCACATCCTTTTGTTCTGTGATGCTGACATCCTTCTGCTGCAGGCTGTCATCACCTCAAGTCTGGTCTATTGAAATAGCCTACAGGCGAGTCTACCTGCCTTAAATCTCTCTCTTTCCACCATTCAGCTATCAAAATGACCTTCCTAAAGTAGGGGTTGGATCATATCACTACCCCTTATTCAATAATTCCAGTGGCTTCATATCACCGCCAAGATCAAATATAAAAATCTCTGGCATTCAAAATCCCTCCTACCCTAGCCCCTTCTTATCTTTCCAATCTTCTTACACTTTAGTTCCCTCTGTGTGCACTTGCCTCCATCTCTAAAACCTGAATTTTCACTGAATGACCCCCAAGATTGCTCTCTTTTGTCTCCACTTCCTGCCTTCCCAGGTTTCTTTAAGCCTATCTTTTGCAAGAAGCCTTTCCCTATCTACATTAATGGGAGTGCCTTTCTTCTGAAATCATCCCCAATTTTTCTCACATATATCTTGTTTGTAAAAGGTTGTTTGTATGTTGTCATCCTCATTAGATTGTAAGCCCCTAGAGAACAGGGACTATTTTTGCTTTTCTTCATATCCCCAGTGCTTAGTACAATGCCTAGCTATAGTAAGCACTTAATAGACTGGTTGATACGTCTTCTATTAAAAGAGATAACGTGTACACATATAAATATATACAAAGTAAGATACAGTATGTATAAAAATAAATACATGGTAATTATCTTTTTGTATGAAAGAATTTCATTTAGTCCAGAGACTGCTTTTTGGCTGTTAATGGAGCTTTGTGACTTATTCTTCCTCTAAAATGGATGGGTGAATAAGATTTTGTATTTAGAATGACCTATCATAGCAGTAGTTATTAAATTCTTTATAATAATCTCATGAAAGGCATAATAGGTGCCAAGTATATCCATTATTGTTGTAATTATTTGGATGCATTGCTTTTTAAAATCTTTGTTTTTGCCATTCCGTGAATTTTGTTGCAGTCACTGAATGATGAGGAAGGGGGGAGCTAGAGGGAGAGGCATTTGTGTTTTATTTAGGACAACAAGCATTCTTCTTTGCTTTTGGCAAGAATTCTTGGTAGTGATTACAAGAAGGGCATTTCTGACCCTCATTAACTACCTACCTTATCTAATGGCTCCAGCTCATTTAGCTTGGATGGTTTCCCTTTTGAAAGGTAAAGCCTAAGCAGAAAGAAGTCTGTAAGCACTAGGTTGTTCTTTACCTTGACACCTCATAAAAATTCCCTTAAAGATGTTGGCCCTTCCTTCTCATAAGGGAGCACTAGATCAAGCAAGCACCCTAACTTTTCAGCATGTGAGAAGAGAGAACTCCAAAAGCCAAAGGGACAAACATCTGCCTTGGCTCCTCCCTGTACTTTCCACCTCTCATTTGGCCAGGTCCATACCTGCTTAGCAGAGGTACCCAGACCAGTTTGAGTATGCTACTTTTGTCTTTTCTGAAACTAAACTGATGAAATCTCTGTACCCAGGGTGAAATGTAGTACACTGAGTCAACAAACAACAACTCTCCTTTGAGGAGAGACTATTGTCTGAAAATTATTCTGGTCTGAGAAGAGGGACAGATACAGCACTGGACTTGGAATCAGGAAGATTCATCTTCCTGAGTTCAAATCTGGCCTCAGACACTTCCTAGCTGTGTAACCCTGTGCAAATCATTTCACCTAGTTTGCCTCAGTTTCCTCATCTGTCAAACGAGCTGGAGAAGGAAATGGCAAACCACTCCAGTGTCTTTGTCAAGAAACCCTCAAATGGGGTCAACAAAGACTCAGACACAGCTGAAATGAGTCAACAACAAATGAGGAGGGAGGAATGTATATACGAAATGATTTTCAACTTGGACTAGTCTATTTATGAAGCTTATATTTTAAATGGAGGGAGTTCTCTTCCTATAGCTCATATAGACATAAGCACACTTACTCAGATGATATGTGTGCTGAAATGCAGGACTACTGGCACAGAATGACTTTGAAAACACAGGTTCCCCTGCTTAATCAAAAAGTCACAGCCCACACACCTGGCATTCCCCTAGTGGAACCTTAGTCATATGATTCCCAAACTCTTTCTTGGGGGAGGGGATTTGGAACCGAGACATTGTGGTGGCGATGGATGTCTCGTGGGATAAGAAAATTAGAATGGAGATATTATCTCCTTGGACCAACCCTGGAGCCAAAGACCCTTTATCCCTGAGCTAGGTCAGGAAACACTATCTGTCATTATCCTTGGTAGTGTGGGTCCATGGAAAGTTCTCCAGGGAACAGAAGGGAAGATATTCTCTGGCCTGGTTTGGAGCAAGGGGAGCCACTGCTGGGCTCTCATAGACAGAGCTGGAAGGGCCTTTAGAAGCTACTCATCTTACATGAGGAAACTGAGGGATGACTAGACGGCACAGCGAACAGAGCACTGGCCCTGGAGTCAGAAGGACCTGAGTTCAATTCCGGCCTCAGACACTTAACATAAAAACTAGCCATGTGACCTTGGGCAAGTCACTTAACCCCAATTGCCCTGCATTCCCTCCCTCAAAACAACAACAATAACAACAAAAACAAACCCGGAAATTGAGGCCCATGGAAGGCTTTCTCAAGGTCAAAGGGTAGCAGAGGTGTTATTTGAACACAGGTCTATGGACACCATATACTTTTGATCTTTTCCCTTTATCATGTTGCCTTTTGGAGAATTTCCTGAAATTGTGGGAAAGGAGAAGGGTAATAGAGAGGAACAGAACTCATTTCCTTGTACAATCTTTTCTGTAAAAATTAGTTTCAAAAACTGATTGATACAATGAGGCCTCAGTCATTTTGGCAATGACTTTCTAAAAATAGGATAATAAGCCTCATCCTTTTAATACAGGTTGCCTGAAAATAGTATAGTTAGAGAACCATGGGTAAGGCAGCATTTCTCAGAGGATTAGAACTAGATCTATTTATTTGTTGTTGTTGTTCATTCACTCAGTAAACATTTATTTGGCATCTATTTGTATACAATGCATTACCCTGGGTGCGGAGTGACCTACAAAGATAAGATATGGTTCCTGTATTTATAATAGCTCAGATTTATTATTGGATTTTAAGGTTTAAAAACAACCCTGGGCATTAACCAGCAACAATATGCAATTAAAAACTTGAAATATGTGTTTTAATGATGATGATAATTTTGTATGTAGGGTAATCAAAATAGGTAAAATGTCAAAATTGCCCTTGCCTTCTCCACTGTTCTTCACTAAATTCCTATTCCAATGTCCCATCCTGGTACAGAAAATATTCTGTAGATTGTCAGAGATTATCAGAAGATTATCAAGAAATTATCAGAGAAGCCTAAGTGCTGGCAATTTCTACCAATCTGAAAGGTTTCAAGTGCAGATTCATTAATGGATTCCATGATGTCAATTGAAGACAAACCTAGCTAAGTTTAGGGAAGCTCAGGAAAAGGCTGGTTACAGGCTATGAATTTTTTCGCCACCATACTAAGTCTGTCTACTATGATGATGTTGAAAGGGGACACTGTTAAGTGGAGGAGTCAAAGTATCATAGATTTATAGCTGAAAGAGACCTTATTGATTATCTAGTCAATCCCTTCATTTTATAGGTGAAAAATTGAGGCTCAGAAAGTTTAGTGACTTGTCCAAGGTCACACAGATAGTAAGCTGCAGAGCCAAGGATTCCAAATCCATTGCTCTACCTGCTACCCCTCTCTCCTTTGTTGGTATATCTGCAAATCAATCTATTTAACTTGAATTTTCTCATCATATGGCAACAATGAACTTGACAATTATATGATAATAATAATAATAGCCAACATTTGTATAACACTTTATGGCTTTCCAAACTCTTTGCATATATACTGCACTGCAATTGATTAAGATTTCACTTCATTTAAGATTGAAATTTTAAAATGATTAACAAAACAAGTCCTTTCCTTCTCTCCTCATGCCATCTGAACAGTCCTGCTTCATAGAATCATAGCATATCAGAGTTGGATACAATGTTAGAGAATATCTAGTCCAGCCTTTATCTGTGCCTACAACATAGAATGCCTATGGTCCCTGCATGTTAACAATCTAAACACTATGTGTATCCATTGTTATGTGAGTCAATTTAAAAAAGAGTAAGAGTGGAGGAGAGATTAGCTATTAGAAATATGATTAGGTCATCGATGCCATCAGTGATTCACATTCATGATTGTGTTTTCCCTCCATCCCATCATAACAAAAAGGTAGACTGTCAAGATTTGCCTCTCCACAGACAGTATATCAGAAAACAGTGCATCAAGGACAAAGAGAAACAAAATTAAACGATCAACACATTTCATGATTAGCATCATTAAATCTATAACTCTGACTGTTTCTTATTCCCTCAAACTATTTGCTCTGAAGAATAAACTTCAGATTGACTATAGCTGATAGCAATTCCCTGGATAGGTTGCATTGATCTTTTCCTTGTGCTGTGTTGATTTTCTTTGTAGTATTGAAAAATAGATTTATGTCAAGTTGAAGGTCAGGTGTAGGTTTGGAAGCACAGCAGATTTCTTGAATTGGAATTTGGTTTTGAAATGAAACACCTCAGATTTTGAAAATACTATGATCATTATTATATATTTAAATTATATAATTATTTATTGATGTTATATATTAACATGTTTAAAATAGTGTTATTATTATTATATTATTTATGTTAATATCAAGAATTGTTAATTGGTTGGTTGATTCAGCCAGAAAGCAAAGATAGATTTAGGATCAGAAGCAAAAACCAGAACACTGTGCAGCAATTCTAACAATTAGGCATACACAGAAACACCAGTGACTATTTGTCACACTATTTGGGGGGAGTGAAGGTACCAATAAGCTTCAGATTATGAATAATGCCAGTCACATATGGTTTTAAAACAAAGTTTCTCTTTGCATTTCCCAGACCTGCTCCCCCTCCTCTTGCCTCCCTCCCTCTTTCTTTACCTATTAGGTTGCTCAGTGGCTCCAGCAATGAACTTAGAGTCAGGAAGACCTGAATTTACATCTAGCCCCAAACACTAGCTGTATCCCCTGGCTAATGTTACAACCTCTGTCTGTCTCTGTTTCCTCTTCTGTAAAATGGGGATAACAGCACCTACCTCCTAGGATAATGAAGATTAAATGAGATAGAATTTCTAAAGTTCTTTGTAAACCTCAAGGAGCTATGTAAATATTACTATTATTTTTAATCAGCCCTCTTCCTTCTTCTCTCCTCCCTTATCTCTCAATTTTTTTCCCCCTTCCCTCCCTCTACACACAGAATTCAGAACTCACATACTCCCCTAGTCCAGCCTGGTTCTGATTTCTCCCATTTCGAGTTTGGAACAAAGCTGGGAGAGAGGAGAAGGTCAATCAGAAAAATCTCCACACTCATGCCTAATCCACTAACATCCTACATCAATAAGGCATTATGGTGTATAGAAGTTCCCTGGCTCTAGACCTTAATTGGCATTAATCATAATTATAAATTATAAAGATTTGTTTGGATGAGACTATAAGCCCTCCCCTTGCCCCTATTTCTTTCCTTATGAATGGTAATTGCAAATGTCTAGAGAAAGTGCAAAATAATGTAGCCATACCTCTGATTCCTAAGACTTAGGAGAAAATGCCATTATCATTAAATAACTCCATACAAGAACTTTCAATCAATGGTTGCCATCGAGCTAGGTTTTCATAGAAAAAAAAGTTACTTCTATATTCTCTAAACTTGTTTAGTTAGAGTGCAGGGCCTGGAGTCTGGAAGACCTAAGTTCAAATCCACCTCAGACACTTATTAGCTATGTGTCCCTGGTCAAGTCACTGACCCTCTGTCAGTCTCAATTTTCTCATCAGTAAAATGGGGGTAATAATAGCTCCTACCTCGAAGGGTAGTTGTGAAAATCAAATGAGAAAAAAATTGTGAAATGCTTAGCACATTGACTGACACATAGTAAGTGCTATATAGCAATGTTAGTTATTAGGCATTTCATTGGTGTGGGAAACTCCCCCCAACTAAGCAGATCGGCCAACTCTTTTGCAATTTATTGCCTTAGAGAGTTGCCTGGGGGCCCTAAGCATTTAACTGCCATGCCCAGAGCCACAACTACCCATACCTGTCAGAGAAGGACGATCTTAGGTCTTCTGACTCTGTGACTGGTTGGTTCTCTGCCTTGCCTGGTTCCATTTCTATGGTTGCAGTTGTGACTTTCTATAAGGCAGTCACAAAAGAACCCATTTAAACCTTTAATGACTTTAAATTTGTGGAGTAGAAAATAATAATATTGGACTTGGCTCTAGAAATCTTGTTTTGAACCTGAACCCTAATGTATAATATCTTTGTAACCCTGGGCAAGTTACTGAATTTTTTTAGTTCTAGTTTCCCCTTTCTGTAAAATGGGAATAATCACACCATTTCATCTACCATTTTTGTGTGTGAAACTTCATAAGTACTATGTAGATAAATGTGAGATACTAATGCTTCAGCTTATAATAAACTATTGTCATTGTAAAGAACTGAGAGCATTGTTCTTTCATTGTGTTATCCAAAGAACACCACATTAGTTCACCTAAAATGGAATAAATTTGGTTTCTTTTATAGTGGTGTTATAGCTGGCACATTTTTCTGTTCAAGCCTTTACTCTCTCTGACATTTATATGCTATCATATATATGTACACATATATACATATACACACTTACACACACTTTTATATATAAATATACAGAGAAAGGAAGGGAGGAAGGGAAGGAAGGAAAAGAAGGGAGGGAGGGATGAAGGAAGGGAAAGAAGGAAAAGAAGGGAGGGGAGGAAGGGAGAAAGAAGGGAAAAAGGGGAGGGAGGAATGAAGGAAGAAAGGGAAAGAAGGGAGGGAGGGAAATGAGGACAAAGATGGTGGAATTTCATCCAGGTTTGTAAAGGGGACAGAGGACAGAAGTATTATTGTTTGTTTATTCTTTTGGTTCTCCCTTGTTAAAGGGATTAAGCAAGATTTTGCAACTTGTTTTGTATGTTTATTTGATTGCTTTAGTTGATGATTAGGTTTACAAAAATAGTAAAAAAGGAATGTTATTATTATTTCTCCTAGTACATCAGGATTTAGAGACTTCAATTAGGTCATAGGCATGGTGCAAATAGTGATGTGTGTTAGATTATTTTAATTGGTTTGACATGCTATTTTGTTGAGTCAGAGTGATCAGATGTATGTGTGGTGTGGTGGGGTGGGGGTGGAAGATGTTAAGCACACACCAGGAAGGCTTTTGATTTAATGAATAAACTGGTTAGTGGAAGTCTTTTGGCCTAAGTGAGATCCTAATGTTTGGGACTGAAGGATTAGGTGAGGTATTTAGTTGCTTTCTGAGATAGGAATTGTAAGTGAAATGTGCTATTATATTGATTAATCACTTGAAGTAGGGTCACTGAACATAAGTTGTCATATCTATGTAGGATATTTTCAAATCAGTTAATCAAGTATTTAATCTATGGCTATGTTAAGATAAACAGTAGTTTAAACAAGGATTACAATAAAATTGCAATATACATTTATTAAATACCTACTGTATATAGAATGGGGCACTAGATGGCACAGTGAATAGAGTGCTGGCCCTGGAAACAAGAGGACCTGAGTGGAAATCTGGCCTCAGACATTAACTAGCTGTGTGATACTAGGCAAGTCACTTAGTCCTGTTTGCCTCAGTTTCCTCATCTGTAAAATGAGCTGGAGGAGGACATGGCAAACCACTCTAGTATCTTTTCCAAGAAAACCCCAAATAGGATCACAAAGAGTCAGCTGCAAAAGCCTAAACAACAGCAAAAACACAGAATACCATATTAAGTCTTGGGGGAATAGAGACCAGATCTGTGATTTAATTGGTACATGGAACTCCCAGGTAAGCAAACTCCTTTTACCAAAACAGGTAAAAAATTATATTAAGTTACTTCCCTTTAGTCACATAGTCAGAGATAGGACTTGAGGCCAGGATTTTTCTGGTTTCTAGGCTCTCCTTCTACCCATTACACTATACCATATATCTCTCCCAAAGGAAGATTAATAAAATTAGATAAATCCTTTGCCTCCTTGAGCTAACAAACTGAGGAGTGGTACAGTGACTTGCACAGAGTAGCCTCTAAATAAATGCTTTCTGGATTAGGCTGAATCAGTTGAATACAGTAATTTAGAAATTCCAAGGTGATCACTGCTTTTCTGTTTCAACATTGAAAACAACAATAATAACACTAGTAATAATTATATTATTATATAACATTATAATGTATAATTAACATAATTATAATATATTATTTATTATATTATGTGTTATGACATTTTACATATGTAATAATATATAACATTATAGAACATATAATATATCATTTAATATCATATATAATGTTTAACTATATAATATATAATGTTATATATAATAAAGTTCATAGTTATATATTATATACAAGGTCTATAAAGTATATTATATACATGATCTCATTTGATCCTTACAATGGATCCTATACTTTTTGTGTAGGTAAGTGTGATCCTACACTTACCTGTGTAAGTACTGAAGAGATTAACATCCCCATTTTATAGATGAGGAAATAAAGGCTGTGAGAGGTTAGGTGATTTGCCTATGGTCACACAACTAGCAAGTGCCAGATGCTGGTTCTGCACCTGACCCCCGAGACCAGCAATATTTTTACAAAAATTAGTACAAACAATAGAACAGATTAAACAATACTGTAAAAACAGATAAACAGGTTTTTCTAAAAAGAGTTTAATCTTTGAGACAAGACAAACAACTCAAAATGTTTTACTTGCTAAAAGTTAGTTTTCTTAAATACAGACTCAATCAAATGGAGTTGTATCCAAGTTGATTTGCTTCTCGGATCCCACTCTCCTACAAGGCTCATTCACAGGATTGTAGGTTTTGAGCTGGGAGGGACCCTGGAGGCCTTATAGTCCAAGGGTTTAAGAGACTTGCCTAGGCTCATATTGGTTCTTTTCAGTGAGGTCTTCCTGTGTTATTGCTACCCAGGGTCATCTCTCCATCTTCTGAGCTCACAGGCCTCCTGTCTACACCCTTCCCTCATTTGGTACAGCAGCTTGGTGCAAAGTGCTGGCCTTGGACTCAGGAAGACCTGAGTTCAAATCCCTACCTAGATATACTTACTATGTGACCTTGGGCATGTCATTTAACACTACCAGTTCCAGGTTCCACATTTTACAAATTTGGGTACTAATAGCATAATTCTCATTGGAGTTATTGAGATGATCAGAAGAGATCATTCTTAAAGACCTTAAAGGGCTATGTAAATGCTAGCTATTATCACTAAGTATGACCCCCCACCCCAATATTTCTTGTTTTGTGATTCAGTTTCCAGAATTCTTTGGATTCCTTTATAGTGCTACACACAGTAGTTCTTCAAGAAATACTGGCTGTTGCTGTGTGACCTTGGGCAAGTTACTTAACCCCAATTGCCCTCCAAAAGGCAAAAAAAAAAAAAAAGAAATACTGGCTGAGCACATGTAATAAAGTATTACTTAGTTTCAGCAGAGTATAGGTAACTCCCATTTAGCTGAAGTCAAAACAACAAGAAAACCCAAATAATAATAGTTAGTATTTACACAGCACTTTATGAAGTGTGCAACCCTATGAGGTCATGGTAACTATTATATCCCCAGTTCACTGATGAGAAAACTGAGGCTAAGAGACATTTTAATGACTTGTCCAGGGTCTGAAGTAGGATTCAAACTCAGGTCTTCCAGATTCTAACTCTAGCACTTTGTCCACTGTGACACCTAGCTGCTTTTAAAGAGCTGCCTTTTTTATTCTCTTTAGAGAAAAAGGTATAAGAAAGAAGTGAATGAGTGGCTATGAGAAACATTTTAAAAAAGAACTGCCAGGGCTAGGGTCAGTTACTCATTCAGTTCAATCTCTATACCATTTGTATCTATAATTCAATTCATTATCACATTAACAACGAGCATTCATAATGATGACTTTAAAAACATGCAAGATCCCGAAGAACCTTCTGAATCCTTAAAGACAGATTGAATTTTGTTCAGTTTAGTTTCACTCAAGTCTGTTTTATTGCAATAACTTGAAAATCCATAATCTATCTATGATAAAAATGGTAAATCTTCAATTAATCAGACTATTAAGTGATGAAAAAACCCCTGTTTTCCTCCTAAACAAGTGAGAATTTATTATACTGCTAAAAAATAACATAAGTAAATATAGGTTTCAAGGTGTATTATTGCATCACAAAATTACATTGGTAAACAGTGAAGATAACCTCTTAATTCTAGTGCCTCCCCTCTCTTAATTATTTCTTATTTATCCTATATTTAGCTTGTTTGTACATATTTGTTTGCTTGTTGTCTTCCCCCTTAGATTGTGAGTTCTTTGAGGGCAATACCTGTCTTTTGCCTTTTGGTATACCCAACTTAATAAATATCTATTGACTGGTGATTGACTAAATTTTTTTCTGAAATGATTCCACTGTAGATCACAGGATCACAGAATTTTAGAGTTGGAAGGGACCTCAAAGTCCATCCAGTCCAACCTGTTACCTGAATAATTCTACAACATAGCTGACAATTGGTTATACAGCCTTGGCTTGAAGACTGCCAACAAAGATAAAGCCAAGACACCTGAAATGTGGCAGAATAATTCTGTTAGATGATCTCACATCATCATTTTGCACATTCCTAGGTTAAAATTGTTACTCCTAGGCTCACAAGTAACAAGTGTTGCTAAGACAAGCAGCTACCCATTATAGTGATATTTATGCTTTGGGAAAAAAAATAAACTTGTAATTAAATTTTGCAGGTGCAACAATCTAACCACCATGAACCTTAGAGGAAATCTGTGAAATTATCCTGAGCAATTTTCTCTGGAGTAATTTGGAAATTAGCCCACCTGGAGACATAAACCCACAATTTCCTCTGCTATTGTATAATATCAATCTTTATCTTGTCAGAAATGCCAAGGCTCCCTTTGCAATAAGAAACTTGAATCTGAATACCCCAATCCAAGCAGCAGTAGAGGGCATTTCAAAAAGTCTGAACTTGTGGCCCACATTTATAGTTATGGCTTTAAGATCATAAACATAACCGAAAGTACTGCAGGGCAGAACTAATCTGCCAGAAAAGTATTACTGAGTTGTGGCAACTCGTATACACGTGTAGACTTGAAAATGTCATTTCTTGTGCCAAAGCTTGAGTTCCTTTTTAACCACATGCAGTGTCTTTATAACTGGCATTCTAAAGAACATGGTGTGCTAACACAATGCAATGGGAAGCAAGGCTTGTTAGCACTATATACCATTATTTTGTTAGGAAACTTTTGGGGAGAAATTGTCTCTCAAATCTACTTGGCATCAGGAGAGGGAGGAGTATAAGGAAAGTGAAGACGTCAGAACAATGTATTTGTCTAATATAGAAATTCTGTATTCCGCTTGACTGGTGCCATCTATGCTCTGTATCACTGTGGGCAGGTAGTTTCTTAGCTTCAGGCACACTTTCTATAAAAAAAGGATATTGTTTATTTGTAAGAGAGCTTTGGGATCTTCATTCATAAACACCATGATTCAAATCTTAGATCCTTGAGGCTTTAGTCTCTTCGTTTTGTTGCTCCTAATTTTTCAGGTGTGCTGGAGATGAGAAAATTTAGAAACTTTTGGAATGTTACCTTTCTTTCCCAACTGTTTCTGTAGCTGAAGTGCTTGGTACTGAAGCAAAGCTCTGGTGGCAGTTACACAAAGGTCCACAGACTTGTTATTACTTACTATTGCATAGCTCACTTGTTTTTACATCTCTCTACCCATCTGTGTCCTTCTACTTTTCCACTTACCTATTTATACACACTACATTATACACACATGTTTAAACATCAAAGATTGTTGTAACGTAAATTCTTTCTAGACATTTGTCTACTTTGAATATGATTAATCCTTTTCAGTTAATTTTGTATTTTTCATTCCTGATGATTAAAAGCGCAATCAGTATAGGCACTATGCCTGATATATTTATAAAGGTTCAACAATGTGGAAAGCAGTCAACTGGTCCTAGTTTTCCCCTTCATTACCATCTCTTACCATCATTTTCTTTCACTGTCTCCTCCTGACCTGGCCTGATGAAGGAGGAAGCATTTTGGCAAACAGAGCTTTCCACTGCAACTGTTAAATCACCGTACTTTTGATTACCAAGGGAGAAGTTTTAGAAACTCTGATAGCATTTTTATGGGTTTTCCTTTTTCTTTCTTTGGGCAATTGGGGTTAAGTGACTTGCCCAAGGTCACACATTTAGTTTTGTGTTAAGTGTCTGAGGCCAAATTTGAACTCAGATTTTGAACACCAAGGCTGATGCTCCATTCACTGTGCCACCTACCCACCCCTTTATGGGTTTTCCTGAGCTTTATCAAGTACGAGGAATCTTGATCTATCTTATACTTTAGTAAATACATAGTTCATTGGCAAATCCAAGTCCTAGTTGGAACTTGCAGAGGAATCATAATGCAAGGGGAAAACGAGTCCTCACTTCTTATTACATCTTTAGTATAAAGTTGTCATGTCCATAAAAGCACTGCCATTTGCAGTTATCTCGTTCCAGATGCCTTTAGAAGACTACATTTTTCAGTTTGCAGTATTAAGAAAAAATTAGAAAAAAAAAGAAAAGAAAAAAAGAGAGAAAAAGAAAAAATTAGATGGGGAGGGGAACAAGCATTTATTAATCACCTACTATGTTCCAAGTACTGGGCTAAGTGCTTTACAAATATTATCCCAATTGATCCTCATACAGTGTCACAACATTGTACTGTTTTCCCTTCCAATCACAGAGGGCTATACTTTTAACCAGAAGAGACAGGCTTCCTTTGTACTTGAAGAGGTGGAGAGGCCTCTCTCACAGTGGAATATTCCAAAAGAAACCAGTCATCATTTAGCCCCAACCTCAGATCCCACCCCTGCCTCCTTCAGCTAAACTTAGCAGAGCTGTGATGATTTAAAACATGCTGTGAGCATTCACTGCAAAACTCAAACAAATTTGAGAGGAAGAAAAGGAAAACAAAAGCCAAGCTTGGCTGCCTGAGCATAGCAACTGTTTGCTGGGTCTCCATCACCTGCTGCAGTGTAGGAAGTATGTGAATGTAAATAGCAACTTTTTGTTTTATTTTGTTTTTTCCCCTCCCAAAGAGAAGGGATAAAAGAATATTTGAAATGCATGAAAGCTTTCTGTTTCATACCTGGCTCGTTCTTGTTTTTCTTCTTGGGATGCCAATGTTAAATACTATTGGGAAATGGTTTTCAGTGAGGTCATTTCCCTTACCAGTACACAAAATTACCCAGTCAGCACTGCTGTGGTAGTTATCTAGTGTAATTTTTAGTCCTGGGGAGAATGAGCATGGTGCCAATTACTTAAGAGGTGCTTATTATGAATAATAGAAAGCAAATATAATTACCACACATCCATCTCACAGGAAATAAGCATAATAAAGAAACCCCTTCAACACAGTCAGATTTATCATCTGTATTTGACAGAGCTTTTACAGGCGGTTCCCATTCCCCCCTCCCCCTTCTTTTGCTCTAGTGAATAGAGAAAGGCATGCACTTGGGAGAAAAGACTGAGACACAAGAAGCAGGAAACAGCAAAAGAATTCCTTCTCCTCAATCAAGAACCTTCCTTGCAACAATTAGAAAAGTCATCCAAAGACCTGGGTGTATTTGAGGGAAATTTAGTTTATTGAACTTCTCTGAAGAAGAAAAAAAAGTAATTTTCTACAAGCTGTCTACAAATATCAAGTTATTTCCCACTATCTGTATAATAATATAACCAAGAGTGTGCTGGTAAATGTTTAACAACTGGATGACCTCCCCTTGTTCCAGCCCCCTCCTTCTCCAGCCAAATGTCTGCATGGCACACTTTTAAGTATTCTTGTGTGCACCATTAACACGTTTTCTCCATCATATTAAATCTAAACAATCACAAAACAAAAAATCAATTCCTGATTTGTAGCATTTGTCCATTCCTGAGTTGTAAATCCTTGCACTGAAAATTTAACAAGTGGCTCCTGAAAGCTGGCAGGACAGGCTGGTTCCCACACACCCCGGTTTTAGAAAACTCACATTTATGTAGTGCCTTGAGGTTTGCAAAATTCTTTCATACAACAACAGTCTGAGATCAGAATTACAAGTACTGATATCTCCATTTCTAGGAGGAAACCGAAAATTCTGCAAGACCAAATTACTTGCCTAACATACAGGGACAGGATTTGAAGCTAGGTCTTCTGACTCTAAGCTTTGAAATCATTCTATTAAGTGATGCTACTTCTCATAGCTGTATTCCAGAATAAAAATATTTTTATCTATTCCAAAGTCACTAATTCATTTTCAGGCTTATTATTATTATTATTGGCTGCTGCTGTTCTTTCCATTTACATGGTTATACTCATTGTGTATACTGTGCTCCTGGCTCCCCTTATGTCACTTTGCAACAGTTCATATAAATCTTTCCATGCTTCTCTGTATCAATCATGTTCATTGTTTCTTAGAGCAAAGTGATATCCCACTACCTTCACCTACCACAATTTGTGTAACCATTTTCTAATCAATGAGCATCTACTTTGTTTTCAGTTCTTTGCTACTAAAATGCTGCTCTAAGTATTTTGGTTTATTATGGGATCTTACTTTACCTTCTTAGTGTAGTTCCAAATTGCCTTCTGGAAGTGGAGTATATATTCTAATATGAGGATGAACTATGGGAGGGGGTTGGCCTATGACAGGTCCCTTTCCTGCATAGATGTAAGATCAATGTGAGCTGCCCCCACATTTGTTCTCATTTCAACTCTACCCCCCTCTTTTTTTAAAATTGCTTTTTGGAGGGGGGAAGGCAGGGCAATTGGGGTTAAGTGACTTGCCCAAGGTGACATAGCTAGTAAGTGTTAAGTGTCTGAGGCCGGATTTGAACTCAGGTCCTCCTGATTCCAGGGCCAGTGCTCTATTCACTGTGCCACCTAGCTCTCCCGACCCCCATTTTTTCTTTTTCACAACTTTGTGAAGAAGGTTGCTTATCAGTATTAGCTGTGGACATCACTATTGACTTCCAAGCAGAAGTTTTCTCCATGGGGCATTTTTCATATTTATGGCCTGCCTTCTTTCACTAGGTGAAGTGCATCTGATTCTTTCAGATGACTAGGGGACTGTTTTATGCTGTGCAAGAAGGAATCTGAGTCATTAGTCACTGAAATGAGATATGTTCTTGGATAAGAATGGGGCAAAGTCATGTGTTTTACAAGAATGTGGGACAACCAGCCAGCTAATAGCAGGCCTTTCCTTTCCCTAGTGCCTTTGTTGACAGCCTGAGGATGTATTTTTTTTTATTACCATAGTTGGACTTGGCAATAGAACTTTTGTCTTCTCTGATACTGATACTAAAAGAAGCCGTAGAATATTTATAGCTGAGAAGAAAACCACCTAAAGTATCTGGAAAATAATTAGAATACTCTGATGTCTACAGCTATAAGGAAGATTAAAAGCACTCATATATATACTGGGCTGAAATAGAACCATAGGATAGGTCTTCTTCCTTCTCCCTGTTTATTAATCTGGGTCTTTAATTACAAAAAAAAGTACTTTGAAGTCCTTTCATTTCGAAATTTCACACGACCATTTTGATTGTGCAAAGTTTTCCTGGCAAATTACTTTGAGATTTTTTGGTAAAAATCTTTCCACTTAATGACAGCTGTAAGAATTAATTTAATTCAATTCAACTCAACTAGCATATATTGAGAACTTTCTGTGTGCTAAGTTCTAGGTGGGACACAAGGTTTGAATAAGACATTATGGGTTCCTACCCTCATAAAACTTACAGTTTTTTAAAAGGATGTGGCACCAGCACAAATAACCATAACTACAAAACAACAGGCATAAGTAAGTAAGAAGAATGGTGCACAGGACTATATGAGGTCCTGAGAAGGAAATATCATTACCAATTGAGGGGACCTTAGAAGGATTCGTAGAGGTAATATTTGAGCTAGGCCTTAAAGCATGGGAAGAACTTTTTTATTTTATTTTATTTTTTTGCTTTTTGGAGGGCAATTGGGGTTAAGTAACTTGCCCAAGGTCACATGGCTAGGCTTTTGCTTACGTGTGAGGCTGTATCCAAACTCAGGTCCTTCTGACTCCAGGGCCATGGGAAGAACTTCTACAGGTGGAGAGTGGGAAGGTATTACAAGTGTAGCATGTCCCAAAAGTCTTAGTGCAGCTCTAAACTTTAATAGCTTTAGAAGTATAAATGCTATAAATTTACAAAAGCACTTAATTTAAAAATAACTTATTTAAAAATATATTTCTTATATGTAACATAGAAGAAATAGAT
The DNA here is from genome assembly GCA_011680675.1 of Gymnobelideus leadbeateri. Lineage (NCBI taxonomy): Eukaryota > Metazoa > Chordata > Mammalia > Diprotodontia > Petauridae > Gymnobelideus > Gymnobelideus leadbeateri. The sequence continues at coordinate 496,971 of WOXC01002910.1, read as the reverse complement.
TTCTTATATATAATATATTATCAGAAATATATAAATATTGTAAATTATATATTGTATTAGAAATATATAATATATAAGAAATATTATTATAAAATATATTATCAATCAATATATATTTAATAAAAATGTACTTTTATTAAAATTCAACATAACCACTGTCATATGCTATACATTTCTCTAGTTGATTTTCAGCCTTTGTAAAAAAGTTTTGTTCAGATCAGTGGCTGAAAGGATTTCATTTATAATTGTAGCTTTAAGATGGGAAAAGGAAGGGAATAAGCATTTATATAGCACCTACTACATGTCAGGCAACTGTGCTAAGTGCTTTACAAATATTATCTCATTTGATCCTCACAACAACCCAGCAAGGTAGGTGCTGTTGTTACAATTGAAGAAACTGAGGCAAACAAAGGCTAAGTGTCTTGCCTAGGGTTACATAGCTAGAAAGTCTCTGAGGCCACATTTGAACTCATGTCATCCTGACTCCAGCACTCTAACCACTGTACAACCTAGCTGCCTCATCCAAAGAATAAGGTTTTGATGCATACATTTTGATGTGACTCCACAAAAAAAAGTCTAGTGAAAAGAGATCAGGTGGCTCCAGTGGCTGAGTGAATCTTTTCTATTGATCCACCAAGCAGAGAAAGTGGCATCCAGAAACTATTATACATATAGTGCATAATGACAGTGTCCATCTTATTAAAATTTAAATTAAAAATGAATTATTGAAAATTCATAAAACAAAATAAGTATAAAATAAATTTTAGTAATTAAACATTCAAATGATTTTTTTTGTAAATTTGTGTAATTTATTCTTCTGAAATTATTAAAGCTTAAGTTTGCACTTAGAATTTATAGGAGATTACAAGAAACAGTAGGACAGGATGTGGGAACCAGTGTGTGGACTGGAATACCATGGAAAGGTAGGATGTTGCCAGATGGTGGGGTCTTGAAGGCCAAGGAAAATATGGTAGTCAGTCAGTCAGTCAGTCAGTCAATAAATATTTATTAAGCACCTTCTATATGCCAGGCACTGAACTAAGTGTTGTAGATACACATCTCAATGGTGCAGCTATATTGTACCATGCATGCTAAACCTGGAGAGCCAAACCTGGAGTCAGGAAGACTCGGCTTCCTGAGTTCAAAACTAGCTTCAGACATTTACTAGGTATGTAACCCTGGGCAAATCACTTAACCCTCTTTGCCTCAGTTACTCATCTGTAAAACGAGCTGGAGAAGAAAATGGCAAACTGCTTCAGGATCTTTGCCAAGAGCACCCCAAACAGGGTCACAAAGAGTTGGACACGATTGACCAAGCTTCAAGGAGCTCATAGTCCACTGGAGAAGACAACACAAAAACAACCAAGCACAAACAAGATATAGATCGGATAGGCTGAGGGAAGCCTTAAAAGGAAGGCACTAACTTTAAGGAGCACTGGAGAAGGCTTCCTGCAGAAGGTGAGATGTTAGCTGAGAAGGAAGCCAGGGAAGCCAGGAGGCAGACAAGAAGATGAAGGGAATTCCAGACGTAGGGGACAACCAGAGAAAATGATCAGAGCCAGCAGATGTTGGTGGAACAGCTTGGAGGTTAGTGTCATTGGATTAAAGAGTATGTGGAAAGGTAGAAAGGGGCCAGGTTATGAAGACCTTTAAAAGCCACGCAGAGAATTTTATATTTGATCCTGAGGGGAATGGGGAGCCACTTGGAGTTTACTGACTAGGAGGTTGGGGAATGAATGGTCAGATTCTGCTGAGTGGAGGACAGACTGTAGTGGGGAAAGACGAGGCCAAGAGACTAACTGGGCTATTTTAAGAGTCCTAGCATGAGGTCTTAGCCTTTGTCAGAGTGGTGGTGGCACCAGAGGAGAGAAAGGAAAGTAATTAAAAGATATATGAAATTAGGAAGTGAGTAAGGCTTATAGCAAGCTCAGCTTGGGATGTTTTGAGATTATCTATGGGACATCCGTAGTCTAAAAGGCAGTTGGAAAGGCTGGATGTTGGGAGAGAGATTAGGGGTGGACAAATAGAAATCTACAAAGAGATGATAATTGAATCCAGGGGGCCTGGTGAGATCAACAAGCAAAGTAGCATATGGAGGGAGAAGAGAAGAGAAGAAGGTCTAGGGCAGAGTCCAGGGAAACTCCTAGGATTTGCAGGTGTAATGAAGATTCAGATCTGTCAAAGGAGACTCAGAAAGAAGGATCAGAGTAATGGGAGAACTAAGAGAGGGCAGTGTCACCAAAGCATTGAGAGAAGAGAGTATTAAGGAGAAGAGGATATTCAAAGGCTTCAGAGAGATCAATAAGGAAAAGGCTTGAGAAAAGGCCATTAAATTTGGACTTTAAGGGAATACTAGTAACTTTGGAGAGAGGAATTTCAGTTGAAAAATGAGGTGGGAAGCCAGATTGCAACTAGTTAAGAAGAAAGTGAAAAAAAGGAAGTGGAAGCATCTATTGTAGATGGTCTTCTCAAGAAGTTTAGCCATAAAAGGGAAGAGAGCTATAGCACACCAGCTATCAGGGATGAATGGATCAAGGAAGGGGGAAGCATGGGCATGTTTGTAGGCCCTAGGCAAGCAGTCAGTAGACACAGAGGGAATGAAGGCTAATGACAGAGCAGGTATGACAGATGATAGATGACTCATGCATGTAGAGGGGTGTACCTTGGCAAAGAGAATGGCTACCTCTTCATATGAAACAGGGCTGAAGGAGGAGATAGTGGGAGAAAGCATCTGAGTGATAGGAAATGAGGAGCAGGGGGAAAAGGGAGCTCTCTGAAAAAGGTCTCAAATTTTTTTTTCCAGTGAAATAAAGGGCAAAGATCTCAGCTAAGAGTGCAGGGGCAAAGGGAGCTATGGAGGTATGAGGTAGCATTAGGGAGCCCCTGAAGTGTTTTAAGCAGAAGAGTAATATTGAATAACATACTCTAGCAGTAAGAACAGTGAATTTGAAGTCAGACCCAGATTCAAATAGACTTTACTACCTTATATGGCCTTTTGAGGCCTCAATTTCCTCATCTATGATGAGGAGATAGTAATAAATTATGTCTAAGGTCCCTTGCAACTTGAAATTATATGATTTTCTCTACTAAAGTTATTAAATCACTTCTAATGGAGGTGCTAGGTAAGCATACTGGATAGAATACTAGGCCTGGAGTCAGGAAGATCTGAGTTCAGATCTGCCCTCAGTTATTACTGGATGTGTGATCCTGGGCAAATCACTTAATCTCATCTGTAAAATGAGGATAAAAGCACCTACCTCTCAGAGTTGTTTGAGTATCAAATGAGATAATAATTGCAAAGCACTTAGCACAGTGCCTAGCACATAGTAGGTACTATATAAATATTAACCATTATTATTATGGAAATGTCTGAAAATGGTAATAAACTTAACTGACCACTGTCCGAATAGGCTGTTACACATTTTACCTCTAAATGGACACCATCCTTTCTCTGAATTTGGGTTTTATCTCTTTGTTGAGTCCACAGACTAACCTCCAAAAAATGCTCAAGACTATAGTACAAATGCCTTCTTTCCCAGAAGCCAGCCTGTACCTGTACCTCTACCCCAGGAGGTAGAATCCAGAGGGTTGGGCTCTGGGTTGTTTCTAGTCTAGAGGATCTGGGGGGTTGGGGGTGCATTCTTATAATTCAGGGAGGATTCTGGCCCCAAAGCAAGTCTGCTGGCATTCTGGCCTGAAATGTAACCTGACTCCTAGAGGGATTTTTTCCTACTAGATGGAGGTCTTCTGTTCTTGGCATGATTCAGGGCTACAAAGGGCTTTTCAAACTTGTTCCTGTCTAATCTTGTACTTTTGGCATTGGCTTGTGTGACCTCCTTTGGAAAAGGTGTGTGTGTGTGTGTGTGTGTGTGTGTGTGTGTGTGTGTGTGTGTGTGTATCTGTGTATGTGTGTGTGTGTGTGTGTGTGTGTATCTGTGTATGTGTGTGTGTCTGTGTGTGTGTGTGTAATTGTAGTATGAAGTGGTTACAGGGACATTTGCTTCACTGTTTGACTTCTGTCATGAACTGTCCATTAATTCTGGGTTTACTACAGCATTTAGTACGTTATTGGTAATTAATGTTTATTATTTTTTAAATTTCCTATATGTGCTGCATGCTATGAAAGGGGTTCTTAACCTGTGTTTTTTCCTAATGTTTTGATACTAGTATTTTAATATCAATATAACTGGTTTCTTTTATAATCCTATGTATTTCATTTTATGCATTTAAAAATATTATTTGGAGAAGGGATATATATGCTTTACCAGATAGTTAAAGGGGACCATGGCATACAGAAATGTTAAGAACCCTTTTTATAGTGAAACTAATACTGGATTAAAAGTTATAAAACGTGGATTTGAATCTTAGGTCTCAACTCTGATACACTCTGGTAAATCTTGGGCAAGTCATTTCCTTCCCATTTCCAGCCTCAGTTTCTTCCTCTGAAAAATGAAGAGGTTGGATTAATTTATCCCCAAGGTTCTTTGCAGATCAAACATTCTGTGACTCTGGTTTGGAAGATGGGCCAGGAGGATTAGCTAGAGTTATATTAGTTAAAATATGCAAGAGACAAGATATTAAAGGGGTACTTTTTTTCAATTACATTCATAATAGCTAAATAGGAATCCATACCACAACATAAAGTATTCTAACTAGATGGAATTCTTAACCTATGGGATTAATTATATATTTTGTTAGAAAAAAATAGCATTGCACTGTGTAGTGTAAAAAACACTCATCTAAAAATTGGGAGACCCTGGCTATTATTTTCATGCAGCCACTAATTAGTTGTGTGACTTTGGGCAAGTTAATTCAACTTTCTGGGTCCCAGCATCCTGATCCTACCTTCTTGATTCTGTGATTATCAAGACTGGGACCAGAGAGGCCAAAGGTCAACCAAGGGTGTTGAACTACTTAGTCTCCAAGGACTGACCCCCAACAGCTTTAAAATGGCGAGATGTGCATAGTTTCAACTCAAAAAATATCCCATTGAATGACTAAGATTCTTCTTTTCTTTGGGTTAATAAATAATAGTGTCCTACACTCATGCCAAAGGCACAGAGGGCCAAGGGTCACCATTTGGGGATATTTCTCACCCAGATTGCTGGAGAAATCTATCTAGGGGACAGTCCAATTCTGCTGATGTAAGCATGCTGACCACATTATATCCGAAGCAGTTGTATTACTCAAACAACCCAGAAAGGGGAACAAAGAGAAACCCACAAGCGGTTTGCTGTGACCACATGATCTTTAACTGAGTGCCTCTGGGAGATCATAATGTCCACACTGCTGTTCTGACAGAGGTCTTTCCAGTTTCAGCTTTCTCTTTAATTCAGGGCTTGCAGAAGCTTCTTGTAGAGTATCTCTGAGGCTGGAGTTCTCACACTTTGTTAAGAGATGCCTTTCCTGCTGTTCTCTTCTGGGGCTTAGGAAGCCCCCTTGCTTCCAAGAGGCAGTGCAGTACAAGGAAAAGGGCTGGATTTAGAGTCAACCCAAGTTTGCATTTCGGCTCTGCTTTTTATCATCTGTGTGACCTTGGCCCAGTCATTTGTACCTCTCTGGGTAAGATGAGGGAGTTGGACTAATTGGCCTCTAAAATCTCGTTCAGTTTGAAAGTTGATATAGGATAACACTGAGATTTCTCTATAGCCTCTCTCACATCTCTTAGTATTTTTCCCACAAGAGGGACTCTCTCTTTTCCTTCTGACACAGAAAGCTTTATCTTAGAGCCCTCCTACCCCTCCTTGTGGGCTGGATTTATCTGACCACTTTGTTAAAATGTCATTCCAAAGTCGCCCCGGATTCAGAAGGACCTGAGTTCGGATCCGGCCTCAGACACTTAACACACACACAAACAAAAACCTAGCCGTGTGACCTTGGGCAAGTTACTTAACCCCAATTGCCCTCCAAAAAGCAAAAAAAAAAAAAAGTCATTCCAATTACAAAGACAAAATAGATAATTTTGATTACAATAAATTGAAAAGATTTTGCACAAAATTAATGTATCTAGGATAAGAAGGGAGGTAGATAGCTATAATTGTAATGAATTTTGAAGATCCCTTTGTATTGCTAAGCTGAGAGGTACTTAGCACCTAGTTTCAAATTAAGCTTCTGTTAAAGAAACAGAAGGTATGAACCCCTGTTGCTGATGTAACAGGATGGGGCTGAATAGAGAGGAGCAATACTGTATATATGAAAAAACTGCAGCTGGAAAAGTCAGAACTTCTTGGGATGAGCACCTCAAGGCTGGACTGCTGCTGCTGGATTGGAACTTCCATGGAGAAAGTGATTTTGATTTTGAGAATGAAACTACTGTGAGCCTCAATGTGGAGCAGGAATTGCATGGAGAGCTGGACAAGGAACTGGGAACTGTGTGTTTTTGAACCCAGATGACAGTTTGGTGGATTCAGGTAGGAGCTACCTGCCTCAAGTCAAGATGAAAAGACCTCTCCATGGATAGTGAGTAGTGACTGATGAAATTGTCTGAGTAGTGACTGACCCTGATGTAAAGTTTTACTTTGGAATTCACTTTGGGAAGAGTTGTGTGATTTGGCCAGATGAGATTCTGGGCAGCTGTTGAGCCCCCTGGCTTTGAAAACCCAGATGTTGGTTCTTCCCACTCTGGTAACTAACTAGGTATGGATGTAATGGTCAGACAGTTGGAAACCCTGTTTGCTAAATTGTGTTATTTTCTGTTGTAACTTCTGTTTGTATTCTCTGAAGTTCAGGGTGCTGACTTTTTCCCCTGAACTAGGTAAATGATATATGTTTGATTGATTAAAGTGACTGTTGAAGTTGTAACTTAATTGTACCCCATAGGTGGGGGATTTTGACTATTGTACTTTGTGACATGAATTAAGGACTCTGTGATTGACTAAATGAATATACTTTGTTTATGACTGGAAACTAATCTCCAATTGAGACTACCCAGGGGTGGAGTACTTTGACTTTTGTAATCTGTGTCCCTAAAGGAGCAAGCCTCCTTAAGGATGATTGAATGATTGAGTTATTAAGTAATTTGTACTTTGTTGAAAACTATTGTGAACATGTGAAAACTATGTGGCCATTTTAGTGATAAGTTGCTGTAATGGAAATGCAAATTTAAAGATCTTCCCTGCCCCTAGCTTAAGTGCACCTGGAGCCTGTGGTGGGAGGCTTGTTTTTCAGGCAAGCCCAACCTTGATACTTTTGTGATTGGGCAGTGGGTCAAGGAGGTTGTTACAATCTCTGAGCTAGGAGAAGACTATATAAACCCTGATGAGAGGCTTAGCTTTGGGGCTCACTTTGAGAAGTGTTGTGTGATTTGACCAGATGAGACTCTGGGAAGCCGTTGTTGAGAGCCCCCCGGCTTTGAAAACCCAGATGTTGATGCTTCCCTCTCTGGTAACTGTGATTTGGTATTGATATAATGGTAGGACAGTTTGGAAGCCTGTCTGTTTGATCTGTAAGTTCTGTAACTCTGAAGTTTGGGGTGCTGACCTTTTTCCCCTGAACTAGGTAATGTGTGTTTGTTTGATTAAAGTAAGCTTGTTAACCCATTTTGAGTTGCTTTCCTTTTGAAAAGCAGATCTAAGAACCTGTGTTGGCAGTCACCCTGGGGATATTGGGGTGCTTGCTGTACAAAATGGCGACGAGGGATGGGATCTGCTGAGTAAAAGGAAAGTATGGGGGCTGGGATAATTGTTTGTTTCCCAGTTGTGGTAGCTGTGATTCTGTGGAGCCATGGAGCAGGAAAGGAACGGCCTGCATGCTGACCTCACTGAGCTGAGAGCAGGAATGGTGAACTGCCTGCATGGAGACCTGTGGAGAAGCCAGGAGCTGCTGCCTTCTGCTGGAGGAGAAGGAACCCAGGAGTTTGGAGTTCAGCCACAGGACAAGATAAGGACTGTGTGGCAAAGCAGGGGCACTGAATGTGTTTCCTTGCTGCATCCCACAGTTTGGGACCCAGGGGGAGGATGGACTTGTGACTGGTGGGTGGGGTGAAGTGCCATGGACCCCAGGGACCCCACTTTGGTTTTGTTGCTCAGCCCCCTCTCTGGACTTGGAAGCAGGGGCTGGAGCAGTTTGAGGGGAAGGACACCCCCCTCCTCCCAAGAGAACTTTATTTGATAATGCTTTGTATTTTGTGTTTAAGGCCCAGTGGCCACTTTGGTAATTTTAGATGTACCTTGAAAATATGACTTAAGAGATGGTTAGTGCTAATTGAAATGTAAATTGTCTATGTTATGGGCATACTTAGTAAGACTTTACTGAATAAGCTACTGATTGTACTTTGAGATATTGTTACAGATAAGAGACTAATTGAGTTAATCAAGACTTTGCCCCAAGAGTGGAAGACTTGTACTTTGAAAACTGATGTAACTGATTGAGTTAACTTAAGAGTGACTATTTTTTGATTTTACTGATAAGTAGACTGAGTTAACATTTGCCCCATGAGTGGAAGATTTGGACTATTGTATTTTGAGATTATATTGTGATTTTCTTATGTACCTGGAAGATGTGACCTAAGAGATGTTTAGTGCTAATTCAAATGTAAATTGTGTATGCTATGGGCATGAAAGATCTTGGGGCCGAATGTAATGGAAATGCAAATTTAAAGATCTTCCCTGCCCCTAGCTTAAGTGCACCTGGAGCCTGTGGTGGGAGGCTTGTTTTTCAGGCAAGCCCAACCTTGATACTTTTGTGATTGGGCAGTGGGTCAAGGAGGTTGTTACAATCTCTGAGCTAGGAGAAGACTATATAAACCCTGATGAGAGGCTTAGCTTTGGGGCTCACTTTGAGAAGTGTTGTGTGATTTGACCAGATGAGACTCTGGGAAGACGTTGTTGAGAGCCCCCCGGCTTTGAAAACCTAGATGTTGATGCTTCCCTCTCTGGTAACTGTGATTTGGTATTGATATAATGGTTGGACAGTTTGGAAGCCTGTCTGTTTGATCTGTAAGTTCTGTAACTCTGAAGTTTGGGGTGCTGACCTTTTCCCCTGAACTAGGTAATGTGTGTTTGTTTGATTAAAGTAAGCTTGTTAACCCATTTTGAGTTGCTTTCCTTTTGAAAAGCAGATCTAAGAACCTGTGTTGGCAGGCACCCTGGGGATATTGGGGTGCTTGCTGCTACAGTTGTTGAGTTGTGACATGTTGAATGCTGTATTTTGATTTTCTGTGATAAGTTGTAACATTATGAATGCTATACTTTGATTTTCTGTGAATGTTTTGCTCTGATTCATTACTGAATAAATAAAGTATTTACTATACTATGTAATCAGAACCTTGAAAGCTGTTCACAGCAGCTGTCTTCTGGAAAGCTGCTCATAATTGGCTTTACAATTACTAGGAAAAAGTTCTTTGTATTAAATATCTCTGAAAAGGGTTTGGTATCCAAGATATATAAACAATTAATGAGTAATCATTTATTAAGCACCTACTACATGATAGGTATTGTGTTAACAGCTAACAGAAATATAAAAACTCAAAGGTCATTTCTCAATAGACAAGTGGTTAAAGCTTATGAACAAATAGTTCTCCAAAGAATTAACAAACTATTAACAGCTCTGTGAAAGAATATACCACATTACTGATGAGGTGTGGGCTCTGGAAGCACCCTTGAGCTCTCCTTGAGTCCTTGAAGTACAATCTCTGGGAACCTCCCTTGGACTCTTGATTAAAACATCTCCATCGATAAGGCATTTGCATGAGGCAATAAGCCTTACATTGTGGCTGGGCCCAGCCTGGTTACTAACTGCTAACTACTAACTCTAGCCTAGTTACTAGTCTAGCCCTCCATTGTTCATCTATTACCCACCCTTAAGCCTATCAAAATATCAATACACCCTTGAACTGGCTTAGCCCACCATTGTCTGTAGTCTCCAGGTGGCTTCCCACCCTTAATCACTCATAGACTTCATTAACTCCTCCTGAAGACCCTCCCCAAACTCCTCTCCTAGACCATCCGTAGATTCCTCCCACAACCTTCTGCATGTGAGAGAGCCATAGAAGAGGGAGAGCATCATAGAAGAGTGAGAGCACCATAGAATAGTGAGAATGCCATAGAATGATCTAGTACAGACTTACTCTGTGTCTAATATAAGTGAACTTTTAATAAACTTTACTTTTCTTTGGCTGAGAAGACTTGAGTTGAATTCATGCCACAGGACCTGCCTGATGTGTTGGCATTTTGGGGTCTCCAGAGCAACCCTAATCCTCTTATTGGGTAACCTGTTCATCTTTATGGTTCCCTGAAATGTAAGCCAAAACCACCCTGAGTTTTCACCTCACATTGAGCTAATGGGCAAAGATGAAAAAAAAGGAGGTCAATTTTGGAGAATTTGTGGAAAGACAGGCAAACTAATTAGTACAACTAGCCTGAAAAGCAATTTAGATTCTACACATAGAATGGATAAAATGCCCACTTCTTTTGACCCAGAGATTCATTCTACTATTCATCACATATCCTAAAGAGATCTTTAACAAAGAAGAAAGGCTACATATATACCACAAACATTTAGCAGTACCTTTTATGTTATCAAAGAACTGGAAATTTGATGCCCATCAATTAGAGAATGGCTAAATAAATTGTCATATATTAATGTAATGGAATATTACTGTGCAGTAAGAAACAATGAACAATTTTGGCATAAATTAGGGGATTAATGGATTTCAGAAAAACCTGGCAAGACTTATATGAACTGATGCTGAGTGAAATGAGCAGAACCAGAACATTGTACATAGTAACAGCAACATTGTGCAATGACTAACTTTGATAGACTTAACTCTTCTCAGCAATGTAAGGATCTAAGACAATTCTCAAAGACTCACGATGGAAAACGTTCTCCACAACCAGAGAAAGAAAGAACTGTGGAGTCTGAATGCAGATTTGTTTTATTTTGTTTCTTCTTTCACGTGGTTCTTCCCACTAGTCCTAATTCTTCTTTACATCATGACTAATGTGAAAATACATTTAATATGAATGTATATGTAGAGCCTGTATCATATTGCACACTGTCTTGGGGAAAATGGAGGGAAGGGAGAAGAAAATTTGGAACTCAAAATCTTAAGAAGTGAATGTTGAAAACGAAAAATAAATTAATTTAAATTAAAAAAATAGGGGCTTAATAAATTGTTATTGATTGCCTGATCCCAGTTCTGCCATCTAGGTCCAAATAAAATAAGACTGTCTCCTACATGCCAGCCCGTTAAGGACGTGAAGCCCCTAGGTGGCTTAGTGTATAGAGTGCTGTACTTGGAACTAGGAAGACTGAAATCCTCCCTTGATCACTAATTCTGTAATCTGGGAAAGTCACTTAATTTGCTTATCTCATCTATAAAAGCACCCACCTCCCAGGGTTGTTGTGAGCATAAAATGAGATATATATAACGTGCTTTGCAGACCTATATAAATGTTAGCATTATAATTTAATAAGGAGTTCTGGACTTGGGGGGGGGTGGAGAAGCAATGAAAATGATGAATACGAAAAAACAGATATTATGACATATTAATGTCATGGAATATTACTTTGTTGTAAGAAATGATGATGATGGGGCGGATAGGTGGCGCAGTGAATAGAGCGCCGGCCCTGGAATCAGAAGGACCTGAGTTCGGAGCCGGCCTCAGACACTTAATCCACACAAACAAAAACCTAGCCATGTAACCTTGGGCAAGTTACTTAACCCCAATTGCCCTAAAGGGGCGACTAGGTGGAGCAGTGAGTAAGAGTGATTAGAACAATGCAAATTTAAAAAACAACTACAAAATAATCAAAATTGAATATTGTGAAAATATAAAGAACAAGCTTAGCCCCAAAGAAAAGAGATGGGAAGACAAGTCCTCCCACCTCTTAATCCTTGGGGGATGAGAAGTACACGAACACTTCATACAGTATTAGATTTTTATATATATATATATATATATATTGATTGGTTTTGCTGAATTTATTCCCATTCTTTTTCTTTTTTTAAAAAAAATTTGTTTCAAGAGATGACTTTTTGGGGGGAGGAAGATGTCAGGACATCTAAGTGAAGGTGCCCTGAAGACAGTAGAAGATGCTTAAATAGGAGGAAGAGATACAATCATATAAAGAAATAAATATTTAGGAACTATCTGAATATAGGTCCTACTTGAAACAGCAGGAGTGAATAAATTGCCTGAGGAAGCAAGCCCTCTAGGAGAACTTTGGCTAGCTTTCTCTTTCACTTAAATTCCTTAAATAACTGATATTTAAAACAAATCTCTTCTTTTATCTTTCACCAGAGAAAGGCAGGACTGGAAGCAAAGAAGGGTGTCTTATGTAAGGAGACTGAGGGATAACTGAGCCACAGCCCATATGGTTCATTGGCAATTCATGCCCTTCAGCATGTTAGGTGGACCCCCAGTGTCAGACTTATGGGAGAGGATGAAAGAGAATGAGGCCTGATAAGTAGGCATGGATGAATTAAATATAATAAAGACAGCAGTGAACTCAAAGAGCTCTTGTAGTATTAGAGCAACCCCATACTATGTAGTTAGTTGTTTCTTCATACTTGGCATCCAAGAATGAGGGTAAAGGTGGGCCTGGGTGAGTAAGTCAGTGGGAACCCCCCAACAACAAATCTATGCTTTTGGAAAGGGAGCTGAAATTGGGTGTGAAGTCAAGGCTGTTCCATCCCTGTCCCCAGACTGTGGAGACCTGGGAGCCCCTGAAGTACCCCATTCTTTGATCACAGTATGGCCTGCCATACCGTAAATCTGCTCCTTCTACCCAATACTCTGAAGGAAAGTTTGAGGTGGGGGAAAAGAGTGCACATGCTAGGCTGGGGTTGCCTGGCAGTCTGGGCTCTTTCTGTCCCCATACTGCAGCAGAGGGTTGCTGCTCCCAGTGGTGAAAGTTATAGGCTTAACTCAACAGATAACATTTATATAGAGCTTTAGGCTTTGCAAAGGGCTTTACATATATTATCTTATCTGCAACTCATCATCTTCATTTTGTAGAAGAGGAAACCAAAGCTAAGGGACCTTGCCCAGGGTTATACAGCTAGTTAAGTTTCTGAGGCAGGATTTGAACTCTGGTCTTCCCCATTCCAAGCGTGGCAATCTACTACACCACTAACTTGTCTTTAATCTCTATGGGATCCAACAAATAACAGGTTTGCCTCTGTTCCATAACCAAATTTCTTCAAATTGTGTTCCTTAAGAATATAGGCCCCTTGGGAAATAAGATATACAGTCACTGGGACATAGAGATCCACCATGCCCTACTGGAAAAGTGGAAGGGGGTGTGGGGGAAGATATGGGAGAGAGCAGATTGGAGGAGGGGATATCCTGTGGGATCGCTATTTTGGGGGGACATGGGTAGGGGAAATATTGGGAGAAAATTTGTAACTCAAAATCTGGTAGAAATGAATGATGTAAACCAGAAGTTAATAAAGCATTAAAAAAAAATAAATAAAAATAAAAACAAGCCAAAAAAAAAAAAAAGAATATGGGCCCTTTACAATTCCTGCCCTGGGGCAACTTTTCTACCCTTTGGTAAATCCTAGCTAGATTCCCACAAAGGCCTGATGGCCCCACCCTAGTTACAGCTCTTCCTTTAGCACACAGAAACCTAAAAAATAAATGCTAGGGCCAGCCCCCACAGCCACTAGTTTCATCAAACAACAGCATGATGCCTATTTCCTATTGGCTTTAAATTCTTCCAGCAAATTGTAATCAGTCCCTCTCTTCCCATACAAATGACTGCACTTGTGTGTTTCTCCCCCCCAAACCTGCAGCATCCTGATTTCCTGACAGTAATAGCCAAAGTAGGATTTAAGCCCAGGTCTTCTGACTCAGATTGCAATGATCTTTCTACCACATGATATTGATTCTGATCTCTAATCTAACAATCTTATATATCTTCCATCTAAAATCTAATGAGAGTGGATAATTCAAATGCCCTTGCAATGAGCTAAAGTATGTGGATGGATTTTGTACCAGTGAAGTCCTCTGTACCGTGGATGAAAAGGATGGAACTTATAAGCAAACAAGGATCATCTGAGCCATATAAGCATCATCATGTCAGGGGTGAGGAAGATGTTTAGAAGGCAAGGAAAGGAAAGTGTGGCTAGGTGGCGCGGTAGAGCATCGGCCCTGGAGCCAGAAGGACCTGAGTTCAGATCCTGCCTCAGACACTTCACGCACACACAAACAACAACCTAATTGTTTTACTTAACCCCAATTGCCCTCCAAAAAGCAAAAAAGTAAAAGAAGAAGAATAGACTAGTGGGGCAGCTAGGTGGCACAGTGCATACAGCACTGGCCCTGGAGTCAGGAGGATCTGAATTCAAATCTCACCCCAGACACAAGCATTATGACCCTGGGCAAGTCACTTAATCCCACAGCCTCTGAAAACCAAAATAAAACAAAGAGGAGGAGAAGGAAGAGTAAGAGGAGGAGGAGAAGGAAGAGGGGTGGAGGAGGAGGAGAAACAACTAAGGTTTGAGTCCACCTCTGATACTTGCTAGTGATGTGATCCTAAGCACTTAATTTCTCTGAACCTCAGTTTCCTCAGATGTAAAATTAGTGAAATAATGTCTGACAGTGAAATTAGCAAAATAAACCTCACAGGGCTGTTGTAAGGATCCAATGAGAGACTATATTTAGGGTTCTTTACAGTCCTTAAAGCATGACAGCAATATCAGATCTAATATTTGGAGTATCAGTCAGTCAATATCAACTATGAGGCAGGCACCTCCTGGCCCTCAAGTGAGCATTCTATTCAGGGAGACAAGTACATAGACAAACATATGCCAACATACACAAAATAAGTACAGGGGAATTGGAGGGAGCAGGCTGGAGGAATCAGGAAATGCCTTAGGTAGGAGGAGTCTGGAAGAAGTAGAGGAGGTGAGGAGATGTAATCTTGTGTGTGAGGTGCAGTAAAAAGGCCAGTTTGGCTGGACCATCCGTACTGTGATGTAGAACAACTCAGGCATGCCTTCTGCATTGCTTCTTTCTCCACTCCACTTTTCCTTAAAGTTCTTTACAATTACTATCTCATTTGGTTCTCCCAACAACCCAATTTTACATCTATAGGATCTTTCAGTTATTTAAGGACAATACAAGAAGCAGCAGAAAACTTTTGTAGGGTTTGGAGTAGGGCAGAGAAAAGATCCTGGTAACACTTAAGGAAAACATTCTTTAATTTAGAGTATTAGCATTTTAGAGATTTTAGATCCAGAAGGCATCTTAGAAATCATTCAGATAATTCCTTGAAAGGTTAAATGACTTGCCCAAAGTCACACTGCTATCAAACAGCAGACAGGCCTCCTCATGTGCTCTTCATTCACACTCTAGCCCATAAGTAAGAGAGGTAAAGACTGGCTGAAGGAATGCTTAGCATGAAGCTGTCTCATTCAGGACTGGACAAAAGTTATAGCCATGGAAATGGAGAGGAAGCAGACAAAGGACTGGCAGGATAGGGGATGTATTGGATGTGGGGGGCAAAGGAGAGAGGGGGCCTAAGAATGATACCAGAATTTTGATCCTTGAAGATTACAAGGGTCATTAATTTGGTAAGAGAAAGGGATTAATGATAAACTAAAATTTCACACTCACTTTTAGGTATTAGGAGAACATTCAAGTGTGGGTGCCCTGAAGACAGTAGGAGATGCCCAGTGAGGGAAGGAAAAATAGAATTAGAGAAATACACAGATATTTAGGAATTATCTTTATACAGGTCATAGTTGAGGCATCAGAAATGAATAAACTGCCTAAGGGAGTGAGGGTTATAAAATGTTGTGTATCTTTCAATTTCATCAGATTATAGGATTATAGATTTAGTGTCAGAAGGAACCTTAGAGGCCAGTGAGTTCTACCCCTTTATTATTTCTTTTTTTTTTTTAATAAGCAATTGGGGTTAAGTAATTTGCTCAAGGTTACACGGCTAGTCATTATTTATGTGTGGGGGCCGGTTTCAATCTCGGGTCATCCCAACTCCGAGGCTGCGCTCTTACTCATTGCGCCACCTAGCCGACCCCTCCCCTTTATTATTTCAGACAGGGAAATGGAGGCCCAGAGAAGTTGTGACATACCTAGGGTCACATAGCTAATGAGTATCTAAGGCAGGATTTGAATCCAGATTTTCCTGACTCCAAGTTGTGGGCTCTACTCATTATACAACCAAGCTATTCAAGTAAGTGTTTTAAATGACATTTAAATACTATCTCTTCTTGTCTACCTATACTCACAGACAATTTACACCAAGTATTCCTATAATAGGCAGGTTTGCACACATAAAAGAAAGTTAGTCAAAGCCCTTCCAAACAACTGATCAATCCATGCATAGGTTTTTCATAAGAGTCTCCTTTGAATCAGTCACTGTGCTAGGTGTGTGGATATAAAACAGCTTTTGTCCCTGCCCTTATAGAGCTTATATACTGTCAGGGGAAACAGCATGTATGTATAAGTAACTATACAATATAATCAAAGTAAGAGAGGTAACATGACATTACTGTTGTTTGTGCTTCATTCTCAAAGAGGACCAAGGATAACTTAAGGATGACGTCTTGACTTGCACATGAATTGGAAAAAAGTAAGGCAGATGCTGATCTTTGTAAGGCTGATGCCTTAATACAGATCTGTCTCACAATATAATCAAAATAAGAGAGATAACATGGCATAATGGCTTAGCTGGTCTTGGAATTAGGAAGACTTGAGTTCTAGTCTAGCTTCTAACTTAGGCAATTTTTCGAGAAGATTAATTGAAGAATAGTTGCTGACCTGCACTGGCAGAGGGAGTTTTTTCCATGGGAGTTGCTTATACTAATGAGGTCACAGGTCAGTCCTCAGTAAAAAAAAAATACAAAATTAAATGGAAGGTGATTCTAAGGTGGAAGAAAACTCTAGTAGCTGATAGGGTCAGGAAAGGACTCATGGAGGAGGTGAAACTTGGCCTAAGCTTTGAAGGAAACTTGGAATTCCAAGAGGGGAAGATGAAGACAGAGTGTGTCTCCAGCATGGGGGGAAGCCTGAACAAAGGTAGAGAGATGGGACATTATATACTGTATATCAGAAACCAAAATCTATTTTCACTTTGGCATACTCTTTCTACCTATATGGAAAAGTAACTGTCTGGAAGTCAGTAAATGGCTATTGTACAAGATTGTATTTATATTGGGGGACATATTGTAGCTCATCTGTATGACTGTTTAGGCAGCTGTGAATCTGGGTCTATACGTAGTTTAACTGTAAGAACCCACCCTGGCATAAGAGACCACAAGCAAAGAGAGACATAGACAGCAGTGAGTGAAATATTTGATAATACTTTTTCATTCATTTCATGCTCCTGAACTTTATAAAGGGACTTGTCCTATGTAGCTATGTGTGAATGTAAGATAAGGGACCTGAAGAGAGAGGTGTATCAGCTGTATATGAGTACAATGCCAGATAAGCTGAAAATAGCCTGTGACACTAGCCAAAGGCTGCACTGGCCCCCCTTTCAACATTTCAATCAATCAGGGTGGCAGAAACCCTAAGATATAGATAAGGACGGGTGCCTGATATATTGTTCAGGGACCTGTGAATTGATCCCATCCTTCTGGAGAATAATTTGTAATAAGACAGTGTAGTGGAGAGAATGTTGGACTCAGAATTGTAATATCTGAATTTGAATCCTGCCTCAAACATTTACTAGCTGTTTGATACTGGACAAATCACTTAATGTGTCTCAGTCTCAATTTCCTCATCTGTAAAATAAGGAAAAATAATAGCATCTACCTCCCAGGATTGTTGGAGAATCCAGTGATGTGACTGACATATGTAAGGTGCTTTGCAAACCTTAGAACTCTACAGAAATGTGATTATTATTATTAATTTCCAAACTGCTAAACTTTGGCCCAGGGATACCACTACTAGGCATACACTACAAGGAGGTCAAAGAGAGAGGGAATATTTATAACAGTACTTTTTATGGTATTAAAAAACTGTAAACAAAGTGTGTACCCATTAATTATGTATCAGCTCAATAAATTATGGTATATGAATAGAGCATAATCTTATTGAAATATTAAGAAATGATTTGTGGTGGCAAAGAACTGGAAATTGTGGGGATGTCTGTCAACTGGGGAATGACTAAACAAATTGCGGTATATAATTGTGATGGAATATTACTGTGCTATAAGAAACAATGACTTTGATGATAGAAAAACATGGATAGACTTGCACAAAATAATGAAGAATGAAATAAACAGAACCAAGAGAACCATGTATACAGTAACAGCAATGTTGTTTTAAGAACAACTTTGAGCGAATAAGTCATTTTGACTACTATAAATACGTAAGTTGACTACAAAGAACATACAAAAGAAGATGCCATCTGCATCCAGAGAAAGAACTGATAAACAGAAGTATGTATAGAATGGTTTTACATATACATACATATTTATGTCTGATGTTAGCCATTTCTAAGGCAAGGTGGGGAGAAGGAAGGAAAAAAAATAAATTTACATGATAGCTTCAACATATATTTAAAAGGAATAGCAAGTTGTACATAATAGATTTGCAGTTTCATGTGCAATCATCTTTTTCCTATTATACTATGTTATGGAAATGCTTGTTTTATTTCACAAATTAAAAATAAAAGAAGTAAAAAAAATTTAAATGATGATTAAAGATACAAAGAAAACCCAAACCACCCCACAACCCAAACCTTGAGAAGACTTATAGGATCAGATGAAAAGTTAAGTAAGAGAATCAATAGAACAATTTGCATGATGAACCCAACAATATAAAGGAAATCGAACTAAAACATTTAACTCTAACCAATGTAATGACCAATCATGACTTAAAAAGACCAATGGGGAAGGATGTGTCTTGCTTATCAGAAGAGAGATGGTAGACTACAGATGCAGAATAAGGCATATGTAGCCAATACCTTAATTTGTTTTGATTGACAAAACTTACTTATTACAAGGAAGTACATACATTGATGGACAGAGTTAGTGGGAAGTGATAGTACTATTTTAAAAAAATAAAAAAGGCATCAACAAAACATTTGAGTTTTTGTTTTTTTGGTTTTTTTTAAAGAAGCAAATCAGGGGTGGAGAAGAAAAGACACCAGCTCATCCCCCACCAGAAAAAGAAGAAAATAAAAAGAACAGAGACCAAACCAGTGTTGGCACCACCCTGCCCAAGGATTCTTTCCATTGACCTTTGGCCAGAGCGGCATAGAAGACATACCTTCTGGAAAACCCAAACAACAATGCACTGGGGAGAGGGGACAAAGGCAGCCACATCTCATCCTCACTGGGACTGGTTGGCTGTGGCATGTCTATCTTTGCAGGGACTGCTGAATAAAAGCAAAAACAAAGGCATGTAAACGTTATGCTATTTCCATGCTAAGAGGAGCCCAGTGTCTCTCTACAATGTAGATGCTGTAATCGAATTTGGAATGAGAGATTACTCTACAGTCCCTACTTGGCAAGTGGAGGTTATTAGAATCTCACTTTATCACCCTAGTTCTTTCCCCCCAAGACTGAGTCTCCTGTCTCTCTCATGCTGGAAGTGCAGCCACCACTCAGGTATCTTATTCTAATACTTATTGGTACTGGAGCCTGACAGGGCTTGTTTTGGTTTGTCCCTCCTTAAGCATCCAGGGAGTTCACCACATTGGTGAGGATACCTGATTGGCTTAGCCCACTGCATCTCGGAACCCCTAACCTCAACTGATCTACCAGCCTCAGGCTCTACTGCAGCAGGGATGACAGGTATGGTGCTTGTCCCACCAGAGTTAAAGCATGGGATCATCTTGTGAATAGTTATTGTTTAAAAGACAATATCATGACCTTGGCACTTCCTATATGGAGGATCTAGACATCTCTAAGGAATCCTGGTTCCATTTGAGATTCTTTGAAGGATGTTCTCTATGAGAGAGGTGAATGTCCTTGTGAAACATACAGCTAACTGTATACCTCATTAGATGTTAATAACCAAGGGATCATTGAACAAAGTGATATCTGTTGTTACATCTATGAAGGAATATTTTATTTAGTTCAAGTGCCCAATTATTCTGTGCCCAGAATAAGCACTTAATAAATGCCTGATGAGAAATGGTTAAGTTGCTTGCACACTTTCTAGGCATTTAAGGCAAAACTATCTTGTTTTCAAGGTGATTATAATCTGGGGAGAAATACAACATAGACACAAAGAAGTAAAACGCCAATTTACATCTCTTTATTCTCTTAACCTACCCCAGCTGCTCTCCTCTAGATATTCTCCAGCTTATCAATTTTCTTTTTAAATTGTGGTTCTTAGATGAGCTCTGACAATAAAAGTTCAGTGGGGGAGGGCAGAGCCAAGATGTCAGAGGGGACACAGCACAATGAACGTCCCTCCATCAAATTCTTCAAACAGGTCTAGGAAATACACAAGACAAAATCCTGATGGAGAAATCCAGAAGAGGTCACAGTGAGTGACCTTTGCTAGCCCACTTCAGCATAGGGAGTCTGTGGACATTAGGAACAATGTTGTGCCAGAAGCACACTCTGTATAGACTATTCTAGTCCCTGCCAAAAGGCTATGTGCTAGGTCCCATAGCAAGCACCACTAGATCCATACCTGGTCCTGGGGATGGGGACAGGTGTGAACTGATAGCACTATCACTATCTATCCAGGTCTAGGTCACAGATCTAAGACGGATTGAGAAGGAGATCTGTCCAGGGAAGTGACCTTCTCCAGTAGGAAGGCCCTGGTTTGTGTATGGAGAAAGGAGTAAGTTTATTCTTTTGGTTCTTTTCATAAATTCTTGATTTCTCATAAAGTCTTTAGCTTCCATTTGCACCATTTTAATTTTGAAGAAATTATTTTCTTCAGTGAGCTTCTGGACTTCCTTCCCCATTTGGCCAGTTTTGCTTTTTAAAACATTCTTCACCTCTTTGGCTTTTTGGACCTCTATTGCCATTTGGGTTAGTCTATTTTTTAAGGCGTTATTTTCTTTTTTGGGTCTCCTTTACATAGGCTGTTGACTCGTTTTTTTGTGATTTTCTTGCATCACTCTAATTTCTCTTCCCAATTTTTCCTCTACTCCTCTTACTTGACTTTCAAAATCCTTTTTGAGCTTTTCTATGGCCTGTGACCAATTTATATTCTTCTTGGAGGCTTTTGATGTAGGAGCTTCGACTTGGTTGTCTTTTTCTGGTTCTATGTTTTGATTTTTGTCACCAAAGTAAAATTCTATAGTTTGACTTTTTTTCCTATGTTTATTCATCTTCCCAGCCAAATACTTGACTTTCTAACTCCCTGTCAAGGCTGCTCTCAGTGGGTGTAGGGCTGGGTGTGGGTATGGGTGTGGGTGTACTGTCCCAGGTGTCTGGGGTTTTCTATCAGTCTCTGCATCTCCCACTGTTTGTGGGCCCAGAGATCTGGAAGCAGCCACTGCTGCTCCGGGGCTGGGGATGGACTGCATGCTCCTCTTTCCCTGAGGTCCCATAGAGTTTCCCCATTGACCTTTAATGCTGTTCTTGGTGTTTGTGGGTTGAGGAGTCCAGAAATGAGCACAGCCGCCAGAGCTTTAGTCCCCCGAGGCCTGTTCCTGCCTCATCTGTGTCCAGCACAGCCCACAATGGACTGTGCTTTGCTCCCGGTCCAGTGCGATATACCCTTCTTGTTGGTCTTCCAGGCTGTTGGGCTGAAGATATGTTTCACTCCATCATTTTGTGGGTTCTGCAGCTCTAGAATTTGTTTAGAGTAATTTTTTTACAAGTATCTGGAGGAGTTATTCTGCCCCCCCAAGGAGTAAGTTTAGAAGCTGGCAACAGCAGTGGGGTGTCTCAGACTCTAGGAGCAAATAGGGTCTCACTTCCAGGATCAAGCTCAGCTTTTAGACCAATTACCAGGACAGGACCAAAAGACCAAAGAGGAGCCTATAGTTCTGCCATTCTGAACCAACAGAACTTTCCAGTTCACTGGCAGGGGCTGAATCCAGCAGCATTCTGCTCTTGCCCAATGTCCTAACTCTGGTCAGGAACAGACTGCCCTGGATCAGACTCTTTTGGGAATACTGAAAGCTTGCAGGTACCTGATCTGTACTGAAGATCTCAGAACAACATGATGCTCAATACAGAAATATGACAGAGTCTAGCCCCAATAGCAAGTCTGAAGTCAGGAAGCCAGCTGGAAAAATGGGCAAACAAAAGAAGAGCCCCACTATATAATGAGTTATGGTAGTAGAGAAATGAGAACTATGGAAGAAATGGAAAGGGAATCAACAGTGTAGCAAAAAGGTATGTAACTTTGCCCTAGCAACAAACTCCCTGAAAATCAGAATGGACTGAATAGAAGCCAATGAGTTCATGAGGCAGGAAAAAAATATTCAAACAAAGTAAAAAAGCTGAAAAAATAGAAGAAAATGTAAGGTATCTCATAACAAAAACAACTGACTTGGAAAACAGGTCAAGAAGAGAAAAATTAAGAATCATTAAACTATCTGAATTCTATGAACAAAAAAAAGAGCCTAGGCATCCTATTTTAAGAATTCTCAAAAGAAAACTGCCCAGAGCTTTTAGAACCAGAGGGCAAAGTGGAAATAGAAAAACTTTACCAGTTACCTCCTAAAAGAAACCCCTAACTAAAAACTCATAGGAATATCATAGTCAAAATCCAGAGCTTCCAGGTCAAAGAAAAATACTTCAAATAGCCAGAAAGAATTCAAATACCAAGAAGCCACAGTCAGAATCATATATGATTTAGCAGCCACTACTATAAAGGAGAAGAGAACTTGGTATATGATATTCCAGAAGGCAAAAGGTATGAACTTACAGTCAATAATAACTTACCCAGAAAAACAATATAATGCTAAAGGGGAAAATGGATTTTTAATCAAATAGAGGACTTCCAAGTATTCTTGATAAAAAAGACCAGAGCTTCATAGAAGTGAAAAGAAACATTAAAAGGTAAATATGAATGAACAATGATAAGGGCCTAAACAAGGACAAATTGCTTACATTCAGGTAAGGGGAGATGATACATATATCCCTTTGAACCTTATCATCATCAGGATTCATAGAGGAAGTTCAATTAAACAAGGCCTGGGAGCAGTTCTATTATGTCTTGGGGATATTAAAAAAAAAAAAAAAGAATGGAAAGAGAGGAAAAAAATACACTAGGGAAGAAGGGAAAGGAAAATTAGGTAAAATTATCTCATATAATCAGGGTGCACAAGTAGATAGCTATATAAACAAAGAGGAAAGAATGGGGGGGAGAATATAATACTTCAATCTCTCTAATCATGTCTCTCCCATCTTGTTCATGTGAAGTGATTTTTCTGTACCCAAGTGTAAGACTTTACATTTAAACCTAATTAATTTTTACTCATCAGATTCAGTTCAGTGCTTTCACCTGTTAAGTTCCTTTAGGATTACAAATCTGTCATGTAGTGTTTTAACTATCCCTTCCAAGTTAGTATCACCTGAAGATATGATAGCTTTCCATCTGTGTCTTTATCTGAGGTCATTAATAAAAATGTTAAAACACATTGTGCTAAGCAGGGATCTCTGTGGCCCTCCATTGGAGCTACTCTGACAATTAAGCCATTAACATTCATTCTTTGAGTCTGGCCATCCAAACAGTCCTCAATTCACCTAATTTTATTGTCATTTAATCTGTATCTCATCATATTCTCCATGAGACTAGAATGAGATACTTTATCTAAAGTTTTGCTAATCTAGGCAAATAATATCCTAGCATTCCTTTCATTTGCTAGCTTAGTAATCCTGTCAAAAAAGGAAATGAGGTTGGGGTGGCATGATGTGTTCTTCCTGGAATTGTTCTGGCTCTTTCTGATCATCATTTCCTTTTCTAGATGTTTATCAGTCATATCTTTAATGATCCATTCCAGAATTTTCCTAGGAATGGAAGTAAATCTCACAGACTTGTAGCTTGTAGATTCTTTTCTCTTTTCTCTTTTCCCTCCTTCCCTTTTCCAAACTTTTTATAACCCTCCTGCTTTTTCAAAAATTTAAAAATATTTCTGACATTGGCTCAATAACCACACCTACTGTTACTATCAGGTGATAGGGCAGCCATGAGCTTTCTTACTACCAATTCAATTCCATTAGTCTTTTTTGTTCTGTCATTTCTAACACACAAATGCCATCCTAACAAAATAAGAAATAAGTAGCTCTGCTTTCTCTCTCTTGTCATGTGTCATGCACCTCTCCATCTCAAGTGAAGTCTTCATCATCCCCTCTTTGAGGCTCCCTTTTCTCCTAAGACAGCTAAAAAATCCCAACATCTCTTTTGATGTCTTTAGCTTTCCTTTAGCTCCAGGTCATTCTGACCAGACGATCGAGAGCATTCTTGAGGCTACTTTTACAAGACAACCTTGTTATGATCATATACATATATACATACACACATATGTGTTTAGATAGATCTAGATATAAAACTAGATATACACATGTAAATAGATATCTATATCTAGCTTTATAGCTATCCATTTACATATCTGTATTGCTAATGTATTGTTAATGGAATGGGAAGATCTTTCTTGACCATTAATAGGCCTATGTGATCTGCTTTGAGCCTGCGTCACATGAAGCCTGTGGTGGGAGGAGCTTGTTGAATGGGTAGAGCAGGAGTAGAACAGGAAGTGGGAAGGTGAGGTGGAGCTGAGAAAGAGGAGGCAGAGAGAGGCAGAGCAGCTAGCATGGGTGAGAGGGGTATTTTGTTTATGGGAAGGCCTGATGGAGGGAAGGGTTGGGGATGGTGGTGTTCCCTGCATTAGTAATGTGTACCAACTTCATTAATACCCTGGTGGATTTGGCTTTTTGGTATATGAATAAATATCTTGGCTTTGTCTTCGAAGAAGAGAGTCTGTTATATCTTGCAATTCAAACCTGAAAATATGCCTGCATATTCATAGTAGCTGCTCTGAGTATCACTTTAGTGATATAATATCTCTAGCAAAATAGATATCTGTATATCTCTAGCTATGTAGATAGTCATCTATATCTATATGCTACTTTTATAAGACTTTGTCATGATCTTCTATATCAATAGATACTTGTCAATGCAGATAGAGATCTCTATCAATATAGAGATATCTATCAATATAGATTTCTATCTACCTATACATATACATATTTACATGCATACATATATGTATATTTATAGAGATTTCTATAGATCTTTACATATACACATAGATACACATAAATATAGGCATTTCTATATATGCACATATTTATATCTACACACATATTTATATATATGCATGTAGACATAGATAAACATGTTTATATAAATATATACATAAATGTATATATAGAGATATCTAAAGATAGATACTCCTATCTATCTATCTATCTAGAAGCAAGGTCAGGGAAGAGAAGATGTGCGTATGTGTATATATGTATATCTAAACACTACAGTAATATCTATCTCCCTTTTAAAAACTTCTGTCTATCCAAATGTAATGGGAATGGGAATTTGAAGATCTTCCCTGCCCCTTAATAGACCTAGGGGGGAGTTTGAAGACCTTCTCTGCTTTGAGAGTAAACTCTGCCCCCTAATAGGCTGAATATTGGAGCCTGTGATGGAGGGAATTTGCTGAAGGGTGCAGTAGAGCCTGCAGGAAGCTTCCCTGCTGTGATGATAAACTTTGCCCCCTAATAGGGTGAATGTAGTCACATGGAGCCTATGGTGAGAGGAGTTTGCTGAAGCGAAGCAGAGTCCACAGGAAGCTGGTCAGAACTAGCCAGATGGTGGGGGACAGAGGAGCTCAGGCAAGGAGATAGAGAGTTTTGTGAATAAATATTGATCTTGTATTGGTTTGTGGGAAGTCCGAAGGATGCTGTGGCTCTCAGCATTATTATGGCTTCTGAGTATCTTTGGTATCATGATGGAATCAGCTTACTGGTTTTGGTATTCAGTTTTCTGGTATCTAGATAAATGCTTCAGTTCTGTCCTCTGTCTGGAGAATCTGGTATATTTTGTGATCAAATGTCAGATGATACTTACAGTCATAGTCTTTATCATGGTCGTGGGTGCTGTAAATATTGCATTGGTGCTACACTAAAAAATCCTGACAAGGTCTTATAAAAGGAGCATCAGGGATGCCAAAGGTCAGGAGGGAGGGAGGGAGAGAGGGAGAAAGAGTGTGTGTGTGTGTGTGTGTGTGTGTGTGTGTGTGTGTGTGTGTGAGTGAGAGAGAGAAAGATCTTTATATATTTTAAAAGGGGGTATATCTAGATAGATATACAGATATACAGATATACACACATACACACACAGACAGACATACATACATATGTACAGACACAGACACAGACATAGACACACATTCTTCTTTTACCTGGTCTTGTTTTTACTCTGTACATTTCCTTTTAAAATCTAAAATCTCACCTTGCTTGGTGAGCTCCTGGGCATCCACACTGGTCTCTTCAGACAAATCCTATTTTCCCTCCTTTTTGGAGTCTTTAGAGATTTTTTGCCCATAATTCTTATTGTGAGAAGATTTGAGAGGTGTTGGGAATTGGAGAAAGGACCTTACCTCTCCCCTTTCCCCCTAGCTTGTTGGTCACATAACCCAGAAGGGCTAGCATTTTCTGCTTGAACTATTCCCATTCCTTCTGGTCTTATACCCTCCCCTGTTTCCTCTGACAATTTGAAATCTGCTTTCTCAGCATCTAGGAGGCCTGTCAGACCTGCCCAGATCTCTTCTTCTCCATCATAAACCCTAGGAGAGAGCAGCCACTTCCTCCCAGGGGGGTGAATCACTCCCACATTAGCAACAAACTCCTTTCTGTTAGCGAGAATCAGATACAGAATGGAATTGCACTTTGTGTGTTCTGCCCCTTTATAAAGGATGAAATTATCCCTAAGCAAATTAAGAAATTATCAGTGGTTCTACTTTGGGCAAAGAGAGAAGGAAGGGGTAGAAAGCTCCAGCAGATGTTTGGATAATTGGAGTCTTCTATGGCTACTATTTCTTGTCTCCTCATCCCTGCCCACTCCCCATTCTTGTGATCAATTTTCTGAATAAGTAAGTCTTGTGAAATTAAAAAATCTCCCCAACTTTTTAAGTATAGTGAACCTCTGGATATGTAGAAAATACTGCTAGCAAACCAACATAAGCCAACATACCTACTGGTTTTATATAGTAGGTACGTGAGCCCATTGCTCATGTTATCAGCACATACACAGCCAATCTCAGCTCATTATGTTAGAATAATGACATTCTTTGAGGAGCTACACTCCTTTGGAACTGCCAAATACCCCTTTAAAAACATTTTTAAAATAGAAAGAACAACAGAGGCAATTCTGCATATGCATACACATACATATACGTACATGTAGTCAGTTAAAATAAGACTTGGAGCTGAGTGTGGCTCAGATCATGAGCTTCTTTCTTACTGAAAAATTAAGACAGGAATTGAAGGAGGGAAAATCAGCAGACCATATAGTTATGACCTAAATAACATCCCTTATGAATATGAAGTGGAACTGATGAATAGATTTAAGGAATTAGAGCTGGCAGAGTGCTTAAAGAACTATAGACAGAGGTTCACAATATTGTGAACTGTTGCAGGAGGCAGTATCAAAAAGCAAAAAACATTCTAAAGAAAAAGAAGAGCAAGAAAGCAAAAAGGCTGTCTCAGGAGGCTTTACAAATAGATGAGGAAAGAAAAAAAAGTGAAAGGGAAAGATATACCCAGCTGAATGCAGAATTCCAGAAAACAGTAAGGAAAGCTAAGATTTTCTTTCTTTCTTTCTTTCTTTTTTTGGTTTTTGGAGAGCAACTGGGGTCAAGTGACTTGCCCAAAGTCACATGGCTAATAAGTGTGTCAAGTGTCTGAGGCTGGATTTGAACTCAGGTTCTCTTGATTCCAGTGCCAGTGCTCTATTCACTGCGCCTCCTAACCACCCCAAGCTAAGATTTTCTTAAATGAGCAATGGAAAGAAATGGAAGAAAACAATAGAATGGGAAATATAAGAAATCTCATCAAGAAAATTAGAGATATCAAGGGAATGTTTCATGCAAAAATGGGCATAGATAAAAGGCAAAAATGGTAGGGACTTAACAGATGTAGAACAATTAATGTGGCAAGAAGACACAGAAGAATTATACAAGGAAGATTTTAATATTATTGACAATCATGATGGTGTGGTTACTGATCTAGAGCCAGACATTCATGAGAATCAAGTCATGTGGGCCTTAGGAAACATTGCTAACAAGATCATGGCAATTGGTCCCATGGAAATGAACATGCAAACCAAGGAAAACAGAGGGAAAAGAAAAGGAAGCAGTGTCAGATTTTATAGCCTTGACCTCAAAGATCACTGTAGATAGCAAATGAAGCCATGAAATTAAAAGATGCTTGGAAGGAAAGCTATGGCAAATCTGGACAGCATAGTAAAAAGCTGAGACATCACCTTGCCAACAAAGTTTCACAAAGTCAAAGCTATGGTTCTTCCCAAAGCATGACTATGATAGTTGGACTATAAGGAAAGCTGAGCATGGCAGAATTGACACTTTGGAATTGTGGTGCTAGAGGAGACTTTTGAAAATCCCTTGCAGAAAAGAGATCAAACTAGTCAATACTTAAAGAAATAAATTAAGACTATTTGTTGGATAGACAAATATTGAAGCTGAAGCTCAAATACTTTGACCACATAATGGGAAGACAGGACTCTTTGGAAAAGACCCTGATGTTGGGAAAAATTGAAGTCAAAAGGAGGGAACAGTAGAGGATGAGATGGATAGACAGTATCATGGAAGCAATGAATATGAGCTTGGACAGACTTTGGGAGATAGTGGAGGATAGAAGGGTCTAGTGTGCTATAGTGCATGAGGTGATGAAGAGTTGGACATGACTGAATAGCAAATATATGAAATATATACATGTCTATGATGTATGTATATAGAAAATATATACACATGTATCTCTGATATATACATAAGATGCACACACGTATACATATTTTTATGAGGTATCTTTGATGCATGTATACATAACATATGCATACATATAACGATACTATATGTATATCAACATATATCTATGATATATAAAATACACGCAGACATGTATACACTTATGATATAGGCATATATAAACCATATATATGTGCAGATATCTATATATAAATATATACACATATTTATATATATATATACATATATGTGTACAGGATGTCCCTAAAGTCTGGACACATAGAAAATCTCATTAACTATGCATATTTTCAAGAAATGAAATGAATGAAATTTTCATCAACATTTTATTTAATCAGCACAGATTTTAGCCATGACAATTTCGTATGGAATAAAAGCTTTCATTAGCTATTGGGGACTATTTTCCATATTAATGAGATTAATTTAATTAATTAATGAGATTTCCTATGTGTCTCCTATATCTTCCTATGAAATCTCATTTATGCTAATTAAACAAAATGTTGTTGAAAATTTCATTCATTTCACTTCTTGAAAATATGCATAGTTAATGAGATTTCCTATTTAGAGACAGCCTGTATATACAAAATATATACACATATATGCATATATTTAAATTTATAAACAAGAAAGTATGATTAAGCTTTTTCAGCCATAGGTTTATTGGCAAGGAGGTGGAATATTACTTGCAAAACTCTGTTCTGTTGCTATTTCAGAAGTCCTCATTTACAGTCTTTTTTTTCATGCCTTCTCATGGTTATGCTTTCCATCATTCTAGCTATATGTGTATTCACATATCCCCCTACATATGTCTGTGCATCAATGCTGTCAGCTCTCAGAAGCTGGGAGCTGTGTTCAGTTTTGTTATGCATACCACTTCAAGCCATACCCCATGCTTAACAAATACTAGTTGATAATGGTGATAGAATATTTTATACTTAACACAGCCTCTTGCCTCCAAAGAAGTGAAAATAGCTCTGCATATATGATATCCTTTATTCTCAGGTCTTCTATTAGTATTTTTGTTTGTGTGGTAGTGTATGAATATACCAAAAAGTTAACTTAAACTTTTAAAATGCTCTAAGTTCTTTTCCAGTCCTTCTCTATGAACAAACTTAATTCTGATCAATAATCTTCTATTTGGTCTTGTAGGTTATTACTTTTAAAAACTTCACCATAAAAGAATAATTGGAGTTAAAAGGTAGCAACAGAATAAAGCCCCTGACTGAGCACTGGGGAGATAGAAATTTTAATTTCTAATCTCTCTCTTTCTTTTCTTTTTTCTTTTTGGAAGCAATTGGGGTTAAAGTGACTTGCCCAGGATCACACAGCTAGTATTAGGTCTTCCTAACTCCTGGGCTGGTGCTCTATCCACCAGGTGGTACACACCTAGCTGCCCAAGTTCTAATGTCTTCTTGACACTAACTAGCTATGAGGCTTTGAACAAGTCTGCTTTTCCAAGCCTTCATTTCCTCATCTGGAAAACAAGGAAGCTGGACTTAGTATAATCTAAGTATTAACTTCTTGTTTGATCCTATATTTCTTTACTTAGTTTTCCCTTAATTCCACATTTTCTTTCCCAATCTTTTCCCTTACTTATTCTAGTTAAGGGGTATCTTTTCACTTTCCTTAATTTAACAGCCATAATTTGGTCCCCTCCCGGAAACGACCCGAGTTCAAATCCAGCCTCAGACACTTATTCACTGTGTAAACCTAGCCAAATCACTTAACCTCAGCCTGCCCCAGTATTATTTTCTGTTAAATGGGGATAATAATAGCACTTGCCTCACAAGGTTGTTGTGAGGATCAGATGAGATAATTATAAAATCTCTGGCACATAGTAGGTTCTTAATAAAGGCTTGTTTCTTCCACCCCTTTCTTTTGCACATGCTACAGTCTAGTAAAACTAGGCTAAAACATGTGCTGTCTTGATTATTCCAATTAATGTTCTGGGAACTGATCTGTGGAACAATTCTTAGTACATTAAGCACATGGAACTTCTGTTAAGCATTCAAAGTTGTTCATATCCTAGCTTTTCTCTACCTTTCCAATTTTCTTACACCTTCCTCTTGACATATACACTTCAATCTGGTGACACTGGTCAGTCTCCTGGCTATTCCACAAATCAAATGCTCCATCTCTATCTAGGCTCCAGGCATTTTCTCTGGCTGTCCCCCCAGGCCTGGAATGTTTTCCTTCCTCAGCTCCCCTCCACCAGCTGACTTACCTGGCTTCCTTTAAAATGTTACCTTTAAGAGGAAGCCTTCCCAAACCTCTCTCTCTCTCTCTTTTTTTTGTTAAGTCTAAAGGTTTTTTGTTTGTTTGTTTGTTTTTGGAGGGGGAAGGCAGGGCAGTTGGGGTTAAGTGACTTGCCCAAGGTCACGTGGCTAGTAAGTGTTAAGTGTCTGAGGCCAAATTTGAACTCTGGTCCTCCAGACTCCAAGGCCAGTTCTCTATTCACTGCACTACCTAGCCACCACAAACCCCTTTTAATTACAGTGCCTTCCCTTTGTTAGTTATCACCTACTTATCCCATCTACAGTTTTTTGTTAGATTGTCTCTTTTGTTAGATTGTAAGCTCCTTAAGGGCAGGGACTTTTTCCCCCTCCTTTTGTATCCTCAGTGCCTAGCATAGTGCCTTGGCACACAGTAGATGCTTAAAAAATGTTTGCATGCTTGATCTTTTTTGGTTTATGGTGTTTATATAGAAGGAGTGCTGGGTCTGGAGCTAGGAAACAGGTTCAAATCCCAGCTCTCCTAATTATTAGCTCTATAATCATGGGTAATTCAATTAACCTCTCTGACCCTCAGTTTCCTTATCTGGAAAATAGGGATAATAAAACTCCTACTACCTACTTAAATTTTAAAGCATTATATATACATGTTAGCTATCATACAATTAACATATCTATTACTTATATTCCAATTCCTCTTCATCTGGAATTCTCCTATAATTCATAGATCCCTTTCTCAAAACTCTAATTATTGGCCAGCATACTACCTGACTGACACATCAGTGCCTCTTCTTAGTTCACCTTAGTTTAGGACAGGGGTGGGGAACCTGTGGTCTCGAGGATATGTGTGGCCTTCTAGGTCCTCAGGTGCAGCCTTTTCAGAGTCCAAGTTCTACAGAACAAATTGTGTTATTAAGGGGATCTGTTTTGTGAAGTCTGGATTCAGTCAAAGGGCTAAACTTGAGGACCTAGAGGGCCACACATGGCCTCAAGACCACAGGTTCCCCCTGGCTTGGGCCATCCTCACTTCTTGCCTAGGTTATTGCAGTGGCTTCTTAATTAGTCTCCCTGATTCAAGTCCATCCTAAACACTGTTACCAAAGTGATATTCCTTAAGTGCAGATCTGACCCTGTCACTTGCCTACCAAGTAAAATCCAGTGGCTCCTTATTGCTTGTAGAATAAAATATGAATGCTTCTGTTTAACCTTAAAGCACTCCACAACCTGACAGCAAACTATCTTTCCAGCATCATCGTCCATTGCTCTCCTTCCTCCATAAGTCAGCCAAACTGGCCTTTTTTCTGTTTCTCACGCACAGCCTCCATCTCCCTTTGCACTGGCTAGCCTCGATTCCTCAAATGCCAGATTCACAACTTCAACATAATCTCTGATTCTTGATTCTTTCTTCCCCACATATCAAAAGCATTTTTCAAATGTTGTTCATTCTACCTCCACAACATCTCTCTGAGATCCCCCTTCTCTTTACTTAAACAGCTAACACTTCAATTCAGGAACTCATTGTCTCTTACCTTCATTCTTGAAGAGGACCATGACATTAGGGAAATGATGACATGACTTGCTGTATTGACTTTGATGTGAGGGAGGGAGGGTTGTGCAAGGTCACCAGCCTTACTTTCTCTTCCAGAGCCATCTGGGTCTAGAGGCTGGATATTCATTAGGATGACTGAAGATGGCCCAGGATACACTGGGAAACCCTGGCCCTTGTAGGCTAAGGTCTTTTCAGGTTCTCACTTTGAGTGAGGTAATGCCCATTCAGTGAAAAGGCTTCTTTAAGAAGTTAATCAAAGGGTGGCCCCTTTAATCAAAAAAGAAAAAAAATCAAACTGGGAGGGGAAGGTCCTCAGGGTTCCAGGCCAAAAGAGAAAGAGTTACTATTTAGTATTTACATTCACTCAGTGCTAGGAGGGCAGGGACCTGTCATACAGTTGTTCAATCTAAGAGCTCCAGAGTGAATTGGGTTTAAGACTTGATTCAAAGACCAAAGAAATCTAGCCAATCAACCCAAATGCAGCATTTGTGATCCTTCAGTAGTTTAGCACCTACTTAGCAAGAATAATTGGTTAAAACCAGAAGCTATCACATGGGAGCTGGAGTAAATTGCTTCCCTATTCTATCTGGCATAAGCCCACCCTGATCTCTGATGAAGTCTCTGCCTCCCTACAGTTGGTATGATGGTGTCCCAGACGGAGAGCACATTTTGTGAACTTGTTCTAGGTGTGATTTGTGAGTCTTACCCAAGCCACAAAAATTCCTAATTGTAGCTTCTTCTATACCTCCAACCACAGGAGCCTCTTTGGTGAGAAGTCAGGCAGAGTTAGGGACCAAGCAGACATGCTTACTTTGGCATCTCCTCCTCATGCATTTTTTCCCCCATTGGCCAATTATTCTCAACATACAATGAATGAGAGTCCCTTACCTTAATGGTCACGGTGCAGACTCATTATTTTGTATTAAATCCAATACATTGCATTTGTTTTTATTTTTTATTTATTTTATTATTATTAATTGTTAAATTCAGGAAGAATTTGAGATAAGTTCTTACCACTATAGGCTTATTTGTTCTGTTATAACTTGTTTGAATTTTTAGTATATTTTCGAATAATTCCCTAATATTTATAGACATGCCTTGTGGTAACACCTGGTTAAGTTAATTTTTAAAATTTCAATCAAGTGCTCTTTATACCAATTATAACTAACTGAACATTCCCCCTCCCTGTTCCTTAAGGAGCAAGAGTTAATTTATACCACAACCTATTAACACAGGCTCACACCTCAAATTTTATACCCGCTCCTCCTAAAATATCAAGTTGAAGGACTAAAGACTAATGTCCATGCCAATCTTGAAAGAAAAGCAAGATTATGTTGACTTTCAATCCTTTTAATTGTGAAGATGAACATCAGAGATAAGGAATATATAGGTTTTTGGTTTTTTGGGTTTTTTTTGCTTTTTTGGAGTTCAATTGGGGTTAAGTAACTTGCCCAAGGTCACATGGCTAGGTTTTTGTTTGTGTGTGTTAAGTGTCTGAGGCTGGATCCAAACTCAGGTCCTTCTGACTCCAGGGCTCTACTCACTGCGCCACCTAGCCGCCCCAGAATATATAGCTTTTTAATTAGAAAGACTTTTTTTGACATTGAAGTTAGGAAACAATAACCCTTTCTTGCACATAAAAACCAGGGCACTAAGGCAACTTTCCTTGAAATAAGTGTTTTAGAATAAGCATATTTTATTTTAAATAAATCCTCCATCATGAAATGGAAGGAGTTCATGATCTTTGCTTGGAAGAATGCTGTGTAAACAATATACTTATCAAATGCATCTGTGCAGCTCCGTAACAGTTCCTTTTTGGAAAGGATATTTCCACACTGGTGGCTGAAAGGACTTTTTTTGTCTCAAAATTCACTCTCTCCTTTGGCTTGTTTCTCCCTTGACGCTACCCAGGCTTTATTAATAGTTCTCTTCATTTCATCATCTCCATCTTCATAAATTTTCTTCAAAACATTCATCAGCCCCTCACTAGGATCTGTGTCATTATCAAAGGAAGATTTTCTTTCTTAAACTACCTTCTACAGTTATTGACAGTCATAGAGTAGTTTTTCCCATTAAGATTCTTTACAAGAACTTCCAATGACCTCTCTGTGAACTGCACCTGTACATTCTCAGTGGGGACCTGCTGAACACCATTTCAGGTGATGTAGATTTTCACATATTTATCTGATTAAGCCCAACCATAATTGTTGATTTTCACTGTGTACCCAACAGAAATGGGGGCAACCACAGCTTCTGGTTTCTCTTATCAAGTCTCTCCCTTTTCCTGCTTTGTGTTATGCTTGACTTCGGTCTCTAACTTGGACTTTTCTGCTGTTAGGACATCCAGACTCTTTTCCTAGTAGCCTTTCCCAGCAACTCCTTCACTTCTTCCAGGTCTTTCCATAGCTCCTCCAGGGCTGCTGCTATGGCTTGCTGCCAGGCCTTGGGATCTCACCCGCCAGGGCTGGGCTCAGAACGCTACTCCTGCCGCTGCCGCCAGAGCACCAATCCGATCACCGTAAGTCGCTGCCCCCAGCCCATTGCATTTGTTTTTAAAAGAAGGAAATTCCCAAGACATCTACTGTAACATGTGAATGAGATTTGATTTCATCAGAAATCTGTGTGCTCAGGAAATGCAGTTTTTTGGGGTTTTTTTTTTTTGCTTTTTGGAGGGCAATTGGGGTTAAGTAACTTGCCCAAGGTCACAGGGCTAGGTTTTTTTGTTTGTTTGTTTGTTTTTGTGTTAAGTGTCTGAGGCCGAATCCGAACTCAGGTCCTTCTGACTCCAGGGCCGGCGCTCTACTCACTGCGCCACCTAGCCGCCCCAGGAAATGCAGTTTTAACATCAGTCAATGACAGGAGGACAGTAACAACAATAGTCTTGATTCCTTTCTTTGACAAGATAGGTTGTAAATCTCAGTTATTCCTAACAGTAGCCAGATAGGGGCCAGTGGGTTAAGGGGTTTGTTTTATAGAAAGTAAAGGACAAGAAAAGGGAGTAGAGATTTGTCCAGATCCCCAAGAGGGAATGTCAGACCTGGTATTCTCACTGGGGAGCTCTTGGCTGTAAGTCCTGTGCTCAATTCACTAGCCTCTCTGGATTGCGAGAGATTAATTTTTAAAGTGACAGCTAATTGTACTACCAGGGCCTCTACAATAGAGTTAAATACCCCACTGTAACAGCCACTGCATTGGGAAAGATGCACTCCAATAAAAGTCTCCAAGCATTAAATATGTAAGACAGTATTAAAACAAAATTAAACATCTGAAGTTTCTGGCACCACTGCATCATGGCCTAATTCTCCAATGTGCTGTGATTTAAAAATAAAATCAGCTCCTGCATCTTGAGGACGGCATATCTCCATGCTGTGCAAATTAAATGAATGATGTTCAGGTGACATGGCCTCTGATTATGCATGGAGTTCAGCCCTCAGGAGGTTAATGGGGCTATATTACCAGGTGATACCACCAGGTCTGGAGGTAATGCTGGACAAAAGGTCAATGTGTAAATTTCCTCACCCTTTAAGATTCTGGTCAGAATTTGCTATTTGAAACATTAACTGGTTGGACTTTTTGTTCCCTCTTTCCCTTTAAGATGGTTTTAATTACTTACATTGGGATGGGATTAGAAGCTTGCCTTTGAGCTTCAAAATGGAGAACCGGGACTGGGCTCCAGTCCTTCTGGATCTTTAATACACAGGAATATTTTCCATAGCATCTACCATCAGAATTAACATGACTTTATAAGGATAAAATCAATTGTCTTCCTGTTTGGATATTTCATTTAAATTTCAAAGGCTCCAAAACAATGGCAATAAAACATTAAACAGAGAACTGATGTACACATGAAGTGACTGCTTGTCTTGAATTTAGATATTTTTTTCAATACAGAAAATATGCTATTGCTTCTAATGTCTCAAAGAACATCCTTGTATAAGTGATTTACCCTCTTAGTGGTTTAGTTGGTTACCTATAAGGAAGGGATGTGACCCCTTGGAATTCAGAGAATCCTCAATTTGCAATTCTCTGATATATATATATATATATAGATATAGATATATAGATATGTATGTATGTATATGTATATATATTCACACATATATAAAGTATTTTGCAAACATTAAAATGCTAAATGAATATCATCAATTACTATTTTTTCTAGTCAAAGAATGAATTATATTTTTGGGGGGGAAGGGGGTGGTTCCATTGATGGCAGGAACCAGGACTAATCTTTGCATTTCCCCAGGCCCAGGTAAGGTTACTGTGTCCACAGACACTTAATAAATATATTTTTATCATACTATTTTCTCTTTTTTTTTCTTTTTTGTGGTGTTTTCCTTTGGTTCTGATTCTTCTTTACTTGACTAATGTGGAAATATGCTTAATATCATTGTATATGTAGTCTATATCAGATTGCATGCTGTCTTGGGGAGGGGGCAGAGACGAAGTGGGAGACAATTTAGAACTCAAAATCTTATAAAAGTGAATGTTGAAAACTAAAACTAAATTAATTAATTTTTTAAAATATACTTGTTCAATATCACTGAATCAGAGAAGTTCAGAAGGGAACCTTGAAAGGGAACTCAGAGGTCACAAATTCCAACTGAACCTTTAACCAGAATCCCTCAATGGAAACTGACAAGTGGTTGTATTAACTTAGCAAGTTAGCACTACTATTGAGCTTTTAAGGTTTGCAAAGCTCTTAACAATGTTTTCTCATTTGATCTTCACAATAATCCTGGGAGGTCGGTGCTATGAATTGTCCCCATTTTGTAGAAGAAGAAGCTGAGAGGCTGAGAGACATTGTAACTTAGGTTAATGATAAGTCACTCTAGGGTTTCATGTTTTAAAATAACTAAAACTAATCTTTGGCCATTCAGATTGTTCTCAGTGTACCTAATTCTAGTTCCACATGCCCTGATCAAGAGCTTAGAAGGAAAAAACAAACAAACAAAAATTCCATGAGTATTTACCCAGTCTTATGATTTAAAGTCTGGATGTGCGTCTGTCCCACAGCTCTTTGTTTTATCCAAATTTGCTGACTGAGTTCTGTCTCATATCTATATTTATCACCTTAGAAAACAGATTCCAGGTGTCTTGTATAGATTATTCCATTTTCTTGATGCTATCCCTACTAAGTAAAGAGAAGGCAACTATAAACATATGTACTTTATACACAGAGAAACAGGTTCAGCTTAACTAAAAAAAGAGCTAAAGAAATAAGCTATGTCCTCTGTTAAAAAAAAATTATCTGAGTTGTAATAGGTATTATTTAATTTTTAAAAATAACTTCTTCCTTCCCTCTCCCAAAGTTGAAACCTGAAATTGGGTGACATCATTACCAAACAACATTTACTGAATTTTAATTGTGTGTAAGGAACATTTAGAAGGGAGATGGGAGATGAAAGATAGAGATAAGTAAGAATGCCCAATAAATAGACACATCCAAGCCCATCAGGTGTTGATAATCTAAGGTGGAGCCAGATAAGAGAGATAAACAAATGAAATTTGTACACACTTGGGTTACTATACATGGATGCATCACAACCCACATAACAAATATAGTGCAAATATAGTGCAATTTTCAACAGTGGAAAGGATCCTGGCACCCTAACAAGAATGTATAGTGAAAAGAGCTCTGCACTTAGAACTAGGAAAACCTGGGTTCCAGTCCTGACTCCCACATTTACTAACAGGGTGAACTCTGAGACTCAGTTTCCTTATCTATAAAACAATGACACAAATTCTTGCACTAGTTCCTTCACAGTGTTATTATGGGATTTAAATGAGTATGTGAAAGTACTTGGTACAACTACAAAACATTATAAACCATAGTTTGTTTTTTTTTTTTCAGGGGGCAGCCATATTAATTTATGTGAAGACCATTTAGGAAGGAACCAGCTTTCTGAGAAAAACTGTATATATGTAACTAACAATAGCTAACATTTATATAGCACCTCCTATGTGCTAGGCACTGTGCTAAGAGCTTTTTACATTTATTATCTCA
This sequence comes from Gymnobelideus leadbeateri, assembly GCA_011680675.1. Taxonomy (NCBI): domain Eukaryota; kingdom Metazoa; phylum Chordata; class Mammalia; order Diprotodontia; family Petauridae; genus Gymnobelideus; species Gymnobelideus leadbeateri. The sequence continues at coordinate 458,288 of WOXC01002910.1, read as the reverse complement.
TTTGATCCTCATAACAACCCTGTAAAGTAGGTGCTTTTATTAGCCTCACTTTACAGATGAGAAAACTTATGCAGCGGACAAGTGACTTGCCCAGGGTCACACAGCTAGCAAGTGTTGTAGGCTGGATTTGAACTCAATTCTTCCTGTATCCTGGCCCAGTGCTTTACCTACTGTGCCACCTACTTGCCCAAACTAAGAGAGAACTTTTATACCCAATTTACTTATTATTTCCTCTTAAAATAGTAAACATAGTAGATAGTATTAATTTTTAAGAACTATTTTTTAAGGCCATATATAGCTTTTTTTTCTTGAGGAAACCTCTATGTATATGTGTACAATTAAATATACACACCAGCCAAATGAGAAGAACTACAGAGCACAACTAGTACAGCAGAAGTCTGGACATTCTGCCCACTTGAGCATGAAAATAGCAAGAGCCTACCTGAGAAAATAAGCAACAAAAGACAGATTTTGTGGGATCACAACAAACTGAAATGCCACTCAAAGGATTTAGATTGGAATGATAACGTATAATTACACATCATTCTCCTTAGTACATTCATTGGTTCAGTCAAAGTATTTTCTTTCTATTTCTTAATCCAACATTCCAGATTCCCTCTCTGTGAATTTGCACAGAAAGTCCCCTGAACCTGGAATGAACTCTTTCTTCATGTCCTGCTCTTAGAATCTCCTATTTCCTTCAAAGTTCAGTTCAATGGGGCCTCTCCTGATGGCTGTAACTGCTGGTGCCTCCCTTTTCCCCAAATCACCTTCTGGTTTGTGTGTGTGTGTGTGTGTGTGTGTGTGTGTGTGTGTGTGTGTGCGTGCGCGCGCACATGCCCGCAGGCACGCGCATCCGTGTATTGACATGTACAAATTGTTAGATCTGGAAAAATTCAGACCAATTAGGTGATCAGTAAATAAAGTGAGGTATTTATTCAGGGTTGAAAAATTGCTGTCCAGGACAACATGCTGCCTTTTTCAGACAGGGATGCTGGGGGAGAAAGTGGAGAAAGGGGATTCTTATAGGGTGTGGTCATGGGAAACAGAAGGAGGACAAATACTTGTGATACATAGAACAGCCGAACTGCAGGAAGGCAGTATTGCAGAAAGGTCTTTGTGATTGTTTCTGTCCAGGAACAGAGGTGGTTAGAAACTATTAGTCAGAATAGGGTAGGGGGTACAGAGGTTCCCAGGGATTAACAATATTATATACAAACTATGTATTTATATGTGTGCATATTATTTCCCTTGATAGGAAGTAATTCCTTGAGGTCAGGGACTGTTTCATTTCTGTTTTTGTATTCCCAGGGCAGAGAATAAAATTCTGGGTACATAGGAGGCACTTATAAGTGCTTGTCGATTGATGGCTTAATAAAAATGATGTTCACATGGCTGAATGGTCAGCACCAGAGTGCATACTCAAATCCAAACCCTCTGACTGAAAATCTAGACATATAAAATGTCTAGAAAACGTCCTTCCTCCAGCTCCCATATCCTGAGGCCGGTAGGTGGTGCAGTGGATAGAACGCTGGGCCCGGAGTCAGGAAGATCTGAATTTGCCTCAGCCACTTACCATCTGTATAACCCTGGGGAAGTCACCTAACCTCTGTGTGCCTTAGTTTCCTCAACTGTAAAATAGGGATAACAACAGTACCTCCCTCACAGGGATAATGTCAGGCTCAAATGAGATCAAAGTGCTTAGCACAGTGACTGGCACATAATAGGTATGATGTAAATACTTATTCCTTCCCTCCCTACGATGAATGTTTTGGGATTAATAAGTACAGCACTCATCATTGCTGGCTAAGGAAGCATGTTCTCTTTCTTTGATTTTTTAAAATCTCTTTTATTTCTGATTAATTTTATCTTATTAATTTTTCCCTTCCCATTGATCTATCCCTTATAATAAAGAATAGAAAAGAAAGAAGAAAAAGCAGAGCAACAAAATATGTAGGCAATTTCAAGAGGCACAGGAATCTATATCTAATAAGGTTTTAGGCACTAGAATCTATCCTTCGGAGTTTAATAATAATAGCTAACACTTACATAGCATTTGCTATGTGACACGTATTGTGCTAAATACTTTCCATTATTATCTCATTTGATCCTCACAACCTGGGAGATCAATGCTGGTACTATCTCCATTTTACAGATGAGCAACTGAGGCAAACAGGTTCAGTGACTTCCCTAAGGTCACACATTTGGTAAGTATCTGAGGCCAGACTTGAACCCAGGTCTATCTTGACTCCTACTCCAGCTCTCTATCTACTTTACCACGGAGCTGCCCAACCCCGCCCCCCCCCCCCAGGGGAGAAGGAAGAAAGGGCAATAGAGGCTTGTCATCCCTACAAACTCTGGCCAAAGGTCTGGCAGTATGGTAATTACCTTGCCTTGCTGTCTGCAGGCTGTCTAGCCTGACCCTGATCATGGAGTAGAAAGCCCTGTCTGGTGACTGGGCCAACCCATTTGGCTCAAGTTGGAGCTTCCAGGATAATCTTTCCAGGTCGGCATCTCTCCAGGCTTAGCAAATTTGAAAATATTGTTCAAAAATACATTTAGTCTCAAGCATTATTATGCACAGGGTCAAAGAACAGGCATTAGAATGATACACAGAGCTAGTTATGCTAGCTCTGAGGAATGTCAGTTGTCAAGTAGTTCTGAAGGATATGAACCATATCTGGAATTTCTCAATGTGCCCTTCTCCAATTGGGCTCTAGGAAGAGATCTACCAAGGTTCCAGGTAGCAATCTGCCTTTTGAAATATGTCAGGATAGCCAGAATAAGCAAATAAGGGGCTTTTCTTTTACTTCAAAATTATTTTGACGCTTTTTTTATGGCTCTACAAGCTCATTCATGGGGACACTTTTCCATGATCCTGATCACAACCCAACCATAGTCCCTTATTCTGTGTAACTTTGTCCATGCCCTCAGTCTTCAAAAGGGGGACAACCTAATATGCTGAGAGGCTTCTTTTAGTTTTTGTGACACTGCAGTCACAATAGTACAACTGGAGAATGGACATAAGGGGAAAAAAGGTTTTCTCTGAATAATTCTTGTAAGCCTATTGCATTAACTGCTTTCAAGAGGACTGTGGTGGGCTACAGATACAGATCCAGTGACTGCTTTTCAACCCAACACTTGAAACACTTACAGTGAAAGTGACTAACACTTCTATTTCTCCCCTGTGAAATTATCTCACATTTAGAAAACTGATGTAGGATAACTTTCTGTTGCCTATCGCTTTTCACAAAATTTAAATAGGTGTCTGTCTTCAGTATTCTTTTTAGGTTGTGATCCTATAAAGTTGGAAGGAATCATCAATAGTCTATACTCAATCACTGTAACTAGAGCTATGAAGAGGGGAGGGTGGGAGAAAAATTTGGAACTCAAAATCTTTTTTTTTTTGCCTTTTTTTGGGGGGCAGAGTATTAGCCTCTCCTCCTCCTGATCATAGGACCCTATCTCATTAATTGCTTTCTACAATTTGTCAAATCCCGTGTTAACTCCATTAATGTTAATTATCAGGGAAACCCCCCCCACTCCCCCACTATCATTTAGGAACAGAATTGAGTAATCTAGATGTGACCCCAGCCATGTCAAAGGTTTGACATACCTTGGACACTACTCCACTTTGCCCTTCCCTTCATTGATTTGTAAAGCAGAGAACTCCACCTTCTTCTCCCTTAATTGATCTGTAAACAGGCAGGACCCCCACCCCTTGCTTTCCCCTGATTGATCTGTGGGTGGGACCAATCACTGATTGTAGTTTCAAATGTACAGTAACCAATCACTATAGTTTCAGCTTATACCACTGTAATTTCAGTTTATGTAACCTGGCTATGGAACCTCTATAAAACTGGCACAATGTCTGTGCAAAAGCACTGTCTGACTTGGGCATGTACCCCGACAGTCCTGTGGTAATAAAATCCACTTTAAAATTAAAAAAAAAAAAAGAATTGGGCATGCCATAATATTTCATTTCTATTTTTGATATGGTTCGTAAACCTATAGATCTGGGGACTGCTGCAGATATAGATAGACTATAATAACATACCTCACTTTATTCTTGTAGAAAAGATAGAAAGAGGTATACTAGACAATATTACAATTAGGTGGCTTCAAAGTCAGTTGAATGGCCAGACTCGAAAAGTAGTTAGTCACTAATTGTTTAATGTCAATTTAGAAAGAGGTCTTCAGTAGAGTCCCGCAGGGATCTCTGGTTGGCCTTGTATTGTTGAATATTTTTAGGAATTACTTGGATAAAGAAACAGATGGAATAGTTATTATACTGGCAGCTGATACAAAGCTAGGAGGGTTAGCTAATAAGTTAGATGACAGATTCAGGATGACCCCACATCTAGGCAGACTAGAAAACTGGGGTGAATTGAATAAGAAGAAATTTTAATAGGAGCAAATTTAAAATCTTATACTTTGGTTCAAGAAATTAGATCCACGAGGATAAGATGGAGAAGGCATAGTTAACACAGTAGTAATTAGAAAAAGATCTTGGGACTGCAAGCTCAACAAGTTAATAGAATGTCATCCAGCTCCTAAAGCTAATACAATCTTAGGTTACATTGAGAGAGGCACAGCTGCTAAGACTAAGAACCATTCCCCAGTGGATCAGAGCATGAAGAAACAGTTTTCAAAGAGGAAGAGAAAATTATGAACAATCATGTGAAACAATGCTCCAAATCACTAATAAGAGAAATAAAAATTAAGACAACTCTACAGTTTACCTCATACTCCAGAAAATTGGCAAAGATGACCAAAAAAAAAGTATGAATAGTAAATGTTGAAAGGATTGTAGGAGAGTACAGGTAGGCTATTGGTCAAACTGTGAAGTAGTCTAACCATTCTGGAAAGTTGTTTGGAATTATGCAAAAAAAAAAAGTGACTAAAATGCTCATACACATATACCATAAGGAGGCCAAAGACAGCAAAATACTAACATGTTAATAATAAATATATAAGCAGCACTTTTGGGAATCAAAGTAGATGCCTATCAATTGGGGAATGGCTAAACAAATTGGGATATATGGGTGAAATCGAATATTACTGTATTCTAAGAATTGATGAACATGAAAAAGAGAAGCAAGGGAATACTTTTATGAGCTGATGCATAGTGACCTTAGTGAAACCTAGAAAACAATCTCTATATATGTAGACTTATTAATACATGCAAATATATAGCATGGATTTTGTACAGTGGTAGTTATATACACAGTTATATATGTATATGTACACACAATTATATACATATACACAGTTATAAACAATAACAATATATGTTGCAGTCGTCATTTATCATCTATCCATCCATCCAACTATAACATCATAAACAGAATGAAAAACTAAATCAAATGCTACTTCTATGTATTTATAATGACCAAGCTTGGACCTAGAGAGGAGTTGAGAAAATCTCTCTCTCTTTGATATAGTTGGGCAGCTATGAGTACAAATATGACATGCATTGTCCTATAGTATTGACTGGTTTTGTTGAACTGTTTTGTCTTAGAGATGGTTCACTGGGTTAAGGTGGGGGCAGAGATATACTTGGAAGCGAAGGTGAAATAAAGACAAAATATCAGTAAATTTTAAAAATTATTTTCAGATAATTTTTAAAAGTATGAGACGGCAATGGAGGGGGAAGGTAGGGGACTATGCAGGGCCTCCTTCACTATTAGCCAGCTAGATTATCTTTTTAGTAAATAAAGGGGTAAACATGTAACTGGAGATGGGACAGAGAGGGAAATGGTAATTTCAGACTCTTTCTTCATGCTAACTTGAAATATTTTGTGTCTAAGAATAAGGAAGTGATGGTAGTGCTATAGTCTGCCCTGGTCACATTGCATGGAATACTGTGTTCAGTTCTGGGTACCCTAGTTTATAAAAGGCATTGATTAGCTTGAGTGTGTCAGAGGAAAGCAGTCAGAATGGTGAACTAGATCATGCCATATGAGGATGGGGTGAAGAACTTTAGGATGTTTAACCTCCAAAAAGAGAACACTGGATTGCGGGTGGTGGTGGTGATGCAAGGGTTTAGATGGGACACCCTCTCTTCAAGTACTTGAAAGACTATCTGGGGGGGGTGGCTAGGTGGTGCAGTGAATAGAGCACTGGCCCTGGAATCAGGAGGACCTGAGTTCAAATCTGGCCTCAGACACTTAACACAAAACTAGCTGTGTGACCTTGGGCAACTTAACACCAACTGCCCTCCAAAAAGGAAAGAGAGAAAAAGAAAGACTATCTCGGCCTGGGAGATAGACATATTTTCTTTGGTTCCATTGGCAGAACTAGAAGCAGCTGGTGAAAATAGCAACAGGATAAATTGAAGCTTGAGAAAGAGGAAACTTCTAAAAACTAGCTTCTTCCCAAAGTGGAATCATCTGCTTCAGATGTAGAGTATTTCTCCTTTCATTGGGTGTCTTCAAACAAAGGCTGGATGACCATGCTGGGGGTGGGGGTGGGGTAGATTTGGGGGAGGGAATGATGGGGGAGGGAATGATGGGGAAGCGAATAAGCATTTACATAGCAGCTATAATGTCAGGCACTGTACTATACTTTACAAATAATTATTTCATTTGATCTTCACAACAACATGTGAAGCAAACAGAAGTTAAGTAACTTGTCCATGATCACACAGTATCTGAGGCGGGATTTGAACTTCCTGACTCTAGGCCCAGCTTTCTAGCCACCATGACACCTAACCTCCTTTAGCTGGCTGGATTATAGTGTAACCAAATGTACTGTATAATAAACCTGGAAAGACAGATTGGAGCCATGTTACGAAGGACTTTAATGGCTAAACAGAGAAGTTTGTTTTTGATCTTAGAGGTAGCAGGGAATCACTGGAGATTACTGAGCAGAAGTGTTAAATAGTGAGGTCTGTGCTTGAGGAATCTCATTTTCATTCTTGCAAACAAGATGTATTAGAGAGGTGAGAGGTGGGAAGATTAAACTGAAATTTGGAATGAATTCAAAACTGTCTTTTTTGAAGTAATAACATTTGATTCCCTCAATTTCATCTGTAAAATAAAGAATTTAGACTAGATAGCTTGTAGCAGCTTAAAATCCTAGCATCCCATAAACGACTATTCTTGTGTGTGTCTGGGGAGAGAGAAGGGGAGAGAGAGAGAGAGAGAGAGAGAGAGAGAGAGAGAGAGAGAAAGAGAAAGAGGGAGAGAGTAAAGTACATAACAGATATTATCTCATTTAATCTTACAATAATCCTGTGAGGTAGGTGCTATTATTATTCCCATTTTTACAGATGAGGAGATGGAGGCAGGCAGTAATTAAATGACTTGCCTAGGGTCACAGAACTAATAAGTATCTGGTATTGGTTTTGAACTCAGATCTTTCTGACTCCAGGTCCTGTGCTCTATCCACTGTGCCACCTAGATGCATGTATAAGTATGTGTATGCATATGTATATGTGTACTTGCATGTATATACATATACATGCACAGATGGCATATTTTAGAAATATGTTGTATGTAGCGATCATACCACTTCTACACATTTATATTATGAAGCTAAATTTTAAAAAGTCCTATTCACAAAGGAAAACTCTGAGTTGCTCATAACTTGGCTGAATAATCTCAACACTAAGGAGAAAGGGGGAGGGTAGGTATGGGGAGGTGGGGCAGGGTGGCATTTTCATTTTTACCCTTTCTGCCCAGGGTACATGCACTAATATGTAAATGCACAAGGGGGCAGACCAGAGCTTCACTGGAAACCAAAGTTTTAACTATCTTCAACTTTTGGAATTCATCTGGTTAACAAGAAGTTTGTGGATGAGTGAGTGAGAATGTGTGTGTGTGTGTGTGTGTGTGTGTGTGTGTGTGTGTGTGAGAGAGAGAGAGAGAGAGAGAGACAGACAGACAGACAGATGGACAAATGGGGGGAGCCAAATTTTAACTGAATTATCACAGATTCCAACAAATATGCTTCATAAATGTAGAAAATATTGAAAATATTCAGGTGGGGTTCATTGGTACAGTATACACCCTTTGCAGAATTCAGTTCTCCTAGGATCAGAGAGGAATAAGGAAACCTGCTGGGTAGGGTTTTGGTTGGAGTTTTTCCATCCATCCTCATGACAATAATCTTTTCTCTGCTGAACACAGACTATTAAGAGTGAATCTGGACTGTGCAAGGAACACTGGACTGGAAATTGAGAGGCTTGGTTTTTAGTCCTGATCCTGTTTCTCACTAGTTTTATGATGTTGGGTAAGTCATTTCACTTCCCTGGGCTCCAAGTTCATCATTTCTAAAAGGAAGGGGTTGGATTAGAGATCTCTGTAGTCCTTTCCAACTCTACAATCCTCTATATGGATCTTTGTTTGTAGTTCTCTCCTCTCATCTGAGCTCCAGGCCCATATCTCCAGCTACCAAACAGACATTTTCATTTGGATATCTTGTCTTAAACTGAGCATCTCATTTAAATGGACTCATCTCATCTTTCCCTCCCAGCACCTCACCCACCACCATAAACCAGTCCATTTACTTTCATTCATATTTACTAATCCTCAGGGGTGCCTTGCACCATGCAAGGGTGCCACAGAACCTCACCCTAAGTTCTCTAGGTCTGCCAATGGTAAAACCATTCTTTCTTCCACCCATGTTCAAAACCCTGCAGTAATCTTTGACTTATTCCTCTAATTCTTCAACTACATCCAAAGTCATTATTTCCTGTTGATTTTTTTTACTTGAAGTAACTCTTCTTCCTCTATTTTCCTAACATTTGAAAAAGGCCTTCATCACTTCAAACCTAGAATATTGACAAAATCTCCCTGACTACATATTATCCTGCTTCAACTCACCCTGCTAATGGCTGCCAGATTAATTTTTCTAAACCCCTTCTTAAACTTTCATTAAGTAACTACCATATTCAAAAACTTTCAGTTAATCCTCTTTTCCTATTTCATCAAGTCTAAAGCTCTTTGCTGCCTCAAGTTGGCTCTATATTATTTATTTATTTATTGCTTTTTTTGGAGGGGAGAGGACAGGGTAATTGGGGTTAAATGACTTGCCCAAGGTCACACAGCTAACAAGTGTTAAGTGTCTGAGGCTGGATTTGAACTCAGGTCCTTCTGACTCCAGGCCAGTGCTCTATTTACTGTGCCACCTACCCACCTCCCATCTTATTTATTTAATCTTATTTCACACAATATAATGCCTCCACTCCCATAATGCTATTCTTAATATCTCATAAATGTGGCAGAGCTCATTCCTGCTTTTGCAAATTTGACCACTTGATTCCCAGTGCCTGCTACCTCTTTACTTTTCCTCTCCAGACTATTCAAACCCCACCCCTTCCTTCAAGGTTTAATCTCCTCCACCTCCTTCCTTGACCACTGTGTAGCCCTCACAGGATCATGATTTAAAACTGGAAGGCACCTTAGAAATCATCTAGGCCAAATCCCTCATTTTGCAGACCATTGATCATAGATTTAGAGTTAGAAGTCTCTCTCTCTCTCTCTCTCTCTCTTCTCATCTTCCCCTCCCAGCACCTCACCCACCACCATAAACCAGTTCATTTACTTTCATTCATATTTACTAATCCTCAGGGGTGCCTTGCCTAGGGTCACAGAACTAATAAATATCTGGTGTTGGTTTTGAACTCAGATCTTCCTGACTCCAGGTCTCTCTCTCTCTCTCTCTCTCTCTCTCTCTCTCTGTATATATGTATATATATATATAAATTTTTTTTTTGGTCTTTTGGAGGGCAATTGGGGTTAAGTGACTTGCCCAAGAGACCTAGAGATATTAAATCACTTACCCAAGGTCTCACAACTAGTAAGCAAAAGTGTAGGATTTGAACTCAGGTCCTCTAACTCCAAGACCAGAGTTCTTCCTATTACACTACTTGCCTTTTCAAGTCCTAATTGATATCTCATATCCTAACAACATCTTGTTATCAGAACCTTGGGGCAAGGTTGTTTTTTTTGTTTGTTTGTTTGTTTCTGGGATATTCTACCAAAATAAAACATATGGCATATAAAGGACCCCCCCCCCCAACCTGCATGTGTTACATTAAAGTGACAAGAAGGAAAGAACTATACTTTATTCAGTTGGATGGAAAGAGCCAAAAAACCATCGAGATGTTTTGCAACAAAATTATCTAAGTCAAGCATGTGTGTGTTACCATGGGGAATTCTGTGGTGACAGCATAGGAATTATGTTCAATCACACACCTGATGCTGACTACCTGTGTATCCTTAGGCAAGTCCACTTAATCTACCTGAATCTTGATTTCCCTAAATGATAAAACGAGGGGTTTGGACAAGATGAGCTCCGAGGTCCCTCCCAGTTCTATCACCTTGGAAGTCTCTCTGCCATAATCCAGCTCTTTATAACTGAGTAGACAAATCCTAGGGAGCTGGCAAAGGCATGACTCGTTACTATTTATTAGATAAAGGCCTAGGGAGTTGTCTGAGGCATTTAAGGGTTAAATAACTTAACCAGGGTCACAGAGTTAGAAAATTTCAGGGACAGGATTTGAACTCAGGTCTTCCTGACTCCAAACCAATATTCTTTCCACTAACCTTTCATTCTCATCATCATCATGAAAAATACCTTAGTCTGGCTATTCATCCTAATAAAACATAATAGCCAATTGTGTTTGAAATTAACTTAACGTTGACTCATTAGCTGTTCAGTATCTTCTGGAGAGATTTTCTCATATCTAATTTAATCAGCTAGGTGGCGCTACTGGGCCTGGAGTTAGGAAGACGTGAGTTCGGATCCAGCTGTGTGACCCTGAGCGAGTCGCTTAACTGTTTGTCTCAGTTACCTCATCTATAGAATGAGCTAGAGAAGGAAATGGCAAATCATCCTATTAGCTTTGTGAAGAAAACCCCAAATAGGGTCACAAGGAGTCAGGCACAACTACACAAAACAATAATTTGATAAGTCAACAATATTTGCTAAGTACCATGCTGTACTAGACAAAATAGAAAGATTCAACAGAAAGTTCCCTCACAACAATTTATACCTGCTGCTCAGCCAAGTTTTAACTCCTCTGAACAAAATTACCCCTCCCAGGTTAAACTCATTAACTCTAACTTCATCCCCAAGCTTCTGTGTCAACCCCCCCTTCCTCAGCTCCCTCTCCCCTCTGATTAGAGGGTGGCATGCCTAACTCCTCCCAATGCCTTCCTTTATAGAGAGGATAAATCGGATTCTTTGGGCTCCTTCTACTTTGTCTCTTTTGCTCTTCCTGGCTTCAATAAAATACTCCCTGGTTCCTTGACCCCTTTTGTGCTCTGTCTACCCCCATTAGATTGTAAGCTTCCTGAGGTTAGGGACTCTTTTTATTAATTGCATCCCCAGTGCTTTTTTAGGATATAGCCTAGGATATAGCAGATGTTTAATAAATGTTTATTGAATTGGAATGGATTGAATATAGGTAGTCTAAACATTATTTCCCCTGTTTTAGAGGAAGAAACAAACTCAGAGCAACAGATGGAAGTTGCAAAGAAGCAAATTTTGGTTCCATCTGAGGGGAGAACTCCCTAACATGAGAACTATCCCAAAATTAAATAAGATACCTTGGAAGGAAATAGATTTTCCTCCCCTTAGAGGCCTTCAAGCAGAGGATGCATGACCACCCTCTGGGGATATAGTAGGGAGGTGATTCTTGTTCAGATATGAGTTGGACTAGGCAACCTCTAGATTCCTGGAGAAGCCATGTTACAAATCCTGAGCTAGACAAACTTCTGTGAACATGTCTCTATGCCCCAGCACCCTGTAGAAATAAATGCTTAACATAGCTGCTTAAAGGTACCTAGTAGATATTTGTTAAATTGGACTGAATTTGCAATGGTCAGTCATGATTCCAGAGGACCAATGATGGAGCATCTACCCACCTCCTCACAGAGGTGATACACGCAAAATGCAGAAAGAAGCGTATTTTGGGGCAGTTAAGTAATTTGTTTTTGCTTGACTATGCCCATTCCTGACAAAGGTTTCCTTTCTTTTTTTTCTTTTCTAAGGAATGAAGGAAAGTAGGTGAAAGAGAAAAGTAATATTGTTAATAAAGCTATACATACATATATAATACACACACACACACACACACACACACATACACTATTAATGAACTTAATTAACTTGAGGATGACAATAGAAGAGACCCAAGACAGACGCTCCATTCCTGGTTCTGCCATGACTCTCATTCTCCTTTGTTTCTTCCCACATTTAATCTCACACCAAGTAATGCAAAGCTCTCTTATATTATTCTTTAATTATTGACTTTTTTCACAGGTATTAGTTCTGTCTACCTATTTAGTTTGAAAGGTAAATAGAACAGCGACCTCTGTTCTATTTTGTCCGTATCTCCCTCTTAAAGAAAAGTCACCTAACATAAGAGGGTATGATCTGCCCATGTTAGTGAGATCCATGGAAGCACTAGGATAGTTCCTAATGCATTGCTGAAGACATGGTGAGATCACAATACTTATTGTTTTAGATTATGAGAGTATTGTATTATGCAGTGTTGTATTGTGTTGTGGGAATACACAATGTTTCCACAGTGTCTTAATATGATAATTAAAAAAGGTCAAGATTTCCCACTGCATGTTGGGCCATTGCTAGTTGTCTTGACTTATGTTTCACCACTGGATTCTAATAATCCTAGAGGAGAGAGTGAGGCTGATGACTTTGCACAGCCCTGCCTCACTTAAATCTAATTCACTAGCAAATCAAGATATCACCCTCCTGATGTTATTGATCCTCTTCCAGAAGGAAGGGCAAACAACAACAGTGTGATAGTATAAGTTGGAATAAACCAATGTAAATTTTATTGCATTTCCATTGAAAACATTCTTCCATAGAGTAACTACTTACTCAACAACAACTATGTTGCAGCAACCCTGGGACCTTTTCAAAGTGTACATTCTGTATCTCATTTTCAATCTTTCACTTTCTGTTGGCTCCTTCCTTTTTCTGCCTTTTTTTGAGGGCAATTGGGTATAAGTGACTTGCCCAAGGTCACATGGCTAGTAAGTGTTAAGTATCTGAGGCCACATTTGAACTCAGGTCCTGCTGACTCCAGGGCTGGTGCTCTATTCACTGCACCACCTAGTCACCCCTCAAAGTCATTTTTAAAACAAGTAATTTTTCATTCAAGTAATTCTTTTCATTCCAAGACCTATACATAGTAGGCACTTACTGATATTTACTGAAGAAATGAATGCATAATACAAGGGTAAGAAGAATAGATTAGGAATCAGGAAATCTGATACTTAGTCCTGATTATGCCACCAACTATGAGACTCTGGATAAGTCACTGCATCTTTTTGGTCCTAAGGTTTTCCATATTTAAAATGAGGGTGTTGAACTAGATAAATTGTAAGGTCCTTTGCAGTTCTATTATTCTATGATTTGCTGACTAATCAAGGTATGAATCTAATGCTAATGTAGTCACAGTTAACACCGATAGCTATTCTTGGAGCAATCCATTTGTGCTGCCTTTGTCCATGATTATCCATACAGCTCTTCTCCATACATCTTTACAAGGAAAGGAAATGTAGCTACATATCTGTAATATATAGTCAGCTAGTAACTTCATTACATCTCAACCAAATTTCTTCACTTGTGCCAAAGGCATCTAAGAAAGGCAAGTCAAAAGTTTTCAAAGGAAGCAGTTTGCATTTAGCAAAAAAAATAGTGTCCCAAGTAATTTCTTAAGTGGTGAAATTCCCCTTTCTGCCCTTTTTCTAGAGTTTTAAAAGTAGTCTAAATGGAATCTCACTCCACTTTCTAAAATAAAATTTACCTCTAGGCTGAGGGAAAGCATTAGAAATTTCATCCCAAAGAATTTTGGAGAGGAGGGACGAGAGGGAGGTGGAGTTCTAAGTGCCTGAAGATAGGGGCTTCTAATTAAACTGCCCTCTCAACCATAACTCCAGAGTGTATGCTATAATCATCACAATTCAGCTTAAACCTGGGATTGAATTATAATTTGACTAGTGCAGAGGCTTTCAACTATGGATCAGTTCTTAAAGAGCCTTTGATGACTAGAAATAGAAAAGATTGTTGGATTTGGAGTCAAAGGACCTGACTTGGAACACCAGCTAAACTCCTTATGATCTGTGAGACCTTAAGCAAGTCACTTTTTTTCTCAGCCTCTGTTTCCTTATCTATAAAATGGAAGATCTGGACTAGATGACTTTTAGAGTCTATTCCCACCCCAAATCTATATTCTATGATTTTTCAAAGCTGTATAAAATATGTGGATTTTTTCCTGCAGTCAGGGTAAATGTATTTGATAAAAGAATACAATGAATAAATAAGAAAAAGTTCCTTGGCATTATAAAACTAGGTGGCACAGTGACTGGACCACAGGAGTCAAGAAGACGAGTTCAAACCCTTCAAACACTAGCTATAACAAGCCATTTAGCCTTTGTGTGCCTCAGTTTCCTCATCTGTAAAATAAAGACAGTAAGTGCATTTCCTTAAAGGCTTGTTGTGAGAATCAAATGAAGTAACATGTGAATTCCTTAGTGAACTTTAAGGCACTATATAAAGGCTGCCTATTATTATTATTATAATTATGATATTATCTTCATGCAGCTCAAGAAGCTCTCATGTTATCAGAAATTGTTATGTCACATTAGCATGTACGAAGATGGTAGCTGATCTAACATCAGTAAGGTATGTACTTTTTTGCTCGTAGGTAAAGTGGCATTGTTACCAATATGGATTGCTCCTGGTCTACTTAGTGATTAGTAAGCATGTGTTTACAATGCACAAATCCATAACCTTGGTCACAAAATTAGTGAAGAGCTGGTTTATGCAATCATAACTTAGCTGATTAAGAGATCAAGGAATTGATATAAGAAGTCTTTTCGGGGCGGAGCCAAGATGGCGGAGTAGAAACAGCTTGTCCAAGCCTCTCTGCCCCCAGATTCCCCACAAACTATGTAAAAAAGGACTCTGAATAACTTCTGGAGCCCCAGCACCCACAGAATGACACAGAGAAGCTAACCTCCCGCTGAGGACAGCCCAGCAGCCCTGCAGGAAGGACCAGCACAGCGGTCTGGGAGCCGGCAACGTGCAGAGCGCAGAGCTCAGAGCGCAGGAGCCGAGCCGAGCCCAGGTCCTCGTGAGCCGAGGTTTTAGCCCCAGGGCGGCAGGGCCAGCAGCCAGCTGGAGGAACCCCAGAACACCAGGAGCTGTGGCAACTCCAGAATTATCAACATAGACATGCCTAGGACAAAGTAAGAGGTTAGTGTCCTATGGACTTTGGGACCTGTATTTGGGGAATGCGTCAGCTCCCTCCCCTGGGGGCTAGAAGCCGCTGAGGAGACACGCCATTTTGTAGTTTTCATAGGCATTTCCGGCTCCCAGCCTACAAATCATGGGGAGATCCAGCGATCACTCTTGGGGGGTAATCGCTCTTGCTTTAACCTCCCTGGATCTGGATTGTGATCTAGGGTGGAAGTTGTGGGTGGGTTTACAGCTTGCCAGAAACGGAAGTTGCCCCCCACACGTTCGGGACGAAAATTCCTCTATCTGGCCTTAAAGCCATAGTGTGGCAACAAGCCCAAAAGTCAAGCAATTAAGTGGCAACATGCCAAGGCAAAGGAAACAGAAAAATGCAACCCTAGACTCCTATTTTGGGGGCATAGAGCAGGAAAAGGACTGTGAGGTCAGAAGTCCTGCTCCAAAAGCCCCAGGGGAAAACATGAGCGGGTTGCAGGCCATAGAGGACCTTAAGAAGGACTTTAAAAATCAAATAAGAGAAGTGGAGGAAAAATTGGAAAGAGAAATGAGAAGGATGCAGGAAAAGTATGAAATGAGGGTCAACAGCCTGACTGAGGAAAACAACACCTTAAAAAATAGACTAACTCAAATGGCAAAGGAGACCCAAAAGGGCAATGAGGAGAAGAATGCCTTAAAAAGTCGAATTTGCCAGATGGAAAAAGAATCTCAAAGTTCACTGAGGAGATTCATTTATTGGACTACCTGAAAGCCATGATCAAAGAAAGAACCTAGAAATCACCCTTCAAGAAATTCTCAAGGAAAATTGCCCTGATGTTTTAGATCCAGAGGGCAAAATAGAGGTTGAAAGAATCCACAGATCACCTCCTGAAAAAGATCCCAAAAAGAAAACTCCCAGGAATATTATAGCCAGGTTCCAGAATCCCCAGATCAAGGAGAAAATACTACAAGCGGCCAGGAAGAAACAATTTCAATATTGTGGAAACACAATCAGAATAGCCCAGGACCTGGCAGCTTCTACACTGAGGGATTGAAGGGCATGGAATATGATATTCCAGAGGGCAAAAGAGCTGGGAATGAACCCAAGGGTCACCTACCCAGCAAAACTGAGTATTTTGTTTCAGGGGAAAATATGGTCATTCAGTGGAATAGAGGACTTTCAAGCATTCTTGAGGAAAAAACCAGAGTTGAATAGAAAATTTGACATCCAGACACAAGAAGCAAGAGATGCCTGAGAAGGTAATCAGGGAAAAGAAATCAAAAGGAACTTATCAAAGTTGAACTATTTACATTCCTATATGGAAAAGCAATAACTGTGACTGATGATATCTTTCTCACTATGAAAATAATGGAAGAAGGGTGTGTGGTCATATGAATACATATGTGAATGTGTGTATATGGTTACAGTTATATATGGATAGAGGGCATAGGTTGAATTTGTTGGGAAGGGAGAATACTCAAGGGATGAAATTATGAGGTGAGAGAGGAAAGTGGCAAGAGGAGATGGGGAGAGACAGGGTAAGGTAAACTATCTCATGTAGAAGAAGCAAGGGGAAGTGGTTGCAAAGGAGGGGGAGAATAGGAAGGCTAAAAAGGCAAAACCACATTCACATTGAATTTGGTTCAGGGAGAAAATGACATACATACTAAATGGGATATCTCAACCTGCAGCAGGATAGGGGGAAGGGGGATGAGAGGAGGGATGATGGATGGGAGGGCATCCTTGGGGGAGGGGAGGTTGGAAGTACCCACTATAGAAGAGGGACAGGATCATGTAGGGAATGGACCAGGTGGGGGGTGGGATGAGTGGGAGGGAATTATAAGCAGCCTTGTACAATATATCTACTATGATAATGTTTTGCATAGCTAGACATGTACAACATATACTGAATTACTTATCTCCCAAGAGGGAATGGGTGACAAGGGAGGAAGGAAATGGATCTGAAATTCGAGGTCGTAACATTAAATGTTTCAAATATAGATATAAATACTATTATTAATACTCTTTTGCCTATAATTGGGAGATAAGATATGCAGGCATTGGGACACAAAGATTCATCTTCCTCTAATGGAAAAGTCGATGGGGGTATGGGAGAAGGTATGGGAGAGAGCAGATTGGAGGAAGCGATATCTTGTGGGACTGCTATTCAGGGAGGTTGGGTAGGGGAATAATGGGGGGAAAATGATTGTAACTCAAAATCTGGCGGGAATGAATGATGTAAAACAGAAGTTAATAAAGCATTTGTTTAAAAAAAAAAGAGATCAAGGAATTCAAAGAACAGCTCAGTCATAGCATGACAGTATCATAGAATCTAACTTGAAAGGGACCTCAGAGATCATCTGCTACCCAGGGATGAATCCTTATTATATAGTTATCTCTTCCACATATTGGAGTTAAGGGCACAGTGCCCCTACAATCTGGAAAATCCGTGCAAATTTTTTTGACCTTACCTTTGTACCAGAAAAGATGTCTGAATTTTTTTTCTTTTTCTTTTATGAGGTGATGTAATGGCAAGCAAAGTAGTACTTTTGCTGCTTGTTTCAGCTATTCAAGTGCCTTTGAGCCTCACCTTTGATTGTATCAAGTCTTTCTTGGAAACAGTATACATTGTGTTGCCCTTAGTTTGGACACCTTCCCTGCCCTTAACAGGCCTCACTTCATCACATGGAGCCCAAGGTGGGAGGAACTTGCTGAAAGAGCCAAACAGGAAGGGTGGAACAGGAAGGAGCAGAGCAGAGAAAAGCTCAAGTACAAGCTGGGACCAAGCAGAGCTGAGAGAGAGAATGTTTGTGATGTTGGCACACCATCTGTCTGTTCTGTTTGTGTTGATGTTACTTTGTCAGAATGAAGCATTCTGTCTGCTGAAAGAGGACTTTAGTGTTGATACAAAAGCCCTGAAAGAGGACTTTACTGCTGTTTACAGAAAGCCTGGGGCTTTCCTGTTGATTTGTGTTTGATTTCTCAGACAGAAGCCTTGTCTGTTGGTTTGTGTTACTTTGTTAGACAGAAGGTGCATTGAGATGATAGGACTGGTAATGTGTGTAAATATTGTTGTAGCTCTGTTAAGCTTTGTCTTCCTAGAAACAGAAACTTCAAAGAGCAGTCCCCGTAAGCTAAGGTATGAAACAAGAAGTGGAGAGTTGCCTACCTGCCAGCCAAGAGCTGGGAGAGCTGCCTATCTGTGAATACAAGGAAAAGTTGGGAATGGTCACCCTGTGGAAGAGGAGCCATGAAGTTTGGAAGTCAGTCTCGAGTTAGGATGAAAGAGAACTTTACTTGGGTACTCTTGCATTGACTTATGAGATTGTGACTTATTGTGACCTAGGAGTGGATGGTGTTTGTATTTTCTGCTACGCCTTAAGGATGACTGGCTTAAGGATGATTGGAAGCTAGCCTAGAGTCAAGATGAAAGAAGACTTTACTTGGGTACTCTATACTGATTAAGGAGATTGCGACTTACTGAATGATATGCTTTGTTTAAGACTATGTGGCCATCTTAGTAATAAGTTGTTATGTTATATCGTTGTGAATGTTGTGCTTTAGTTTCTTGAATGTTTGTGTTAGTTTACTGCTGAATAAATGGAGAGTTTACTATACTATGTGATTAGATCCTTAAAATTATTCATAGCAGCAGTCCTCAGATGAGCTGCTTATGATTGGCTTTACAGGTGACTATAAACTATATTACCTTATTGTAAAATTTGGTTAAATATTTGGTCATAGACTCTGTGTTGTCTCCTAGCTTTTGTATGTCAGTTGTGGCTTCTGCAAGACTCCCCCAAAATTCCTATTTAATTTCTTATGCTGACCCATGATATATCAAAACCACAATGGGGAAGAGATAACTGTAATATCTTAGACAAGTGATCAGCTTTCATAGGACTGCAAAGTGATATTCCTAAAGGACAGTTCTGGCTATGTCATTCTCTTGGTCAAGAAGCTTTAGAAATTCCCCTCCACATTTGGACCAAATATGAACTCCCATTTGATATGAACTGCCATTTGATATTAAAGCCCTTCATAACCTAACTTCAACCTAACTTTCCAAGTTTTATTTTTCATATTACCTTCCTTCCTACACATATATGCATATCCTTATATTTATACATACACATACACACATAGGTTCTGCTGTCATCTAATAAAGAATGTGGGCTCCTTGAGGGCAAGAACTGTTCCATTTTTGTCTTTGCATAACCAATGCCTGACACAGAGAAAGCACTTAAAAAATCCATGCTGGTTGGTTGGTAAGAGAATCTTACAAGTTTCTGCTTGAAGACTTCCAATAATAGGAAACTCATTATAGCTTGCTACAACTTCTATATTTAGATTATGATTCTATGTTTAGATAGCTGTAATTGTCAGGAAATTTTCCTCAGATATCCTAGTCTCCCATTTTCTCAATCTATTCACCTTCCATAACTTCTTCCTCTATTCCCCCTCAATTACACTCTACCCTATATTTTATCATTGCTACCATTGACTTTCACATTGAAGAACTTCAAAATTACTTTATCTGACCATAATCTTTTATCATTCAATATCTTCATATCTTTCTATTTTAAATCTATTTTTCTATAAGGAAGGGTTGATCACTCAATCACCACACTCCACTTAAAGTAAATGACAAATACTATAATCTGATATACCTTGACTCAAACTCATACACTGCTGAATGGGGCTCAGGAAGTCCTTTGATAGTATTGTCTGGATCCATGATAATTTATGTTTTCTAATCTCAACTGAGCTCTTGCTGCAGCAAGGCAAACATCTTCTCTCCTCAAGCTATGTACATATGTACACACATACATACATATAATCTCCCATAGCATATTCTCCCGAATCCTTTTACCTATATATCTAATCTCATACTTTACCAATAAAATAAAATCAAGGCCATTTGCCATGAGCTAAACTCTCTTCATCTCAATTTCACTTGACGTAATCTTCTATTTAATCCCCTTTTATTCCAGTCTCTGATGAAGAGGTGACTCTTCTCACCAAAGCCTATCCCTCCACATATATTTTCTTCTTCTTCTTCTTCTTCTTCTTCTTCTTCTTCTTCTTCTTCTTCTTCTTCTTCTTCTTCTTCTTCTTCTCCTTCTCCTTCTCCTTCTCCTTCTCCTTCTCCTTCTCCTTCTCCTTCTCCTTCTCCTTCTCCTTCTTCTCCTCCTCCTCCTCCTCCTCCTCCTCCTCCTCCTCCTCCTTCTTCTTCTTCTTCTCCTTCTCCTTCTCCTTCTTCTTCTTCTTTCTTCTTCTTCATTGGGGTTAAGTAACTTGCTTAAGGTTACACGGCCAGTCATTATTTATGTGTGGGTGCACATTTTCTGAGGCCAGGACCGATCCTGGGTCATCCTGACTCCAGGGCCGGTGCTCTTACTCACTGTGCCACCTAGCCGCCCCTCTCCACATATACTCTTGATCTCATTCCCTTTTGTCTTCTTCAACAGACTGCAGATTGAAGTATAATATTTTTCACCTTCTATATTGTGTGTGTGTTTTTTTTTCCTTTGTGCCTGTGTTTTATTTCACAACATGATTAATATGGTAATATGTTTTGCATGATTGAACATATCAAATGTTCATGATTGGACCTATCTCAAAATACTTACTATCTTAGGGAGAGAGGAGGTAAGGGAGGGAGAGAGAAAATTTGGAACTCAAAATTTTTACACAATGAATGTTAAAAATTATCTTTACATGTAACTTGGGAAAAAAGAAAACATTATAAAAAAATCTCCCTGAGAAAGTCATCTTCAAATGGTGCCTCTGTTTCTTCTTCTCCTCTCATTTTCTTCTAAATCTTCTATAATCTGGTTTTAACTTTATCATTCAACCAAAACTGCCCCCTCCAAAGGTAATAGTAATCTTTTGAATGTTAATCTAATAGCTTTTCCTCAGTCCTGATCTTCCTTGAGCTTTCTGCAATCTTTGACACTATTGATCACTGTCTTTTCTCTAGGTTTCCATGTCACTGCTCTGTCCTCATTCTTCTATGGGTTTGATTGTTCCTCAGTTCTCTTTGCTGGTTCTTCATCCATGTCATGACCTTTAACTGTGAGTATTGCCTAACGATCTGCCCTTGGCTCCCCTCTCTTCTCCCTCTGTACAATCTCATTTTATGATCTCATCAGTTCCCATGAGTTCAATTATCATGTCAATACAGATGATTCCCAGGTCAACATATGTAGCTAAACTCTTTCTGCTGAGCTCTAATCAAACATCTTCAAAAGCCTCTTGTACATCTCAAACTGGATGTTCCATATTCGTCTCAAACTCAACACGTCAAAAACAGAACTAAAGATCTTTCCCACCAAAGCCTTCACTCTTGACTCTTCTGTTGCTGTAAAGGACACCACCATCATCTCAAGCATTCAGGTCTACAGCCTCCTTAAGTCTTCACTCCCATTCACTTCATACACATGCTCTATTGCTAAATCTTGTCATCTCTTGGACATGCCCCCTTCTCCCCACTCATCCAGCCCCAGTCCAGGCCCTCATGGCTCTTGCCTGGACTACTATAATAGCCTTTTAACTGGTTTCCCTGCCTCAAGGTCAAATATGAACTCCTTGTTTGGCATTTAAAACTCTTTATAACTTGGCCCCTTCCTAACTTTCCAGCCTTCTCAAACTCCACACATGCCTCAATCCAGTCACACTGGACTGCTTATAATTCTTTCACCATGACACTCCATCGTCTTTTTTTGCATTGGCTGTTTCCCGTGCTTTGTAGGTCTTCATGACCTCAGCTTTCTGGGTGGTTTCCCTGCCTCAAGTCTATCCCTACACTAGACCATCCTACACTTAGTTGCCACAATTTTTCTTTTTTTTTTTGGAGGGCAATTGGGGTTAAGTAACTTGCCCAAGGTCACACGGCTAGTTTTTTTTTGTTTGTTTGTTTGTTTGTGTGTGTGTTAAGTGTCTGAGGCCGGATCCGAACTCAGGTCCTTCTGACTCCAGGGCCGATGCTCTACTCACTGCGCCACCTAGCCGCCCCCTTGCCACAATTTTTTTAATGCACCAGTCTGATAATGTCACTGTCCTACTCAGTGAGCTCCAGTGACTCCCTATTACCTCCAAGATCAAATATAAAATCCTCTATTTGGCTTTTTACAATCCATGCCCTTCCTCCCCTTCCAGTCTCTTTACTCCTCACTCCTTTCCAACTACTCTATGATATGATTCTAGCCTTCTTGTTGTTTCTCAAACAGGATGCTCCATCTTATCTTTGTGCCTTTGCTAGCTGTTCCCAATGCCTGGAAAGCTCTGCCCCCTCACCTCCACCTTGTAGATGCCTTCAGGATTCAACTTAATTCCAACCTGCTACAGAAGGCCTTTCCTGGTCCCCTCCAGCTGCTGAGGTCTTTCCCTTTTATATTTTCTTAATATATTTTGTAGATATCTTGTATAAATCTAGTTAGGACTATCTAGGATGTGTTGTCCCTTTCCTCACTCTATGAATGTATACTCATGGGAGCAGAGACTATGGGTTGAATTTTTTTTCCCCATTATCTTAGTGCTTAGCACTGAATCTGACACAGGAAGCATTTAATAGTTGCTTGTTGACAGGCTGACTACCATCCTTAGGCCTTGTTATGGTTCTCCATTCACCTGCACTGCCATGAAGAAGACCTACCAGGGTGGCTAGGTGGCACAGTGAATAGAGAGCCTTGGAGTCAGGAGGACCCGAGTTCAAATCTGGCTTCAGACACATAACATAAATGTAGCCACGTGACCTTGGGCAAGTCACTTAACCCCAATTGCCCTACCTTACCCTCTTCAAAAAGAAAAAAAAAAGAACTACCTCTTGACCACTATCCCATGAGTCCCCTGGGGGGAAGTGCACATCTCCTAGGGCTTGCCTTCTCTCCCAGCCCCCATGGGGACAAATATTAGGTTTTCTGGCCATAGGCCACTTTCTCTCCCAGTAGGATTACACCTATAGTCAGACTGTACTGTATCTTGTTGCCCACCCCTAACACTGGACTGTCACTGGTGCTGCCTCCCACCTCCACCTGTTTATCAAAAGGGAGAATTCTTAGCTTCACTTGTTTGCTCACTTCACTGACACTGACAGTCTTCTTTGTCTGTGTTCCAGTCCACGGAAAGAATAAATGCATTTCTTCCCTTGCTAGAAGACAGACAGCTGCTCAGGAAGACTGAGGGTAGGCTGACATCCAATGCATCCATAAGGCCCTGATACATGCAGCCTGGATCTGCAGGGGATTCACTACATAAGTTTTGAACAGCATTTTCAGAGTTACAGGAATCACTTTCTCAAAATACTTAATTTAATTTAACTTTTTACTGAATGTACTTGGAAACCCACGAGTTTTTTAATCCTTTTGTCCTTTCCTTCTTTGCTCCTTCCCACCTTCTCCCTTTTGGTTTATCACTAATTAGGGGCCTGACTCTCTCGTTTTGAATACCAGCCCAGATTTTCCATGGGAAAGTACAGAAAACTATAGTTTTAACTTTGGCTACATGTGAAAATTATGTTTCTCACCCTGAGGATCAAGAATATCTAATAATGTTCTCCCCACCAGCAAAGGACCTTCCAGATTGCTGGGGGTGGTTGCGGAGGTTAGTGGTGAGGAGGAGGTGTGTGTGTGTACATGTGCTCAAGAAGATAAATGTGCTAAAACTTCTATTATGGGGTCAACCCACCTAGCGTGGCAGCACTCTACTCTGCTAACTTCGAGAACTGGAAACAGGCCTCTGCAGGGAGGGGATGGGTCTCAGGCTGTGGGGAACCCATGCTGAAGAGATTTGGGATGCTTCCCATGGGGATGATTAGGATGGCCAGGGGGAAACAGGCCTGAGTGCTTTTGCAGGCATGGATATTGGAACAGAAGAGCATTTACTAATGCCATACTTGTTCATCTTAACATCCTATATCTGATAATGACAGTAAGGGACCACGGGGTTATGGTGCTAGAGTTAGAAGGATCTCGTCTATTCCAAAGCCCTCATTTTATAGGTAAGAACACTAAGATCTAGGAAGTGAAAGTAATAATACTAACAATAATAAATTTATGCAATGCTTTAAGGCAGGGGTGAGGAATCTGAGGCCTTGAGGTCACACATGGTGACCTCTAGGTCCTCAAGAGTGGCCCTTTGAAAAAATGCAATCAAAGGGCCACATGCACTTGAGGACTTGGCCATAGGACTTGAGGCTGCAGGTTCCCCACCCCTGCTTTAAGGTTTTTAAACTCATTCAATCCTCACAACAACCCTATGAGGTAGGTGCTATTGTTACTGTTCAGTCATTTTTCAGTCATGTCTGACTCTTCATGACCCAGTTTGGGGTTTTCTTGGCAAAGATACTAGAATGCTTTGTCATTGCCTTCTCCAGCTCATTTTACTGATGAGAAAGCTAAAGAAAACAGAGTTAAGTTGACTTGCCCAGGGTCACACTGCTAGTAAGCATCTAAGGCCAGATTTGAACTCAGGAAGATGAGTCTTCCTACCTCCAGGCCCCATATTCTATCTCCTGAGCCACGTAGATGCTATTATTATTCCCACTGTACAGATGACAAAACAGAGGCATAGAGAGATTCAATTACTTGCCCAGAATCACACAGCTAGCAGGTGACTGAGACAGGATTTAAACTGGGGTCTTCTTGACTCCAGACCAGATAGATGCTCTTATTTCACATACCAGCTGGCTGCTCTAGGTGAAATGAGTTGTTCAAAGTCACATGTATAGTGAGTACCAGAGCAGGGATCAGAATCCAAGTCCTCTGAGTCCTGAGCCTGGGTTCTATCCACTGTGCCATAATTTATAGTAGGTCATAGCTGCTTCCTTTGACATTCCTTCAAAATCCTGTACCCCTCAAGCATTCCTAGCCTCCCTGAATAATTTATTCTAGATCTATCATGCATAAATTCATCAAAACTCTTCTTGAGCCTCTTTCATATCTTTGGTTTGTACCACTCAGGGAGTACAGGTGGAGTTACATTTTCCTTAGGTTTGTTACCTGTTCTGAAAAGCCCAAATTAATTTTATTTGTTCTAATGTGACCATTTTCAGACTATAGGCTGATTTTTAGTTCTAATATATCCATTGATTCCATAGATTCAGTCATCACATTTCTAGACTTAAGTGTCCTTAAAAAAATGTTAATACAAAACCCCCTCCATTCCTTAGTTTGTGTCAACTATCTTTCTCAGGATGTTTTCCATCAATTTTAGATGTTTTTGGAGAGGTGCTGATTGGAATTCCCTAAAGCAATGCTTCCTAACCTTGAGGCAACAGTTATATAAAGGGTCCACAAAGGCATATATGTACCATGGAATGAACTGAATAAATAATGTCTTTCAATACACACATTACTCTTTTTTAAATGTGCACAGATGCTGTTATGATGAACAAAACAGAAATTCATTAAAAGTATTACTGAATCTGTAGTAGCTTTTTGCTATCATGCATTTTCCTACTTAATGGATGATAAGAGTGACATTTTTATCATGAGAAGGCCAGAAGAGGTACTCATCCTCTGAAAGTTTAGGAAACACTAGCATTTAATGTACATAGGGTCAAAGAGTCATGGATTTAGAGCTGTGGTTTTATGCAAAAATAATATGCTTTTTGCCTTAGTATTTTAAAAATATATAACTAACATTTTACTGACTTTTCAAATGTAGTTATAATAGTATGCTGGGTAGTTTTATATGATCTACGGTAGAAGTGTCAAACACTCAACTGTAAGCCATGACACTCCTGAATGTGGCCTGTACCATATTAAAATATAATTGGAAAATATTTAACAAAATAAATAAAGATACAACAAAGTTAATGTTATATTTTAATACTAAGTCAATATCTGGCTGTTTCCTTATGAAAGGTTTAATGGCCCCTGTTTCTATCTGCATTTGACATCACTGGTCTACAAGGCAATGTGCTATATAAGACAGAGTGTTGGACATGGAATCAGATTCAGATCCCACTTTGGACACTCACTAGCTCTATGACCAAGGGGGCTGTTCACTTAACTTTGAACTTTAGTTTCCTCCTATATAAATGTGATAGAATGATCAAGGTTCTGAAGTTGGCATGGGGAGGACGGATGAAGGACCAGAGCTTTTCCATTACACAACAGAGACTAGGGAAGAATCCAGTTGAGCAATGGAAGGAAATAAAGAGGCCTAACATATACTTCTGCTCCTCCCCCCAACCTACCTCCAAGAAAAACTGAGTCCTTTATATTTACCTATTTCCCAATGGACAATACTGAAAAGGCATTGTTTCCTATTCATTTCCCAAAGCATTCATTTTGTTTGGTGTGTGTTTCAGTGGCTGGGTCCTTAAGCAGGGAAGAACTGGTTTCCTTAGCTGACAAAACAATAAAAGTTGTTACTTGTTTCAACAAGGGAAGGATGAAAGTGTGGTAGTGGTAGACAGCTGTCATGTAAATATAACCTGTGGCCTAGAACAAAAATTTGGAATTTATACAGATTGGGTCCGATTTTAAAGGATTTGCATTAATGATCTCTTTGGCAAATTCATCCAAACTCTCCTTGACTCTCTTATATTTGCAGTCACTACCACTCTGGGAGTACAAGGGGAGTAACAATATTCCCAGCTTTGCTACCTGCTCTGAAAAGCAGAACCTTGTTTCATTTATCCTAATGAGACCGTTTTCAAACTAGGGGCTGCTTTTTAGCTCTAGTATACAGATATTTGGTGACCAATCTGTGTTTACCTATTCAATATTTTCATAGATTCTGATAATATTCTCATCTCAGTCATTACCTTTTCAATCTAGGGCGTCCTCTGGGAACCTTAGAATTTGGTTCATGTCTAGGTCACTACAATGAAAGGAAAGGGTCCTTAGCTCTCATGCAAGGCACTTAAACTAAAATATAATGAATACACAACAGACCTTATTTTATGTTGCTTTAAAAAAATGCATATATATATAAAGCAAAGGACTCACACTGGAGCCCATAAACAGTCTAAACAACTCTTGCTCCCTCTCTGGTGAGCTGGTAAGCACCACTTTTCCCAGGGGACCTTTATAATTCTCTGGAATTACATTGAAAGCCTCTGACAAAGGAAAAGTTTTCAGCATTGCTAGAGGTCAAGTGTCTCATCCCTGCAATGATTCCCCCAGGGAATTTTACATTCCTCTCTATAGGGTACTACACTAAACTTGAGTGTCCTCAGCCCCCAACAAAGGGGACACACTCAGGGCCTATAAAGAATAAGCCCCCTTTCTCCTGAACTTGCAGTTAATATAGCTCATGCTACTAGTGAAGGGCAAGGTTTAGTTCTGCTCTTTGATGTCAGGGCTCTGTCCCTTGACTCTAGTTCCTGCTTGGTCTAGGTCAGGAGTGGGGAACATATGGCCTTCTAGATCCTTAAGTGAGGCCTTCTGACAAATTGGATTTGTTCTATAAAATTTGAATTCAGTCATAAGGCTGCACTTAAGGATCTAGAAGGTCCTGGTTTAGGTTTTACTCTACTTAGAACAGGAATTGTTTCACCTTTTTTTTTTTTTTTGTTTTATAAGGTGCTTGTATGTCACCTCTGAGCAGGACATGGGGGTATGTGTGTGAGGGATAGAAGGATTGCAATACAAGATGTCATAAAATATGAGAATGACTTTGTTTGTTTGTTTGTTTTTGGAGGGGGGAAGGCAGGGCAATTTGGGTTAAGTGACTTGCCCAAGGTCACACCGCTAGTAAGTGTTAAGTGTCTGAGGCCAGATTTAAACTCAGGACCTTCTGACTCCAGGGCCGGTGCTCTACTCATTGTGCCACTTAGCCACCCAATTGTTTCACTTCTTTTAGGAACTCCTTCATCCCACCACTTCTGCCCCACAAGAGGCTGGCTCATGTTGCTACAGCTCCCAGTTTAGTCACCAAACTGTTCTTTTTCCAACCGTTGACTCTGTTCTTTGCTGTCTTTGGGATCATGTAGTTCCCCCCCCTTTTCTTGGTATAGATGATTCCCTGGAAAGTGAACTAGTTTTTTGGAAAGGCTATAGGACTATGGACCCATGCACACTTCCATATAGATAATTAGAGTCTGCATGTATCTCATTGGCTTCTCTCTGGTTGTCTCAGCTCCACTGTTCTCCATGTCTGTTTGAGGAGCTAGGTGGTTCACTGGACAGAGGTGGAGTCAGGATGACCTGAGCTCAAATCTAGCCTCAGACACTTACTATGTGACCCTTAACAAGACATTTAACCTCAGTTTCCTCATCTGTAAAATGAAGAGGTATCTAGAATCTTTGTAGTTAGCTTTGTATCCATACTAGATACAAAGGCTTCATCCATGTGAACCTTATCAACAATAATAATAGCTAACATTTATATAGTGCCTACTATGTGCTAGGCACTTTACAATTGTTATCTAATCCTCACAACAGCACAGTAAGGTAGGTCTATTATTATCTTCATATTTTTGTTGTTTAGTTGCTTTTCAGTCATGTCCAACTCTTTGTGACTCCATTTGGGTTGGGTTGGGTTTGTTTTCTTTTTCTTTTTTTTTGGCAGAGATACTGGAATGGCTTGCTATTTCCTTCTCCAGCTCATTTTACAGATGAAGAAACTGAGGCAAACAGGGTTAAGTGACTTCCAAAGTCACATGGCTAGTAAGGCTGGAATTGAATTTAGTTCTTCCTAGCTCCAGACCCAGCATTCTATCCATTGGACCACCTAGCTACCCCCAAACAAAGAATGATAAGAGAATTTCACAGAGGTCTTGATAGAATTCTACATTAATTAGCCACCTAAACAACTTTTTTTTTTTCACTTCAACTCAGAAAGATACATTTTCAATGGAAAACCAAATTAAAAAAAAAAAACCATAGTGGTAGCTGAGAAAAACAGCAAGTTGATAATATTCTTTTTCTACAATGACTTAAATAGAACATCTGTTAAGTAGTCATAAGGAAAGCCCTGTATAGAAAGATCTTTCAATTATTAAAGAACCAGGAGCAATAGAAGGAAGTTTAAGAGTTGAGGTAAGGAAACAACTGACAATTAGAACTATCTAAAGAGAAATAGCTTGTTTGGGGAGGTAGCTATTTCCCCTCACTTAAAGTCTTTACTGTTTTGGAAGACCAAGTGTCAGCAATATTGAACAGGAAATACTTCTTCAAGTGTGGGCTGGAGTAATCCTTCCCAACTCTAAGATTCTGTGATTCAGAGAGCTGGAATCCAAACTGAATTAATTCACTTGTGAAATAGAAGAGTTTAAGAACATTGAATGAAGATATTTTTAAAAAACTCAACATCTGCATCCTTAAATTTTTGGGAAAATGCCTCTCTTCTCTTTTAAAAAATGCCCTTTTTCATTGATAAGTAGCAAATACACAAGTAACACCATAACAATGAGAATAAAGATTTGGAATGAAATAAATGTAGATTGTAAGCTTCTAGAGGATGGGGATCATGCTATTCATCTTTGAATAAGGACTCACAGTGCCTTGAACACAGTAGGTATTCAAGAAATTCATTAAATAAAATAAAGTTAGAGTCAACTCTTGATGATATGCAGAAACAGAAGGAAGTGTGCGGGTAGATAATCCAAAATTTATTTATACTGGCATTTAGACTATTTTTTATATTTATATTTGATATAGGAATTTCCTTCAAACAAAATGATGGCACGCTGTGAAAATTCAACTATAAGAAAAAGCTGGCAACTGTCCAGTTTCTCATCTTACTATTACACCTTTCACCCCTATACCTCATTTCTGCTGCCTTGGGAATCATATGTACACTGGTATAGAAAAGATGATTAGGTATAGACTTCAACAGAGTCAAGATGTTAACAAAGTTGAAATTAAGTAAATTAGTTGCTAATGATCTATTAAGTTTCTATTAGACAGTAAACTTCCTAAAAGCTTAAATCAGGTATTTGTATAAATTTTGGATTTCCCCTTGCACCTAGCTCAATGCTCTGCACACAGTAGTAATTTAATAAATGCTTGTTAAATAAGTGAAACCAAAAAAGGATTAAAATAAATTAGATACTATCCATGTAATAAAAAAAAAAATTGCCCCAGATAAACAGCTGTGGTTGATAGATGACTGATATCAACTATAATTCAAAATTATCATAGCAATAGGTAATAAAAATAATATAGTTGAAACAAAAGTATAAACCCAAAACTTATTTTAATCAATGAATCCATTTTGATTGATTACATGTGGATTATCTACTTTGAAGATTATCTGCAGAAAATCTTGAATCCCAGGCTGGAATCACTCTCATACTCTGAACTTGGTTAGGGCTATCTCTCCTTGGTAGTAACTAACTATTGTGTCTTCTGACTATAAACTCATTTTAATATTAACCTAATAATTAGGAAGGACAGATTTTCTGCAAAAAAAAAAAAAAATCAGAGGCTGCCTTACTTGGGGTCCACCTGAGCCATGAAAATGGTGCTTTAGGCGGAGTAGAAACAGCTCATCCAAGCCACTCTGCCCCCACATTACCCCCAAACGATGTAAAAGGGGACTCTGAACAACTTCTGGAGCCCCAGCACCCACAGAACGACACAGAGAAGCTAAACTCCCACTGAGGACAGCCCAGCAGCCCTGCAGGAAGAACCAGCGTAGTGGTCTGGGACCTGGCAGTGTGCAGCGCGCAGAGCGCAGGAGCCGAGCCGAGCCCAGGTCCGCATGAGACGAGGTTTTAGCCCCAGGGCGGCAGGGCCAGCAGCCAGCTGGAGGAACCCCAGAACACCAGGAGCTGTGGCGACTCCAGAATTATCAACATAGACTTGCCTGGGACAAAGTAAGAGGTTAGTGTCCTGTGGACTTTGGGACTGGTATTAGGGAATGCGTCGGCTCCCTCCCCTGGGGGCTAGAAGCCGCTGAGGACAAACGCCATTTTGTAGTTTTCAGAGGCAGCTCCCACTCCCAGCCTGCAAATTTGTAGGGAGATCCAGCGATCAGTCTTGGGGGGTAATCGCTCTTGCTTTAACCTCCCTGGATCTGGATTGTGATCTAGGGTGGAAGTCGTGGGTGGGTTTACAGCTTGCCAGAAACGGAAGTTGCCCCCCACACGTTCGGGACGAAAATTCCTCTATCTGGCCTTAAAGCCATAGTGTGGCAACAAGCCCAAAAGTCAAGTAATTAAGTGGCAACATGCCAAGGCAAAGGAAACAGAAAAATGCAACCCTAGACTCCTATTTTGGGGGCATAGAGCAGGAAAAGGACTGTGAGGTCAGAAGTCCTGCTCCAAAAGCCCCAGGGGAAAACATGAGCGGGTTGCAGGCCATAGAGGACCTTAAGAAGGACTTTAAAAATCAAATAAGAGAAGTGGAGGAAAAATTGGAAAGAGAAATGAGAAGGATGCAGGAAAAGTATGAAATGAGGGTCAACAGCCTCACTGAGGAAAACAACACCTTAAAAAATAGACTAACTCAAATGGCAAAGGAGGCCCAAAAGGGCAATGAGGAGAAGAATGCCTTAAAAAGTCGAATTTGCCAGATGGAAAAAGAATCTCAAAAGTTCACTGAGGAGATTCATTCCTTCAGAGTTAGACTGGAGCAAATGGAAGCTAGTGACTTTATGAGAAATCAAGATGCTGTTAAGCAGATCCAAACAAATGAAAGAATAGAAGGCAATGTGAAATATCTCATGGGAAAAACCACTGACCTGGAAAATAGATCCAGGAGAGATAATTTAAAAATTATTGGACTACCTGAAAGCCATGATCAAAGAAAGAACCTAGAAATCATCCTTAAAGAAATTCTCAAGGAAAATTGCCCTGATGTTTTAGATCCAGAGGGCAAAATAGAGGTTGAAAGAATCCACAGATCACCTCCTGAAAAAGACCCCAAAAAGAAAACTCCCAGGAATATTATAGCCAGGTTCCAGAATCCCCAGATCAAGGAGAAAATACTACAAGCAGCCAGGAAGAAACAATTTCAATATTGTGGAAACACAATCAGAATAGCCCAGGACCTGGCAGCTTCTACACTGAGGGATCGAAGGGCATGGAATATGATATTCCAGAGGGCAAAAGAACTGGGAATGAACCCAAGGGTCACCTACCCAGCAAAACTGAGTATTTTGTTTCAGGGGAAAATATGGTCATTCAGTGGAATAGAGGACTTTCAAGCATTCTTGAGGAAAAAACCAGAATTGAATAGAAAATTTGACACCCAGATGCAAGAAGGAAGAGATGCCTGAGAAGGTAATCAGGGAAAAGAAATCAAAAGGAACTTATCAAAGTTGAACTATTTACATTCCTATATGGAAAAGCAATAACTGTGACTGATGATATCTTTCTCACTATGAAAATAATGGAAGAAGGGGGTGTGGTCATATGAATACATATGTGAATGTGTGTGTATATGGTTACAGTTATATATGGATAGAGGGCATAGGTTGAATCTGTTGGGAAGGGAGAATACTCAAGGGATGAAATTATGAGGTGAGAGAGGAAAGTGGCAAGAGGAGATGGGGAGAGACAGAGTAGTGTAAACTATCCCATGCAGAAGAAGCAAGGGGAAGTGGTTGCAAAAGAGGGGGAGAATAAGGAAGGCTAAAAAGGCAAAACCACATTCAAACTGAATTTGGTTCAGGGAGAAAATGACATACATGGTAAATGGGATATCTCAACCTGCAGTAGGATAGGGGGAAGGGGGATGGGAGGAGGGATGATGGATGGGAGGGCATCCTTGGGGTGAGGGGAGGTTGGAAGTACCCACTATAGAAGAGGGACAGGATCATGTAGGGAATGGACCAGGTGGGGGGTGGGATGAGTGGGAGGGAATTATAAGCAGCCTTGTACAATATATCTACTATGATAATGTTTTGCATAGCTAGACATGTACAACATATACTGAATTACTTATCTCCCCAGAGGGAATGGGTGACAAGGGAGGAAGGAAATGGATCTGAAATTCGAGGTCTTAACATTAAATGTTTCAAATATATATAAATACTATTATTAATACTCTTTTGCTTGTAATAGGGAGATAAGATGTGCAGGCATTGGGACACAAAGATTCACCTTCCTCTAATGGAAAAGTCGATGGGGGTATGGGAAAAGGTATGGGAGAGAGCAGATTGGAGGAAGCGATATCTTGTGGGATTACTGTTCTGGGAGGTTGGGTAGGGGAATAATGGGGGGAAAATGATTGTAACTCAAAATCTGGCGGAAATGAATGATGTAAAACAGAAATTAATAAAGCATTTGTTTAAAAAAATATTAAAAAAATCAAAAATAAATTATAAATTCAATATAAATGATTTGGGATTATCTACCATTGCTTCCCTCCATCAGGGTGAAAGGTCAAGAGTGGATTTCTCTCTTAATGATGGGTTTTTTTAATTAAATTTTTTAAAAGAATAAATTGATCTAAAATTTATTTTTTCCCTCCTTCACTTCTCCACTTTCTGGAAGAAGTATGGGGAAGTAGGGAAATAGCCAAAAGGCAGGCAGCAATAAGAACCAAGAAAACAGTTGCAGGAAAATTGTATAATTGTCTAAAAATCAGCAGCAGCAGCATGTAAAGGAAAGAAGGGACTTGCAGTTAGAAGACAAGATACAAGTATCTTGTAATGTCTCTGCCAATCACTATCAAACTAGGTGACCTGGAGCAACCAACTTCATCCCTGAGAGTCCCAGTTTCCTCAGTGATTGAAAAAAAAAAGTGAGAATAAAGGAGATGGTCTCTAACTTGCCTGCCATCTGTAAAAGTCTATGTTCTAACTAAGTTACTTCTTGCATAACCAAGAATTGACCGCATATTCTTGGGAAAAAGTGCTGGGGACTTTGAAGAAACAAAGAACAATTATTGTCACACATTGTTATGTAAATATATGCAAAACTGACTTATTAGCATCTGTTGAAAAGAACTTAGAGCTGTTTGAACTGAATAACAGCTCACAAGCACTTAACCACTTTGGTAATAAAAGCATTATGGAACCACAAAATGTCAGAGCCATTATTTGGATCTGAGGTTATCTAGTCCAGCCTCTACCTGAATGGATCTCCTTGCTACAACCTCAGGTAGGAGAGGTAATCCAGCCCGCTCACTGGAAAGTGGAAGTCCTTACCTGTTTTTGGGTAGCTCTGATTCATCGAATCACAGAATTTCAGAGGTGGAAGGACCACACAGGACACAGTTCAACCCATACTTGAACAAGAATCCTCTCTACAGAACTCATAAAAGGTCAAGGCAACCTCCACTTAAAGACCTGCAGTCACCAGGGAAGTCATTATTTTCCAAGGCATCTATTTAGATTTTGTAACTGCTTCAAATTCATCTCTGCAGCTACAGCTTTCATCCACTGGTCCTAATTCTTTCCTCTGAGCAAATAAGACAAGTCTTTCCTTGTTTCAAATGACAGATCTTCAGATTCGTGAACATGGCTATCATGCCCCCTACTGTGCCTTCTCTTCTCTTTGCTAAACATAATTTGTCTCTACAACAAGTGGGCTGGCCAAGAGTAGAAAAGGCAAGTGGGAATAGTCTGGATTATTTTCAGGAAACTGCACATCACTTTTACTGACCCCAACCTTTCCATGAAGGCAAATCTTTTCAAGACTAACATTTTACTGTTGTTTTTAAAAGGTAAAGAGATATGAAACATAGCTGCCTCTGAAGAACTCAACATGAGCATCACATGCAGGGCAATAGAAAGGGGCATGGGAAGTGTGAGAAAGCAATGACATAGAATCAATGAGGAAATCTGATGAAGAGTGAGAATGAAGGAAAAGAAGACAGTCTGGTCACTGGTGAGAGCAAGAAATGATAAATGGACAGCCAACATGCTCCAATGCTACCTTTGACATATCAGGAGAAAATGAAGAATGCCTCCAGCACATAGGGTGGATCTTGTCTGGTGAGCTTTTGGGAGAATATGGCTAGCTCTCAGTCTCGCTCACTGTCCAGCTTTATCCTCTGTACCATATATACACTAGTGGGCCAGGTCTATAGAGTATTACGCATTCTTCATCCATTTGGTCTTTCCTGTGTGGATGGGCAAGTCAATTCTTTTGAGTGATTTCAGAGCTCTTCCAGGAGGCTCTACAATGTCTTGGGAATTACTATTATCAACAAAAGTTCATCCACAAACAGGAGCATCTAGACGGAATTCCTCCTGGACCTGGACCCTGAGCCAAATTGCCTCTATCACAGTGGTGAATGCTTTTGGCAAGTATCTATCTCCAGATTTTATATCACTCCTGATTTTTTTTTAATTATTAGAAATTCAATACACAAGGTAATTTCTTTTGCTAGATATTTCAGGAAATCCTGAATGATCTTTATTTAGAGAGAGGAGACACCTGGCTTTGTCAAAGAGTCTCGAAGGCAGCATCTTGTTCCACTAAGTTAAATACTTTTTTGTAACTAAAACTAAAAACAAATTAAAAACACAATGGGATCTTATATTCATTACATTTTTTTGGTTGATTATGAGCTGATAAAGATACAATATATTGTTGAACATTGT
The DNA here is from genome assembly GCA_011680675.1 of Gymnobelideus leadbeateri. Classification (NCBI taxonomy): domain Eukaryota; kingdom Metazoa; phylum Chordata; class Mammalia; order Diprotodontia; family Petauridae; genus Gymnobelideus; species Gymnobelideus leadbeateri. The sequence continues at coordinate 422,620 of WOXC01002910.1, read as the reverse complement.
TTACAAAAAGTTTACTTGCTCCTGATCAATCTCATCAAGGATGCCTTCAAATAATGCATAGATAGCCCTCATGAAGATTTTGTATTGCTATGAGAGTAGACACATATGTTGGTAGTTATTGATGTTCTCTAGGTTTCCTTTTTTCCAAATTAATAAAGTTCAAGATTTTTTGCACACTTCTGTATCTTCCCCTATTTCAAATATCTTGTATATTGGTCCCTCAATACTCTCAGTTATATTTTGCCTCCAGGACAGAGTTACTTTATATAAACTTGATCTAATCCTGCTGCTTTTCCCATTTTCATTCCCTTTAGTGCTGTTTCTGTTTCCTCAATAAGCCCCTCAGGGACTGTGATGTTAAGGTCCAAGTGTGGTGGTTCAACTGTCCTCGACTAAGAAAAGTTTATTGAAATGACTTTTGCAAATTTTTTCCATTTTTCTTCTGTTTGAAGCCTTTCATTTTTATCCTTAAATGCCCTTGGGATGATTTTGCTTAATTGGATATTTTGCTAAGCTTTCTTTAAACTGGTTGTACTCTCCACTGTTTCTCTTTGCTTTATGAGATCATACTGCTCATAATAGTACATCATCCTTCTTTGTAAGATTTTAAAGATGAGTTTATATTCTAAACTGATGTTGCCTTTGGCAGCCATCTCTGTTCATTTGGCAAGTGCCAAATGTTTGCTAACCAAGTACTTTTTGGGCTCTTTTGTTGTGGCAATTAATTTGTATTGATTTCACTTCTGGATAAAATTATTATAGTCAGTATTGGTATCATTTCTGCTACCATTTCCTACCTTTCATTATCAATAACTTGTTTAAGTAATTCAGGTTTAAATCTACAATTCTACAACATTATCTTTTCTCATTGTTATTCTTTCTTCTTGCTTTTTTCATATTTTTATTTTAGCTCTGAAGAGCCAGTGGTCTGACTGTACAAAGAAAGCTGATTCAGGGATAACTCCCACATCAATAACAAGTATTTATCTGATAAAATATATCCAGTTTCATTCACTGAGGTGTTATTTGGCTTTTGTCACATCCAGGACCTCCAGTTCTTTTCTGGAAGAAACTATGTAGAATCATGAGGCTCTTACATAATCCATGTCAGGCCTTTCTATTTTTTTTTTTAAAGCAATTGGGGTTAAGTAACTTGCTCAAGGTTACACGGCTAGTTATTTATATGTGGGTGCTAATTTTCTGAGTCCGGAACCAATCCCAGGTCCTCCTAACTCTGGAGCCAGCACTCTTATTCACTGTACCACCTAGCCTCCCTGGCACCTCTCTATTTTCTGCTTTCATTTCTTTTTGGAGGCAGGGGAGAGGCAAGGAAATTAGGGTTAAGTGACTTGTCCAAGGTCACACAGCTCGTTAAGTGTCAAGTGTCTGAAGTCACATTTGAACTCAGGTCCTCCTGACTCCAGGACCAGTGCTCTATTCACTGAGCCATCTATGCTCCTTAGGCCTCTCTATTTTCTTTCTCCTAACCCACAATTTCCCATGTATTTCTTCACATCTTCTTTCCCTGTCTCTATATTTAAATAATCAAGTATCAGAGTACATAATGATTTGATTTGGTGGTTTTAGCAAGTTATTTAAATTTCTCTTATCAGTTGCTATCCTCAACAACTGGTGTTAGTGCCTAAGCTACAATTATTTTTATGGTAGCCTTTTGCAAATATTTTCATTAATATTGAAATGTATGATGACCAAATGTCCCGCAAAATGTTTCTTGTGAGCCTCTGAACATACAATAAAACCTGCTTCTAACTTCTTTCTTTCCCTCTCCAAGGAGTGGCCCCCTATTTAGCTTCAACCTCTTTCTTGTGGGTCAATTGATACCCAAAATGTCAGGATTGACATGATTTAGCTCCTCTAGCAATATGTCCACTTGGTTTTTTTTTTTTTTTTAAGCAATTGGGGTTAAGTAACTTGCTCAAGGTTACATGGCTAGTCATTATTTATGCGTGGGTGCTCATTTTCTGAGGCCGGATCTGATCTCGGGTCATCCCAGCTCTGAGGCCGGCGCTCTTACTCACTGCGCCACTTAGCCGCCCCTTTAGGGCAATTGGGGTTAAGTAACTTGCCCAAGGTTACACGGCTAGGTTTTTGTTTGTGCGGATTAAGTGTTGGAGGCCCACTCCGAACTCAGGTCCTTCTGATTCCAGGGCCGGTGCTCTATTCACTGTGCCACCTAGCCGCCCCAATATGTCCACTTGTTAAACATTAGATAGAGATCTCACATTTTTAACAGTACCCATCAAATTTAAGGTTACTGTTGTGCTAAAAATTGTATGATTCTTACCACTCACTGCCTCTTTTCCCACCACTCTACCACCATTACTACTGACATGGGCTCTACAGGACTGAAGGGCATTTAATGTTTTTCTTTGTTCTATGAGTTGCCATTGTTAAAAAAAATCATTATCATGTGGTCAACCTTTGTAATTAGTTAAGTTGTTCCTTGGTAAACAGATACAGTCTGTTAATGGGGCCATACTTAAAGACTAGAGGCCACTGGTGGCATACTGGGTAAAGGACAGGCCTAGAATAAGGATGATCTGAGTTCAAATTTGGCCTTAGACACCTACTCACTGGGCAAGTCACTTAACCTTTGTTTGCTTTCATTTCCTCCATTGTAAAAATGGGGCTATAATAGTGAGTACCTCTCCTACCTCCAAGGGTTGTTGTAAGGACCAAATGAGATAATATTTGTTTTTAAAAAAAATGCTTAGCACAATGTCTGGTACATTGTAGGTCTATGTTTATTCCATTCCATTCCAAGACTTTCATCCATGGTAGAGCTTGTTGGAGCTTGTGTTCTTCTGGCATAGACATCAGGAACCCAAGATCACCTCTACACCACAATGAGGGCCTGGAGAAGGACTCTGGGCATGCTCATAAACCAAACCAGAATTTCACTAGTAATTATGGTCAAGATCACTGGCCTATACTTGAAAGTGTCAACTCTCATTTTACTGTCCTGTCTGACTCTTTCTGACCCCATTTGGTATTTTCTTGGCAAAGTCATTGGAGTGATTTGCCATTTCCTTCTCCAGCTCATTTTACTGATGGGGTAAATTCAGGCAAATGGACTTAAGTGACTTGCCCAGGGTCATACAGCTAATAAGTGTCTGAGGCCAGATTTGAACTCAGGAAGAGGAGTCAGATTTCTAACTCCAGGCCCAATGCTCTATCCACTTCACCACCTAGCTACTCTAAGCTCCCATATACTCTCTAGTTATTTGACTGGGTGAATCACTTAATCTCTCTCTCTAAGCCTAAGTATCTCCATCCATAAAATGGGGATAGTATTTCTTCAAGATAACCTAAAAGGGTGATTATGGAGCGTACTTTATGACTCAGTGCTGTGTAAGTGGGAACTTTTGTTCTTATTATCACCCTTTGTAAAAAAATGATACTACTTCTGTCCATCTGTAGCTCTGTAATGACTCTCCTACCTGTATTTTTCTCCAGTTTTTCAACAGGGCTTTAGCAATAATATTTAAAATTTTTTTTCAGTATCTTAGAAGCTGGTTCTTTATAGGTCTGGCAATTTGGATTCATTAGGAATTGCTAGGAGCTCCCTCACCATCTCCTCATTTACTTTGAGTTTCAATTCCTCGTGAAACAAATTTTGTTCCATTTTTCCTAGTCTAAGGATTATTCTTCTTGGTAGAGAAAATAGGAATAAAATAGGAGGTGAGTCATTCTATCTTCCCATCTACCCTGAAGAGATGCACAAATCTTTCTGTGGTCTCCCTTTACTACTGATGTAACTAAAACACCCTTTTCTGTTGTCCTGATTGTCTATTAGCAGCCTCAGGTCTTTCTGAACATGAGTGGTTCCTAAACACTACTCACAGGGGACAATGCCAATCTTGAATATTCATCACCAAATGTCTTTTCTTTCTATTCCTTTTAAAAGTCCAAGTTGATTGATGATTTTAGGCAACTTTTGTTGTTGTTCAGTCATTTCAGCCATGTCCAATTCTTCATGACCCCATTTGGGATTTTCTTGGCAAAGATCCTAGAGCAATATGCCATTTCCTCCTCCAGCTCACTTTACAGATGAGGACTGAGGCAAACAGGGTTAAGTGACTTGACCAGGGTCACTCTGCTAGCAAGTGTCAGAGGTTAGATTTGAACTTAGTTCTTAGTCAGGTGCTCTATCCACTGTACCACCTAGCTGCCTTTTTGGGTAACTAGCTCCCCTTTATCTTCCTCATAAGGATATTTATGCTTGTGCCATCAAAGCATCCCCATTCCCTTGTGCTGAACTGCCCTAGAGAATATTAAACCATGAGAACTTTCTTACCCTTTCTCTGAATTCTGAAGTTCACTTTCCAAGGCCTGGGTCAATTTTCAGACTATGACTGATATCTATCATGAACTCACTTCATCGCAAGGTTCTTATTTCTATTTAAGCAGCTAGTTATGCCTTATTAGTCAGACTCAAGTCCAGTACAGAAGTTGCCTTTGTTACTTCCTCCACATTCTCTGTTTGTTTGCTTTTCTTGGAAGGGGGAAGGTGACACAATTGGGGTTATGTGACTTGCCCAAGATCACACAGCTAGTAAGTGTGTCAAGTGTCTGACATAGGATTTGAACTCAGGTCCTCCTGACTCCAGAGCCAGAATTCTATTCACTGTGTCACCTACCTGCCCCTCCTCCACATTCTTAAGAATGAAATCATTATGAAGGAAAGTCAAAAATTTATCAGTGGCTCTGTTTAAAAAAAAAAAAAAGACTTCCAGCAGCTAACTAGATAATTATAGTCCACTGGAATTATATCTTCTTTCTGATAACTACTGACTACGTGGCAAGGGACATCCCATTTAACCTCTGAATGCCAAATGTATTTCTCTAAGACTAATTTACAGATCTGCACTGGTGGTGGGACTTCCCGCATGGGGGAGTTCCTTTTACCAATGAATAATAACAGCAGCTCACATTTATATAGTGTTTACTATGTGCCAAACACTATGCTAAGCTCTTTCACAGATTTCATTTGATCTTCACAACAGCTTTAGGAGGCAGGTGTTATTACTGTCCCCACTATATTGATAAGGAAACTAAGGCAGAGGTTAAATGACTTGCCCACAGTCACACAGTGAGCAGGTGTCTGTTGTTGTTTGTTGTTCATCTTTTGTTTTTGAAGAGGACCAATGACATCACAGGGCTGAAATTCTATTTGAACTCAGGTTTTCCTGACTCCCAGGCACCTAGGTGCCACAGATCTGGATATAAAAAAAGTTAATATTGGGGCAGCTAGGTGGTACAGTAAATAGAGCACTGGCCCTGGAGTCAGGAAGACCTAAGTTCCAATTTGACCTCAGACACTTAACACAAAAACTAGTCATGTGACCTTGGGCAAGTCATTTAACCCCAAATGCCCTCCAAAAAGCAAACAAAATTTTTAAGTTAATATTTCCAATTTACATTGCCTGTTATTCATACTTTGTACATCTGTGTATAGGTCTCCAAGACCATGCATACCATTTATGTTCTTCATTCTGGATATTGTTTCTTTAAAAAATTTTTTTTTAACTTTTTTCTGGATATTGTTTCTTATGAACTACTGGGTATCTTCATACTTGTTTTTTTTCTATGTCATACATACTACTCCCTCTGGCATCTGACTTATCAGGTGACATAGGTAGTGTTCTCCATAACCTCCAGTTTTCACCTTGGCCCTTTTAAAGCAGATTAAACTCTAGAATAGATTCACAAGCCTCTATCCAGAAAAAAATATTTTTAAATACTTTGACTTTTAAAATAAATGCTGTCGTCAAAAAATACCACTCTCACCATAGAACATTCTCTTGCAACAATTCAGTATGGTTAAGCAAAAGACACATTGACCGTGTATGACAGTATTCTTTGTTCTTCAACTGTAGCTTACCACCTTCCCATGTAGATGAGGGGAGTATGTTTTATTATCAGCTGCTTGGAGTTAGGGGCAGTCATCTGTTTAACTGATAGAAGTTCTGATGTCTTTTGGTTATAGACTAGATTGCCTCTAAGAGAGCTTCTCTCTCTAAATCTATGACCTTATGAACTATTGATCCAGTGACTACCAACAAAACTTAATTGTCCCACAACAAAAGCAAATCCTTAGTGAAGGATTTCTGAGAAACATGGGAAGACTTGTATGAAATGATCCAGGATAAAGTGAGCAGAACCAGGTGAACAATTAATAAAAGAACAGCAATACTGTAAACAAACAACTTTGAAAGACTTAGGAACTCTGGTCAACACAATGAGCAACCATATTTCTAGAGGACTTAAGATGAAATATGCTACCCACATCCAGACAAAGAGGTGATAGATTCAGAGTGCAATTTGAGGCATTTGGGAGTGGGGGATGGATAACATGGGAATTTATTTTGCTTGATTAAACATGTTTGTAACAAGAGTTTTGGGAGGTTTTTTGCTTTCTCAACTGGGAGGAGAGTAAAAGGTAGGTGAGGGAGGATGCAAATCTGAAAATAAATTTTAATTATAGTATTTTTTTTATTTTTTATTTTTTGCTTTTTGGTGGGCAATTGGGGCTAAGTAACTTGCCCAAGGTCACATGGCTAGGTTTTTTATTAAGTGTCTGAGGCTGAACTCAGGTCCTTCTGACTCCAGGGCTGACGCTCTACTCACTGCGCCACCTAGCCGCCCCAAATTATAGTATTTTTAAAGGGAGTCCTTAGTTATTTCCAATCTGTCTCCTCCATTAGAATGTGAGCTCCCTGAGGCCAAGTACTGTTTTTGTTCTTTGTATTTTTGGTACTTAGCACAATTCCTGGCACATAGAAGCATTTAATAAATGCTTCTTTGATTAATATATGCTCCTTGCTCGCCTTAAAGAATTAGGCAGAATAGTTAATTGCTTATATGGTATGATTTGAGGGATATGAAAGGTGTTTTTTCCTCCCAAAATATTTTATTTGCTTTTGTGGGGGTTTTGTCTTTTTTGGAGGGGGGAAGGCAGGGCAATTGGGGTTAAGTGACTCGCCCAAGGTCACACAACTAGCAAGTGTTAAATGTCTGAGACCAAATTTGAACTCAGGTCCTCCTGACTCCAGGGCTGGCGGTCTATTCACTGTGCCACCTAGCTGCCCCCCAAAATATTTTAAACCTACTCCAATGCCTGAAATTTTGACTCTGAGTCACTACTTTGAATTAGGATATAGTGGTTGCAGAAGACCTCAGACACTTGACACAATTACTAGCCCTGTGACTTTGGGCAAGTCACTTAACCCCAATTGCCCTCCAAAGAAAAAAAAGAAAAAAAAACCCACAAAGAAGGCACCAATTGAAATGCATTAGGTGAATTATATTATCATAGATTAGTTTAGATAAGCTAGCTATCTTCTAGTTTAAATATAAAAGGGAAAGGACTGAGGTCAGGTTGGTTTTTATGAGAGAGAAGGGCTTAAGGAAGGCTTCCTGTGGCCTCAAGGTCCTGAAGTGTGGTCCTAGAGGGTCACATGTGGCCTTGAGGCCACAGGTTCCCCACCCTTGATCTGGAGCATAATGCTACAAGGGAGTGAAGCCTCAGTGAAATTCTATAGGCAGAAACTGTGTATGTCTAGGAGACCCACAAGGGCACCAGGTTACTTGGTGGGGAGCAGTTATTTGTTGAAATGGTTTTCAAATTCTAGAATATCAAAATTCCATCTTTAAAACCTTAGCCAGTTAAGGGTTCCTGAGCAGAATACGTGAATTTATGGGGGGAAACCCTGGATGGGCATGCACTGTCACTTAGAAAGGTCATCCACCTCCTCCATGCTTTCTGTTTATCTCTTTAAAATCGTCTGGGATAGGGAGCGCAGGCACTTTCCTTTCCTATGGAAGTTGTGCAGGGAACTTCTTTCTAGTTTTTGATCTTTGCTGTGGAAACTTATTTTTAAACACCTCCTTTTTAGTTTCTCTAGAAATATTAAGAGGTAATATTTCTCTGGCCTAATACTCTTTGTAGACTTTTCCCTTTAGGAAAGTGGGAAGAACTAAAACCAAGACCTTCTTTTGAAACCAATTCCAGCTCTTATCAAGATAAAAATCATAGCCTCCCCACCCCATGAAGGTGATTGACACACTGACCCACCAGAGGACAGTGCCTTTTCTTTTGAAATTCAAGGTTAAGATATTGCTGATAGGCAGGAACTCTAGTGTGGTCCAAAGAGGAAATGAGTGCTTGTGGAATGTTAACTCCACATGGTATTTTAGCATTATTATGATCTTTTCCTAGTTCAAGATTCCTATAAATGTTACCTCCAATCTTCTTGGAGCACAGTCATTTCTGAGGAATTTCTGTGGCGGGGTGTGGGAGAGGATGGCTATGCTAGACTAGACATCTCTCCTCCTCCCTAAACCCCCTTCTATTCAAGCTAGAAATGTCTTTGATATAGATTAATAGTAAATTAAATAAAATAGTTTCTGGAAGAATTATGCCTAAATCACAGACAACAAAATTCATGTTAATTTTTTTCTTCAACATTTTAACAGTGCTGTTTACTAGGATGCTAATGCTTATAATAAAAGCCTGCAAAGATTCACAGGACCAATTTTCATTGAAAGGCTTCCAGGGACTAAATATATGCTTCCCCCCAAAAAAAAAGAAAAGAAAAGAAAGAAGGAAGGAAGGAAGGAAGGAAGAAAGAAAGAAATAAAGAAAGGAAGGAAGGAAGGAAGGAATAAAGAAAGAAAGAAAAAGAAAGAAAGAAAGAAAGAAAAAAGAGCTTCCATGGGCAAATTAAATAGAAGGCAGAAAGCTTTTAAACCTGTATAGACTTTTTTTCAGGGGAGAGAGCTGTCCCAGTCTTGCTGTCTTATGATTTGGCTCATGGTATCAGACTATTTCAAAGTTCAAGTCTGTCAGAGGCAGTAGGAAGTATTTGTGCATATCTGTCCTATCTTGTGTTATGTGTCATATATCAGTGATGACAAACTCAGGTAGAGATGGATACCACTAAACCAGGCACAAGGATCCCTGCTGGTTGCACAATGACTTAGAAAACTGCCTATTAACATTACCAATGCTCAATTGTATTTTTATTTTGTTAAACATTTCCTAATTATATTTCAGTCTGATTCTCACTGTACTCATGAGCGTTGTTGCCCACGTTTAATAGTTCTATGGTATATGATAAACCTTGTCGTGTGGCCTAGCCAGTGAGTTTAAATCTAGTCTCATACTAACTAGCTGTGTGACCTTGGGTAAGTCCCTCAACCTGTTTGCCTCAGTTTCTTCATCTCTAAAATGGGGATAATAGTACCTACTTCCCAGAGTTATTTCGAGGATCAAATGAGATGGTAGATGTAAAGGCACTTACAAAGTATAAACGTTAGCTGCTATCATCACCATCACCATCACCATCATTATTTGGCTGCAATGGATAGAGTATTGGATCTGCAATCAGGAAGACCTGGGTTCAAATCCAGCCTCAAGGTACGGGCTATGTGACCTGGGGCAAGTGACTTGCCTGCCTCAGTTTCTTTAACTGTAAAATAGAGTAATAATAGCACCTACCTCCCAAGGTATTCTGAGAATCAAGTGAGCTAATATTTGTAAACCACTTTGCACAATGCCTGGCACATAGTAAGCGTTTAATAAATACTTATTTCTCTCTTACATTATGCCAGCACAAGCCCTTCTTTTAGCAGCTTTAAATCACATACTGCTCTGGGACTAAGTAAGTTTCAGATAGTCCTAGACCACTGCTGATTCTGCCAGTCTCTGATACTGAGGAAGATCATGAGCCTGGTGATAGGCCAACTTTTCTTACCTTCTTCCTAGGTTGGGCAGCAATGGCCCTTTTTTGTGTGTGTGAGCAGGAGCCTAATTCCTTTTCTTTTCTTTTTTTTTTTTTTGCTTTTTGGAGGGCAATTGGGGTTAAGTAACTTGCCCAAGGTCACATGGCTAGGTTTTTTTTTTGGTTTGTGTGTGCGTTAAGTGTCTGAGGTCGGATCCGAACTCAGGTCCTTCTGACTCCAGGGCCGACGCTCTACTCACTGCGCCACCTAGCCGCCCCAAGGAGCCTAATTCCTACTACCAACACTCATTCATTCAAAAGGCTAGTTCCTAGACAGCTCTGGGAACTCCATGAATCCCTTGGCTCTGTCCAGAGCCAGGTCCCAACTGGCTAAAAGGGATGTTTGGCATTTTCACTGTTTTTGTGGTTTGTTTTAGTGTCTATCACTCTGTTCACTCTTTAGAGACACTTGTGCCTGAGGTAAAGCCTTCCAAACTCATACTGGACTGATCAGCCATAGCAGAACACAATTGTACCTTGACTTCAATATTGTAATGTCACTGCTTTTTGGAACAAAGGACCACCATCACCACCAGCAACAACTGAGACAGAAAAACCTAAAAGAGTGACTGATACTTAAAATCAGCAGATCCTCCACAGTAAAAAGGGTGTGTGACCATGAGATCACAAAGATCTCTCCTCTTTTTCCAGCTCAGGTACTTAACCTCCAGAGATCCTCTGGTCATTTTGATGTACTTCACAAAACTGGTCAACAGACCCTCCTGTTTGATAGTGGCAGATCCGAGATGCCTCTGTTCCCAGAAAAACAAAAACAAACCCAGGCTCCCTGCTAAGAAGATAGAGCTGGACATAGGCTTTTGTTGGTCAGGGAACTTTGAGGACAGATCCTCTATTCTTCAGGTAAGGTCAGTAATGAGAGTCCAACTTGGGGGAGTTGGAAGAATCTCAGATTAGAGAATAGAGCATTTTAAAATGTCTATTCTTGGGGGAAAAAAAGGCCAGCATTTCTGTCTTATCTGCTAGAAAAATAAAGCATTTATATTCTTAGACAAAAGGATATGGCTAAATTTTTTAAAAGTGATCCTTGTTCAATTTAAGTGCACTCTATGAATTTTTGGTTGTGTGAATGAATGAATGTTGCTAGAAATAGAAATGTTTGTTCTTGTGTTTTATGTGAGTTTATGGTGATATCTGTTCAGGAAAAAGTTGCTCAGTCCATAAACAGAATTAAAGCCAATTTAAAAGTTTTCTTTCCAATGACTTCATAAGCAGGGGAAAAAAACCAACAACAATTTTTAAGTGTGAAGCTAAGATTTAGCTTGTGAAAAAAAAAAAAAGACTTGCTTTAAATCAAGAGACAAATTTGCAAAAAGGCAAATTTTCATTTTTGGAGTTTGGTTTATCTGACCACAAAGAAGTTTTAAATGGCTTGGTAGAATTTGTTTGCCTAGGTAAAATAGAACCAAGTACCTTAAAAAGAAATAGAATATGGCATGCATTTGCAAGTTATTGCTTTTTTCTTTCTTTCTTTCTTTTTAGTGAAAAATGAAATTGGAAGTATTTTACATGTCAAAATGAGAAACTGTAAACTTGGAAGTTTTAGCTCTCATCACCTAAAGGCTAAATTTGCAATAAATTTGAGATGCATAAAAATTATGCTAATTTGAAAAAGTTTAATGGAGTAAAAATATAGATCTCAAAACAACTTGAAAAAATGTGCCACCTACCTGCCCCCCCAAAATGGTTTAAAACCAAAGGCGTATGAGGGTAAGAAATTAATGGTATTAGAAATAAAGTGAAATACCAAATGAGTCAATGATTTAAAAAAAGAGAAATACAGTTCTATGATTTTCAAGGCTCAGTCTGTGTTAATCATTTAGTTAAAAAAAGGAGAGAATTAAAAAAGGAATTAATTGTCATTTACACTGACACAATGTAGACCTGAAATTCAATTAAAAAGACAATGAAAAGTGTATAAGGTACTTTTAAAGGTAAAAAAACTGGTGTACCTAACTGGTATAGTGGATAAGAGCACTGGCCCTGAAGTCAGGAGGGCCTGAGTTCAAATATAATCTCAGACACTTACTAGCTGTGGGACCCTGGGCAAGTCACTTAACCCTGATTGCCTTCTCTTATCCCCTCCCTTCCCCCCAAAGTAAAAAGTTCAGAGAATGCAACTCTACAAATAGTGGTATTAATTCATCTAGACACTCTCCAGCCATATCTTAATATCTGAATCCCCAACAGCAGGGAAACAGAACAAGTGATTTTTCACTTAAACAGGACCATATAAAGCAACTACGTGGTACAATGGATAGAGAGCTTGGGTCCTGGAGTCTGGAAGACCTGAGTTTAAATTTGACTTTAGACACTTAACTAGTTGTGAGATCTTAGGCAAATCACTTAGCCTCTACTTGCCTCAGTTTCCTCAACTGGAAAATGGAAATAACAATAGCACCTACCTCCAAGGTTGTTGTGAGACTCAAATGAGATAATATTTGTGAGCCATGTTGCACAGTGCCTGGCACACAGTAATTGCTATATAAAGGCTAGCTCTTACTATTATAATTATCATCACCACCATCACCATTCAGGATCCTCATTTTCCCAGCTATCAGAATCTCCATCAAGGGCTAATTTAGGAAGGAATAAAAAAGCCCAGGACTTTGCAAAATGTCAATGGGAGGGCTTTTTTTAGACTTTAGATATGAGAATAGTGAAACTGCCATGCCTGGAAAGCTGTGAAACTCCACTTTTGGAGTTGTAGTTAGTCTTTGCTAATGATTTCCAAGCTTAATTTCACAGTAATTTCTGGTGTCCTTTTGGTTCTGGGGAAAGTGGCTGGAATTATATAGCAAGGGTTAAAATTTAGCAATTTAAAATCTGGATTTATGTTGGGTTTGATAAATTGATGGGGGGATGTTATTTTTCATAACATGCCATACCTTTGTAGCTCTGAGTACAAGTGAGAACTACTCTGTCCTAGTTTTTGAATGTAATTTGTTGTTTATCCTTCGTTTTCAAAGAGGACCAAGGACATTACAAAGTGGTATCTTGACTCCTGTGTGAATTGGATTTAAGGCAGAGTCACACAGTCATCAGCCTCAATTTCTCTTCCAGAATCATCAAAGTAGAGTGACGAGACGAAAGTCAATACCTAATCTGGCATGCATCGGATGCGCTTCCTTGTCTTGGATGTCTGACCAAGGCCTAACTGTACCACAATACCTGCTTCAGCTGCCTCTGTGGCAGTGGGAACAAATCATTCTCATCTGCCTGTTCTGCTGATGGAAATCTTCGCATGCTTGGATTACCTCACTGAAGGATTTGAGATCCCTTAGTTATCCTTTCCTAGTTTTACCCCATCTAAAGAAGGTTTATGGAGTGTGGCTGCTGCATATGCTACAACTTCTTGGAGCCACAGGTGAGAGGCAAATGCCAGATATCCACCAAATATGGATGAACAGCCCTGAAAAGGGTTTGGCAAGCCCTTGCACCAAAGGTACTAATATTGAACAACTCATATACCCCAAGAATGGAATGCAAAAACTTACAGATGTAGTTTTTCCTTACAGGCAATTTAGAAATGAATAATATGACTGGCAATAAATTTTGCATTTGTATTTAAGCCTATGAAATTGTTTTATGTTGGTATGAAGTTTGTAATTTTATTGTCATTTTAGGAATTTATTTTATAGAAATGCTGCTGATTTTGGAATGATATGATTTATTTGTAGTGTCAGAAATGAATGAATGAAACATTTATTAAGCATTTACAATGCAAAGCACTGTCCTAATTACTGGCGAAACAAGAAGAAAAGTAAGTTCTCACTTAACAAGAATCTCTTCTCTCAAAGAGCTCACATTCAAATCAGGGAGACAATGCACAAGAAAGGCCTACATTCTCCCTAACCAGGTGCTATGATGACTTATAAATTAGGACGACTGCTAATTAGAGATTTTTGCTGCAAAGACAGTCTTCCTCCAGTTAATGACTCTTTTAAAATATTCAAATAGTATATACTCTGTTTTGTCAAAAAGTCATTTTGCTTTTGGTCAACAGTACTGCAGAGTTGGAAATGCTTATATTAACAAGTATCTGTGATTGTGTATAGACATAAGTGCCAGGAAATTGTCTATCTTGGTGACATGAGACAATATTCCAAAACTGAAATACCACTATGTCCCTTCCCTGAATGAATGCTAACTGGTTTGCAAGAGTGGGTTATGGAGGGTTAAAAAAAAAGTCAAATGGACAATTTAGCCATGAACAAACTTTGGCATCTTTGTTTTGTGGAATGCAGGAAGCCTATGCAGAGATAGTTTTCAGAAATACAATTCAAGGTCATCTTGGGAATGGCTAAGCAATTTAGAAAAAGAAACTCTAGGCTGACTCCCAATGCTAAAATGTATAGCTTTTTTTCACCCCTCAGGCAGAACAATTATGACTTTATCTTCTTCCCCAGCTTCAGACCAACTAGGTCATTTTTGCTTAAGGTAGTGGCCGCCATAATGCACTTGAGTAAAGAGGGGAGTTGGTGCTGCTGCTGGAGTAAAAAAAAAATTGTTGTTGAAAATTTGACTTTATTAGTGTAACAATATGGACTTTATGCACCAAGCACAAAGCATTGGGAAACAAAGAAGTAGTCAGTTGTTCTAGTGTAGAGGGCTGAACTTGAAGCTGAAGAGATCTGAATTCAAATCTTATCACTGTGTCACTGCAATCAAGTTACTCAATTGCTATCAGACTCAGTCTCCTTCTCTGTGAAATGTAGATGATAATGGTACCCCCTTCACAGGGTAGATGCAAGGATCAGATGTTCTGCATACTCTGAGTGTCATATGATGCAGCTGGGTGGCACAGTGGATAGAGCGCCTGGCCTGGAGTCAGGAAGACTCATTTCCCCAAGTTCAAATCTGGCCTCAGACATTTCCTATTTGTGTGACCCTGGGAAAGTCACTTAACCTTGTTTGCCTTTCAGTTTCCTCACCTGTAAAATGAGCTGAAGGAAATGATAAACCAACCCAGTGTCTGCCAAGAACGTCCAACATGACTGAAATGACTTAACAAATTAAAACAAAGAGAATAGTATTCATGATGGGTCTTTTTCTTCTGTTCTCATAAAGTTAATTCTACCTAAATGGCTAAATGCTATAATTATGAATGTGTTTATGTTACTGTGTTATATATGTTTTTAAGATGACTTAACATTTACCTTCCTGTTTAAATGGACTCCAACAGACTTGTAACCAGATTACTGGTAACACTAAACTTCTGACAGTCAGTCTTCAATACTGAGTCCGTGGATTCCACTCTAAATGAACCTTTAAAGTCTAGGGTCTTAGTAATCTCTCCCCTGTCCAGAGAAGATGCAACACTCCAGAGCAAAAAGACTGTATATTAATTCCTGATGAATGCCTTCCTGGAAAGAATTATGAAGGATTTAATTGGGAATGTGAAATGCATTATGTGGAACAATCAGCTGCAATTACTATTATATACCTTCAACCAATACTTCCTACCCCAGTGGCCAGAAATGTATTTTTAAAGAAGGTATCTGTTGCCCAAAGGGCTGTCAAACTGTGCATACACTTTGATCCAGCAATACCATAGCTAGTTCTATATCCCAAAGGCTTTTTTTTTTTAAAGGGAAAAGGACCTCTTCGTACAAAAATATTTTTAGCAGTTCTTTTTAAGGTGGCTAGGAATTGGAAATTGAAGAGATGTCCATTAATCGGGGAATAACTTAGCATGCTGTGGTATATGATTGTGATGGAATATTATTGTGCTATAAGAAATGACAAGCAGTGGAGAGGGGGAGGGGAGAAGGGAGAAAATTTAAAACTGATGAAAGTGAATGTTGAAAACTAAAAATAAATAAATTAATTTTTTTAAAAAATGACAAGCAGGATGATTTCAGAAAAAACTGGAAAGACTTGCATGAACTGGTGTAAAGTGAAGTGAGCAGAACCAGCAGAATGTTCACAATAACAGCAATATTGTATGATGGAGAACTATGAATGACTTAGCTAGTCTCAGCAATATGGTGATCCAAGACAATAAAAGACTAGTGATGAAGTTCACTATCTGCCTCTAGAGAAAGAACTGATATTGTTTGAATATAGACTGAAGCATAGTATTTTTCACTTTTTTTTGTTCTTTTTCTTTTATTCAAATCTTCTTGTACAAAATGACTAATATGGAAATGTTTTACATATTTGTACATGTATAACCTAGATCAGATTACTTATAGTCTCAGGAACAGGAGAAGGAAGAAGTGAAGGATAGAATAAATTAAAAATTTGTTTCAACATGTATCTGGAAAAAAACATTACATATAAAGAAGGGGAAAAGCAATTGAGTTACTTGACTGCAGTGACACAGTAAGTGATAAGATTTTAATTCAGATCTCACCAGCTTCAAGTTCAACCCTCTACACTAGAACAACTGACTGCCTCTTTGTTTCCCAATGCTTTGTGCTTGGTGCATAAAGTCTACATTGTTAGACTAATAAAGTCAAATTTTCAGCAACAAATTTTTTTTTTACTTCAGCAGCAGCACCAACTCCCCTCTTTACTCAAGTGTATTATGGCGGCCACTACCTACATATATCTGCTAAGTATGTAGAGCAAGATAAGGAATTTCTATAATGTTTTATATACAAATTATTACCCTTAGTGACCATACTGTTCTTTATAATGTCAGTACATTTTGTAAGGTAATATAATTTAACCAAGATTCTTCACACTGGTGATTAAGAATGGAATGACAACACTATCTTATTATAGGATTAGAAGCTGGGAAAGAAGATAGATGGTTAAATTCTATACTAGAGATTTTAAAATGACCCTATGACAACCAGATCCTTCCCATTATACTTACTGCAATAAGATATTGCTATCCTATAAACACAACTTGACTAGGTCTAACTAGCAGCTGAGTGTCCTTACTGCCTTGGAAAGGTCAATTTCAAATGGATGATGTGGGGATAAGACCAACAATGCAGTTTCCATCTGGAATCTACATGAAGACCTAGAAAGAGATCACTAGTTGGTTCAACTGGAAAAGATACTTTCCTTATTAAAGGAGCCTATCAAATTAGGTGTAGGTGATATGAGAAGTGTTACTCATCATTTCTGCACTAGGCAACCACATGAGAACTCATCTCTCCTTACTTATCAGTACGACTGTCTAATAAGTTGAGAAGCTTCAATGAGGCAGATCAATGCTCTGAGGTGCAGAATTTCTGGAATGACTGGCTATGGGCCAGTTATGGTGACTTCACTCATCAATGTGGGATAGACATTCAAGGAATCAAGAATCTCTTCTGACCGATAGCCATGGAATTATGCCTACAGATTCTCAGGTTGGGAATATAGCCATTCATAGTACATGTTCCACAGCTATTGCCCTATGATGGTATGTCTGGGCCCTGACTCAGGGACACTGGGAAGTATGCATAGGTAGTCCAGCCTGATACATAGAATCTCAACACCCACTAATAGTGAGTATAACCCGTAGATGAGAATGTATCTATATTGGAAGAATTCACTTATGGATCTTACTATGGATTCCTATCATCCATTAGATTATAAGTTCCTTGAAGGCAGGGACAGTCTTCTGCCTCTTTTAGTATCGCCAATACTTAACACAGTGTCTGGCACATAGCAGGCCCTTAAAAATGCTTATTGCTGACCTGCAGAATAGAACTCAAGTCGCCTTTAAATTGAACTTGATGCCCATGAGCACATGATCTGCCGAGCTGTTTGGACACTGTTTAGAAAATCAAAAGGCTAGCACCTAGCTAGATACTCAAGTACATTTGAAACCTAGGTCTTGTGTATCTACAGCACTGCTTTTTGTACCAAGGCAATGCCCTGACCCTATTATGCCACTTGGTATAGTATTATAGCATCAGGAATAGTCTTGATTAACTTAGTGTTTATCTGCCTTCAGAAAAGCAAACAGAGAATTACAATCTTTGAAACAACTAAAGTAATGTGTCCTACTGCTACAAAAGTGAGAGTTTAGAATGCATACATAGGGGATATGGATTGAAAAAAAATATTGAATATGCTTCAAATTGTACAGATGCAAAAAGGAGGGAATTGTGGATTCATGTGTAAAAGAAAAAAAAACCTTTTAATTTTCTCTAGAAATATAAAGAAATAATATTCCTTCAGTTTAAAATTCTTTCCAGACTTTTCTTTTTCTTCTTTAGGGAAATGGGAAAAAACAAATCTAAAGCCTCCTTTTGAAATGGAGTAAGCATAATCACTAAATTGAACTCTTCTCCAGATAAAATCATTGTCTCCCCAAACCCAGAAGTGAATGGCATAGTGATCCACCTAAAAACAGTATCTTTTCTATTGAAATTCAAGGTTAAGATATTGATCACCTAAAGGAACTCTTTTCATTCCCGGAGGGGAGTAGTACAGGAAGGAACAGAATAATCCTGGAATGTTAACTCCATCTGTATTATAACATATTCTGATCTTTTCTTTGTTAAGTTCCTATAAATATAACCTCAAATTGTCTTGGAGCAGAGAGTCATGTCAGAGGACTGGGGAGCTCTACCAGTTTGAACAACTCCCTCCAACTTAGAATCACTTGGATATAGATTAATGATACATTAAAATATAACAGTTTCTGGCAGTCTTGAGCCCAAATTGCAGAACATATTATTATTATTGGCAATAAATTGATATTATATTATTATATATTGTAATATTAATTTATTTAATATTATATATTATTGTATATTATATATACATATTTGTATATATGTATATTTGCATATATGTATATTTGTATATTATATATACATATTGTATATTATATACATATTTAATATTATATATTGTAATATTAATTTATTTGATTGGGATAGGGCTGCTCTCTGCAAGGCTTTAGTTCTTCAAAATATGAACTGGATATGGAGGTAAATTAAGTTCTGTTTGTTTCCTTGACTTTTTTTTCTTTTTTTTTTGCTTTTTGGAGGGGGAAGGCAGGGCAGTTGGGGTTAAGTGACTTGCCCAAGGTCACATGGCTAATAAGTGTTAAGTGTCTGAGGCCAGATTTGAACTCAGGTCCTCCTGACTCCAAGGTTGGTGCTCTATTTACTGTGCCACCTAGCTGCCCCTGTTTCCTTGACTTTTACAGTAAAATAAAATTACCTATACTTCAAATCTCATTGGTTTAGTTTTATGATTTAAATTCCATTAACTTTTATTAGTTTTTTTTTTTTCAGATTTATTTGGGCCTTGGATACATAGCAATCTTAATTGTTCAAGAAAGATATACTTAGCTATTATAGACTGGACTTAATTTTGTTCTCCAAATTGATTATTACCCCTTTCAGTTTCATCCAGGTCCTAAAAGGCTTCCTAGCTCTTACATCATCAGTAAACTACCAGTTCTACTTAGGGTACATTATGGAAAGTGGGGACAAGGGTCCTTAACCTACACAGCAAATGCCAAAATACATATTCACATTTGACCTAATATTTCTAATCAAGAGCCCCCCAAAGGAGTATAAGTGCTGAAACAAGTGGGAAACCAGAGATAAATTTCCCTTGCTTTATAGTTTTTAAAAACATTATTCTGAGAAGGGACCCCCAGGTTTTACCAGTCTGCCAACAGGGTCTGACACACAAAAAAGGTTAAGAACCCCAGGACTAGCTGATCTCTGAAGTACCTTTCTATCTTAAGTCTATGAGACCATGTAACTAGCACTAACCATGCCACATAGCAAAGTAAATGTGCACAAAATTATTCTACCTGTGTGATGGGAAGGGCCATTTGCTCAGTAAGGGTTAATACCAACTGGTTCTTCCTACCCCTGTAGTAAAAGGAAGAGGGGAAGATTAGCATGTGGGGGAAATATCATTGGTAAACATGAGTGGTACCAATGCAAATCTTTGCAGACTGACCTAATGATTCTTGAAAATGATTTGTGAGGCTGTAAATATAAAAGGGCACCTGATGGAAATTTAGAATGGTAATGAATTTTAAATTGATTCCTCTATGACATACTATTACAGTAGAGGCTCTTGATCCACATTGATCACTCTGGTCTCTATACTCCTAGAGCACTTGTAAATCTGAACCTCACATTTTAGCACTTCATTATGCTTTAATCTTATATTCTCTAACCCCCACACCCACCTGTCTGTGCTAGGTCCAGTGAAGCATTATACCAGGATATACAAAATAACCCTGAGTTCTCATAGGCTAGCTATCAGAGCACAATCTCTAGGAAGTCATACTAAAAATGGAAAAGTAATAAGTAAGGGGTCCAGAAGCAGACTCTCTGTCTGTTAGCTCAGGGCTAACTTTGAAGAGGCTCATCTTCAGAAGGCTGGTCACCTCGATAAATTTTTTTTTTTTAACCATGGCAACTCAAGAAGATGGTTTACTAAGGCATAGAGGGTTCATGATTTTTATGGTTGGTTGGTGGATCCTAGTCCATATTTTATGGAGGCAGTCAGGGGTTCTTAAAATATTCGTGTAGGGGGGTGTGAATTCCTAGAAGGCAGAAGTACTACTTTTCGAACCTCCAAAGTGCTTGGTCTAGCAAAACTCTGGGTACACAGCCAGGGCTCAATAGATACTCAGATGATTGGTTTCATATGAAAAGAAGTATTCGGGGGGTCACACTGACCCACAGAACCCACAGTTTAATAAAGTCCTTTGAGTTTTTTTTTGCATATGTGTGTATACTCCGTGAAATTTATTTCACAAGAGAGGAAATAAGGGGTTTCACAAGAGAAGAACTTACTCAACTCCACCTCCTTCTCTGTTTGGTTTCAACTCCAAGGAACAAGAAGCTCCCAAGCTAGGTACCCCCTGCTGTTCCTCTCCTTTCCTGCCTCTTTTTGATTATTATCTTTCCTCCCACTTAAACTGTAAATTCCTTGAGGTCAGGGACTGTCTTTCTTTTTAACAACTATATCCCTACTGCTTAGGACAGTTGCCTGGTATATACTTGGCCCTTAATAACTGTTTATTAGATTACTTGGGACTTCAAATGCATCTGAAAATAATCTAGTTCAGGGGCTGCTGAAAGACAGACAATTCTGGCAAAGTTTCGGATTACTCCAATGATTATGGAAAGCAATTTGGAATTATGCTTTAAAAGTGACCAAAATCATCCAGAGAGCTCATTGTTAGGCATATACCCCAAGGTGGTCAAAGACACAAAGAACAAACACATATACACTAAAATATTCATGGCAACACTTTTCGTGGTAGCAAAGAACTGGAAACAAAGTACATGCTCATTGATTGGGGAATGCCAAAGCAAGTTGTGGCACATGAATATACTGGAATATATTCCATATATAATGGTATATAATATATACTATGAGAAATGAATATGAAGAAGCCAGAGAAACATGGGAAGATTTATATTAAATTATCTATAGTATGATATACAGAATAAAAATTATATATGCAAGGACCACAACAATGTAAATAGAAGGAAAAAAACCGAAATGGAATGCTATGTAATTATAATGGAAAAGTTGGCCCTGGAAAAGAGTTGAGAAAATATATCTCCCCCCCCCCCCTTCTTTGCAGAGGTGGGGATCTATGGGCTTGGAATACTGCATATATGGTGAGACAGTTGAGATGATGGTTGATTTTACTGAACTGCTTTTTTTTTTTTTTTAAGCAATTGGGGTTAAGTAACTTGCTCAAGGTTACACGGCTAGTCATTATTTATGTGTGGGTGCTCATTTTCTGAGGCCGGATTTGATCTCGGGTCATCCCAACTCCGAGGCCGGCACTCTTACTCACTGCGCCACCTAGCCGCCCCTTTAGGGCAATTGGGGTTAAGTAACTTGCCCAAGGTTACACGGCTAGGTTTTTGTTTGTGTGGATAAAGTGTCTGAGGCCGGCTCCGAACTCAGGTCCTTCTGACTCCAGGGCCGGCGCTCTATTCACTGCACCACCTAGCTGCCCCTGAACTGCTTTTTTTTTTTCTTTTAAAAATATTTGTTGCAAGGAATAAGGAGAGGAGAGATATATTCTGAAATGAAAATGAAATAAAATCAAAAGATCAAAAACATATTTTAAAGATAAAAAGAAAATAGTCTCAGTCTATATTAATACCTAATCACATAAAATAATTAGAATCATCATTGCAAATAGCATAGGCACACAGCTAATTGACATCAAGGTCTTCTCCTCTCCTAGGAGGCACTGGAGGACAGTGGGAAGAGATGAACTTGGCAAAGGCCTTGGGTTCTAATCTCATATCTGCCACTTATAATCTGTGTGACTGAACAATTCCCTTAATTTCTCTGAACATGAGTTTCCTCATCTGTAAAATGAACAAGTTTCACTAAATGATGCCTATGTTCACTTCTAGCTGAAACGCTGTGGTCCTAATTTGCTATCTCCAAGGGGACTAAATTGCAGTTAGGGAATGATGGGTGTTTAACAGTGTCTTCTGTCAGCCTGTCCAAATCCAGAACAAAATAGCTGCTCTGTTCTTATTACAACTTATTCCGGAAACTGAGAGGATGCAGGAATTGTCTGTGTTGCAGGGGCAACAGTATAGTCAGTGATTAACTCTGGGCTCCTTTTGGTTGTGCCAGGCTGGCCTCTGTTGCTGGGGCTAAGGAATGGAGGGAGAATGAGAAAGTTCTCCTGGCACCTTCCACAGCGGGTGGGGGACAATGACTTGAGATTTGTCTGAGACTATGAGAAATACCTGAGGCTATTCCAAGCCCAGGCTTGTGAGTGGGTACCACTGCCATCTGCTGGACAGAATGGATATCAGACTTGTTTGGATAAGCCCTATGTTGCCTATAGGAACAGCTGAACATTTTCCTTTATGGGGAGAAATACGGAGAAGTATTTGTTTGGAGTCACACAGGTTGTTCTCCATGCTAAGTAATCAAAAGCTCCTGCAAACCTGAGACTACTAAGCACAGTTTCTGTCAAAGGACGAGATGGGCTTCTATGAAGGAAAAGGGGGAAAGGTCACTTAGGAGCCAAGAATTAAAGTCCTGGGGTGCTCCCAGCTCTACCACAGATCTAATGCTGCATGTTCCCAAACAGTCAACCTAGTTA
The DNA here is from genome assembly GCA_011680675.1 of Gymnobelideus leadbeateri. Classification (NCBI taxonomy): domain Eukaryota; kingdom Metazoa; phylum Chordata; class Mammalia; order Diprotodontia; family Petauridae; genus Gymnobelideus; species Gymnobelideus leadbeateri. The sequence goes on along the minus strand of WOXC01002910.1, from coordinate 399,772 downwards.
AAAACAAAACAAAAAACTATGCATAATCTGGATAAAGGATTCTTCCTCTGGACTTGGAATTTTGTGACAAAGAAAATCATTGGTGACTTAGAATGAAAACTCTTTATGAGCTGTAATGCTACTGCTCTGATCACAATCTATAAATTATCAGCAAGTTGAGTGCTACAAAAATGGTAACAGTAACACTTACATTTTAAGCTTGGAGATATACTGTACACATATTATGCCTTGTGATCCTCGCTTAGACAACCCTGGAAAGTAAGTATGAAATCTCATTTTATAGAAGACTAAACTAAATCTGAGAGATGGTAAGGGATTTGCCTGGAGTCACATAGCTAATGTATCTGAGGCAGGATCTGAACCCAGGTTTTAAAGATGCAAACTCGTAACTACCCACCTTCCCACAGAAGTACCTCATGCCCAGTAACAGCAGTAGGCATGTAGGACAGATTTTCAGGAGGTTTTCCCTTGTATATATATTTAATTTGTATATATATTTAATATTTTCTTCAGTTCATAACTTTTCAGCAACTTCAGAAGTCAGTTTTCAACGAATGAAAAACAAATCCAAATTTTACTATTTTTTTCTAAGAGCAAAAAGAACACTTAACATTTATGGAAGCCTTAAAAGTCTTTTGTTGTTCAGACCTTTTTCTCTCATGTCCAAGTCTTTGTGAACCTGTCTGGAGAGACTGGGATAGTTTTGCATTTCCTTCTCCAGCTCATGTTACAGATGAGGAAACTGAGGCAAACACGATTAAGTGACTTGCCCAGGGTCACATAGATATTAAGTTTCTGAGGCTGAATTTGAACTCTGGAAGAGGAGTCTCCCTCACTGTGGGCCTGGCACTCTGTCCACTGTACCACACAGCATTCCCATGTATAAGTCTATGAAGTATTTTAAGTATGGTATAGTGGAAGAAGTCTTGGATTTGGAGTAAAAGGACTTGGATTAAATCCTATTTCTGCTGCTCATGGGGCTTTTGGCAAGTCACTTAACTATCTGGGTCTCAGTTTCCCCATCTGTAAAAAGAGTAGGTTGTATTAGATGATCTCTAACATCCCTTCTAGCTCTGAATCTATTATTTTTTTAAGGAGGCACTTAGGAGTATTGGTCTACCCATGTAACAGATGAGGAAACTGAGGTCCACGGAATTTAAATAATTTGCACCTAAAACTTAGCAGGCAATTGGGGTTAAGTAACTTGCTCAAGGTTACACGGCTAGTCATTATTTATGCGTGGGTGCTCATTTTCTGAGGCCAGATCTGATCTCGGGTCATCCCAACTCCGAGGCCGGCGCTCTTAGTCACTGTGCCACCTAGCCGCCCCTTTTAGGGCAATTGGGGTTAAGTAACTTGCCCAAGGTTACACGGCTAGGTTTTTGTTTGTATGGATTAAGTGTCGGAGGCCGGCTCTGAACTCAGGTCCTTCTGATTCCAGGGCCGGCGCTCTATTCACTGCGCCACCTAGCCGCCCCTAGGTCTTGGTATTTTGAAGCCTTCTGTACCATATAGCTTGGAGATCATTTGGGATGGCAGCATCTATTAAAAAGGTTATTCTCTTTGAATATAGATTAAAGCAAACTACCTGCTCTTTTTCTTTTTTCTTGTTTGGTTTTGTTTCCTCTTTCCCATTGTTCATTCCATCTGATATAATCCTTTTTTATAACCTGGCTAATGTCTAATGTGAAAGTATTTGCAGATCCTATACTTGATTACATGCTGCCATGGGGCAGGGGGGCCTGGGGGGGGAAGGGAGGAAGGAGAGAAAATTTGAAACCCAAGGAATTGTGGAAATGAATCTTGTAAACTAAAAGTAAACAAATTAATAAAGACCAAAAAATTTTTAAAAGTTTACTTATAATTACATGATATATGTGTAAGCGTCTTTTATGAAGAATAAACATTTGACTTCCCAATTTTTAAGAAATAAACATTATAAAAAAAGGAAAAAAGGTTACTCTCAAATTTTTATAGATCAATGCTATGTCTGTCTGGGTTATTGTGGTCAACAGTTCAGCCTGAGATGATGGTCTGGTTAGAGTATGGTTTGCTGAATGATTTCTTCAGGATCTTTGGGATTTGTTTGTTGTTGACAATCCATGTTGTTGTATATAGATATATAGTCTGTCTTCTGTCATTCAGTGATTCTTGGAAAACACCATCTTTGACGAGATGAGGGACCAATGGTTGAAACACCGCCATAAATAGGGTATTGGCCAGATGTCACTAGGGTCTTTTGTAACTCTACAGTGAAGTATGATTATAATGCATTGAAAAGGACACAGCAAACTAAGGGTGGTTAGGGCACCCTTATGCAGGTTACGTATGAGCTATTATTGTTCTTCAGAGAATTAATGGGGAGTTGATATGTATACATAAAATGTCCGTGTATATCTGCATACTGATAATAAAAGTCAACTTTTGTTTAGTAAATACGAAATAAAGATTCTTATATAAATTGTTTTCTTTCTAAGCATAAACTAATGAAAGAGATCTCCTTTATTTCAAATCAATTCAAATAAATAAATATTTATTAACCACCAACTGTTCAAGGTGTTACACTATGTGTTAGAAATACAAAAACAGAAAAAAGTACTTGCCCTCAAGGAGCTTTCATTCCAGTGGGGAGAGACTATAAAATGCAGACAAATTAGTAAATGCAAGGGAGAAAGCAGCAACAACTGAGTGAATACAGAAAGACTTTAGGTAAGATCTGACCCTAGGGATTCCAAGGGGTGAAGGTTCCGGGACAGGCTGTAGAAAGGGATGTCAAGTTCATGACATAGTTGGTAGCCCAGGGTTGTGGATACAATGAGTGTATGAAAGGCAATAATATGAAATAAATCTGTAAAGATAAATAGGAGTCAGGTTGTGAAAGAATTTAAATGTTAGGCTAAGGGATTTGCATTTAATCTCAGAGGCAACAGGGAGCCAATGAAGAGTTTTTGATAGAGAATAATTTGATCAGATCTGTATTTTAGGAATATTAATTTGGCAGCTGTGAGAGAATTGTAGAGAGAAATAATTGGAAATAAGCAGGGAGGCTACTGCAATAGTCCAAGAAAAGAATGTTGAGGACCTGAACTAGGTTAGTGGTCCTAAGAGTGGATATGAGAAATGTGGAGGTAAGATCAACAAGACTTGGCAGCTAGTTGGGATGGGAAAGGGGGAAAGGGAAAGGACAAATTAAGGATACCTTTTAGGCTGTGAACCTTAGTGGCTGAAAGGATTTTTGTTTTTTCAACAGAAACAGGGAAGTCTGGAGGAGGGGAAGATTTTGTAGATAATATGTTCTATTTGGCTAGGTTGAGTTTCACCTGGTGAAGGGATATCCAACTGGAGATGTTCAGCAGGCAGATGGTGATGTGAGACTGAAGCTGAGGAGAGTGTTGAGAGAGAAAAGAAAAATGCCCAGGACCCAGCTTTGGCAAATACCCTTGGGTAGTAGATAGGGGATGACACTTAGAAGTGGTGGGTCAGGATAATAGAATCATAATATTTTTCCAAATTGCATTGGGATCTTAGAGGCCAAGTCCAATTTGTATCTGAAAAAGCATCACCATTACAATATACGTAGGTCATCCATTGAGGGGAACCTCCCAACTGAGGCAGCTCATTACACTTTGAAAAACTCTATTTCTTTGAACATTTCCCTTTATTTCAAGCCTAAATTTGTCTCTTGGACACTTTTACTCATAGCTGTCTGGAGCCAAGCAGAACAAATTAATCCCTCTTCCACAGGATAGACCTTTAAATGCTTGAAGTCTTCTCTTCTTGAGGATAAATATCACTATTCCAAAGGGTGAAATTAGAGAGGTCTAAGGGGACTTCATTCCAGTCATGGAGAGATATTATAAATGAGGAACAGGGGTTGGGAATAGAAGGACCAAAACATGAACAATGAACTAGAATGGAGGATACATAAAGGGGACTGGTTTGAAATAATTCTGGAAGTTACTTTGGAAGTAGACTACAGAAATCTATGAATGCCAGGATAAGTAGTTTAGTAGATAGCAGAAGAGGGTTCCTAGGAGGAGGTGTAAAAAGCTGAAGAGAGGAAAAATAGTATAAGAACTGAGGAAATGCCATTTAGAAATTAATGGAAACCTTGGGGAGAGCAATTTTAAGTTAAGTGATAGGGTCAGAAGCCAGTCTTCAAGAAGCTGAATGGTAAAAGGTGAAATGGGAGAGTAATGACAAGAGATTCTCTTTTTCCTAGGGGTTTGGAAAGTTAGATTGAGATGAGAGCAGCATGTTTTGGTGGGTTAAAGGAGGAGATCTAGCCCCAATCTCAGTTTTCTCATAAATAAAATGAGGTCTTTCCAGATTTGGATCTATGGTCCTATGAGTTTATGATTTTCTACACCAAGGTAAAAAAAAAGGTAGATAAGACATATCTTACTAATCAGACCTTTATGAAACTAGAAGCTGAGTGCATTATGGGAATTCATCTTTGACCAACCTGCTCCTGCCAAGGAGACCCAGGCTATAACAACAGAAACTAAAGGGCAGATAATGAGATGTTAAACTAAATATAAAGATGTATTTATGATATTCTATTAATTTTACATAGCAAGAAGAAAGTTTCCTTGAATTGGAAGAGGAGGTTGGCCAGTAGCCTAAAGAATACTGACCATGTCTCTGGTAACCCTTAAAAAAGCTAAGTTTTAGAGTCAGATCAGGAACAAGGTAACAGTTAAGCAAGAACTGAGCCTCTGAGAAAAAATCAAATCTTCATTGATTCTCTCTTCGAGGGGTGGAAGCAGAGGGAATTCTCCTTCTCTCCTTCCCTATATTTGGCTATGGTGCTTTGAAGTCAAGTTATCTGACTAGTAGGAGGTACCATACTCATCAGGAAGCAGAGATACACACTCTCCAGAGAGATATGGAAAAAAAGAGACAGTCTTATGTGAAGAGGGAAGAAGTAGCACCTTTAGCATGAAAAAGAGAGAGGTGACTACGAACTCAAGAAAAATCAACCCTGGCAAGAATGATAGCGAATATTTATAGTGTTCTAAGGTTTCCACAATGCTTTGCTTATATTAATTAATTCATTCGAATCTCACAATAACCCTGGTAAAGTAGGTGCCATTGTTATCTCCATTTCACCTATGAGAAAGCCAAGTCTGAAAGAAGTTAAGTGACTTTCCCAGGGTCACACAACTCATAAGGGTCTGAAGCAGGATTTGAACTCAGGTCTTCTTGATTATAACTCTAACACTTTAGCCACTTTACCACCCAGATGCCTCACCCAGATGAACAGCCTGCTAAGTAGAGGAGAGGAAAGAAAGGAAATCAACTTCCTTCAGTTCTTGAGGTGAGTTGCCTTGGCTACCGGTATGCCTCACAACCATTATAGTCTAAGTTTGTGCCCACTCTTCCTTTGGATGTTAGGTGTATTAGTGGGAGAGTGCATCTAGGTTTATGTGTGTTGTGGTTGTGGGGGTGAGGGATCAGATGTGGGGTATGATTTTTTTATTCCTATGATTCTTTCTGTGCCACATTAGTACGTGTGTTTGCTCTCAGCTAAAATGTGTCTACTTACTGATTGTTAACAGTAAACCTACTAATGGGGGCTTGTGAGCCATAGTGTTTGGAATGTAGACCTGCAGGATACCCTAGAACCTGTGAATGGTAGGTGTCCTCTGTGGAACCAACCCAGGAGTTGGAATACAAGCTGGGGAATACAAGAAGAGGTGCAACACCTATCTGAAGGATTTTTTCCTCAATTAAAGGATTACTCATTATCCAAATTAGTAAAAGCTTTTGTGTGTCATTTTGGACCATGGCATATATAATTTCCCAAAACACAGATTTATTATTGTCATAAAACAAGTCCTTGAAGTCATACCAGACTGGAATAGTATTAAAAGAAATCCAGATTAAAACTGTAGGATGAAAGGCAAGAGTGGTAAAGACAGAAAAATTATATCATACTAACAATGTATATTTACAGAGATATAAGAGAAAGAAGTGTAAAGAATAAGTAAATTAAATTATATCTAACTAACCGGGACTTTTTTTTTTAAACAAGACTAATATTTTTAAAGAAATGCAATGAGAATTCCCATCACATGGACAACACAAACTGGCCTAAAGTAGGCAGCACTGAAGTTGAGGTCCTTCTAAGATTTAATGTAATGAATGGAAAAGAAGAGTTTATAATTAGTAAATCAGTCTCTAAGTGTAAATGGTTGCTTCTTTAAAGAGCTTCAAAATCTTATTCTCTCAAGAGTTTTAGAAATTCCTCCTGAAATTGTATTACACAATTGATTTCTGCTGCCTGTTAAGAAAAGATTTGCTTACAAAATGGATAAACTGCAGCCCAGCCCTTTTCCAAATTATCACAAATCCCAATTTAGCAGAGAATTAGTAAAGTCTTACACTAGAGTACAGCAAAGGAAAATAGGGGAACAAATTCTATGGACTTTATAATTAACAAAATAGATTACGTACAACTCATATCCTATATGTCACTACTGTGCTATATGCCTTAGTTTTGAAAAGAGCCACTAAGGATGTAAATCTAACCCATAATTCTTATTCAATCTAGCCCATCTGAAATGTTGCCTAGTAAACTATATGCAACTTTGTAAGTCCTCTAACTTAAAATATCATATTATAAAATGTGACTTGTGATGAAAGGCTGTTTCATTCTAAATTACATTTTCTGCATAACTTCAGTCTAATCTCATCAACAATTCTATACAAGTTTATAATTTAAGTTCAATAGCACTGTAGCTAGAGGTAGAAAGGACCTGAATTCAGATTTCCTCTTCTACTTAGTAGCTGTGTCACTTTGGGCAAATTGCTTCACTTTCTGGATCTTTGGAGATTCACCTAAAAAAATAAGAGTTGGACCTTCATGCTTTGAATCTGTGACACTAAAATTTGTTTCCCACTTTCACTCAATTATACACGGCTGCAGTCAACACTGTCTATGAGCCTACAAAGGCTCCTATAAAGATGTTATTGTTCATAAAAGTTCAAAAAACATAACCTAAAATAACACAAAGACTTGGGAAATTGATTTATCATAACAAAAATGTTTGAAGGGCAGTAGTTTGAATTCTAATTCAAATGAAAAGCATAACATTTTCAGAGAAATGCCAAGGCAAGTGATCCCTTCTGAAAGAGATCTCATTTGGTCAGAACCTCATGGACACCAAATATTCAGTTTTCCCATCATAACATATCTTCCGCTAACTTTCATGGTTCTTCTTTTTGAAAACAAAAGTGCACAGATTTTTTAGGACCAAAGAATATTTTACAAATTGAATGGTATGTTTTTATCTTAGATTCATTTTTTAAAAAATCATTACCAAGGGTCAATCTTCTTGCAGTCATTTTCCTAATTAGGATGTAATCTAATCTGGACAATAAATATTGTATGCTGAATAAAAAGAAAACCTTCCAAAAATCAGAGTATATGAAGGGAGACATTAAATTGCCATTCTGTCAAGATGGACCCAAATAGAACTGTACAAACCTAGTATTCAAACACTAAAGGAAGAATTATAAACACACTAATATGTTCCAGTTAGAAGAGAGACCTCTAGTGTGTGTGTGTTAAAGCTCCGTGTGTGTGTGTGTGTGTGTGTGTGTGTGTGTGTGTGCTGTGCTCCAGGCGTAATTAATACACCAGAATCACTGCAGTCATTTTGAATACTCTGATGGTAAATTTTACAAAATATCACACACTAAATTAACCTAGAAATGTCTTTATTATGTTGATACCATTTTTCTTCTGTGGCATCAGATGCTTTTTGTAAGCAAACAACGAACTTTTATTTTGCGATTCAAAGTTTAAAAATTCCATGTGGTCACCTCCACCTAGTAATTATGCAAACTTCAAATCTACTCTCATTATAGTAACTGCTAACATTTTTTTTTTCAATCAAAGAGCAGTGGGAAGCATCAACCAAATTGTTAGAGTCAGTGGGCAGTCCCTTGTACCCCAAGCACCTTTATTTCACCAATCGTATAAAAATAATAGCAATAAATTAATCATGCTGATTGCTCCTTAACTTAATAAATAAATAAAATGATTTTGTTGTAAGGGACAATAATGGCCTAGCTGTTAGGTTCCACAAATTCTAAAAATACTAGGTACATCCTTGGTTTGGAGATCAGATGTCATTACATTTTTTTGAGAATTAGTTTCAGTCTTAAAAATCCTCTATTTTCTCCTCTTCCACATTAAAAACACATTTGAGGTACACAGAGAATGTTTTTCTTTTAACACACACACACACACACACACACACACACACACACACACACATACAAAACAGGAGGTCTCTTAAGGAGTCTACTGCTGAGAAGGTAAAAGCATTTTGCTCATTTTTAATTTGCTAAAACAATCCAAGCCTGCTTGGTACCCAGAGGGTATTCTCAAATAAACTTGTATCTCTAGCTGCCAGCTTAGTTGATTGAAAACAGAAGGCGAACATTTCTTAAAGAATGAGTATGTTAAACTGTTATGTCTCTCCTCCACCACCCTCCCCAACCAGGGACAGACAGACACACAGAGACACACAGACACAAAGTCAAGGATTTACTCGAAAGCAGCCAGTCCTATTATCTAAGAGATAATGCAGTATTTGTACCAAATTACTTTTGCCCACTGTTTTGCACCTTTTAAGAGAGGAAGTCAAAGCCACAGGGATATTGGACAGTTCCTGCGAACAGCAACCAGACTCACAAAACAGCAATTCCTATTTGCAACTTTGGTAACTTAGTTGGCTCTAGCCCATCCTGCCTCTGGAGCAGTCACGTTGAAAGATATTTTGATAACATAAGACCACTTCAACTACAGTGTAACAGCTATTAAGCACAAAGGCAGATGCATGATAGCTAGGACCTAGCGGGTGTAATGGGAACAGTGAGAAGTAGTAGGGTGGGTGGAGCGGGGGAGTGTGTGTGCATTGGTAGACACATGTTACTTTCCATCTACCGCCTCGGCTAAAGGTATGGGGATCCCTGAGCTAGAAACTATCTGAATGTCCCTTTTTGCCTAAAAAATACAGTTTTTAAAGGATCGATTTCCCTTTTAACCTGATCTCCCAATAAAAAGCCCCATTTTCTTGTGTTGTCTTTTCAGGCTAGACGTGGAGTCCTTATTTTAGTTCCCGTGGGGGGTAGGGGTGGAGGGAAAGGAAGCTCACCTCGCACACTTCAATGAAAGTGGGGTAAATAATCTTCCCTTCTCCAGAACTGGAAGGGGTTGGATTCGAGCCAAAGCGCACTTCCCGACTTCCCCCCCCCCCCCCCCCGCCTCCGACCCCCCTCCGCCCCAGGCGGTGGGTGCAAACCAAGCAGGCGAGGCAGAGAGGAAGCTCTGTCCCTTTAAGGGAACCTTGGCAGACAGGAGGGGAGGGAAGGATGCAGGCTCCAGGCTCGGGCGCTGCAGGCACCGCGGGGAAGAGGCGAGCGCAGCAAAGCCACAGCCATTACCTGCAGCGCTCACATCCTCCTCCTCCTCCTCCCCCCACCCCCGCAGCCAGTCCCCGCCTCCCAAGGAGACTTCTAATCCAGAGCATGTGCCGTGCCCTTTATCGCGGAAGGGAGGGTAGGGGGGAGGAAGAGGAATGAGAGCTTTTAAAAAATAAATGAAACGTTTGCACCCAAAAAAGGGGGAAGGGGGGGGACGTGCAGCACGGAGAGACAGAGGTTGGAAGGAAGGGGGCTTTACTGGTCTCCAGTGTCGGCCCAGGGGGGTGAATACACAAGGGACTCGACCCGCACTGCCGGGGGGGGAAAGGAAACCACACGCAGCCGGCTGCACACAAAAGGGAGACCTGGTCCCTCTTGTGAAAAAAGAGAGGAAAAAAAAAGAAAGAAAAAGAAAATCGCCCCGGGGCAGCATCTGCACCAGAGCCACAATGGCGCCTTTCACGGAGCTTTCGGGGGCACCGGGGAGAACTGCAGAAGCCGGGGAGCAGCGCGGAGCAAAAGCCAGGCGGCCTCGGGCCCGGGGCCCCCCCAGTGCGCGCCTGCTGGCAGGGGGCGGTGCGGGCCCCAGGGGCAGCTGCTGCTGCCCGGCCACCCGGTGGGCCATCTCAGTGCACTTGGCAGGGGGTGTTTCGGAAGGACAGACGAGGAGGGAAGAGAAGAGAGGAAGGGGTAATGGGGGGCCGGTGGAGCAAAAGCACCGTTTGGGTTTAGGTGCGGGGTGGGGGGCGGGGTAAGTGCGCTCCCAGGGTGTCCAGGAGGGAGCTGCGGCCGCTTGGCACAGACGGGGTTCCCGGAGCAGCCACCGCCAGCTCCTGGGCACCACCGGGATCCGGAGGGGCATTGCAACTCTTGCCGCCGCACACGGTGGCAAACCCCAGGCTGGGGCAACCCGGCCCGCCGCCGCGCACTCTACTCCCCCCCTTCTCCGCCAGCTGGCTTCTCCTACATTTGGTGGAGGGAGGAGGGGAAGGAAGGAAGGAAGGGAAGGAAAAGAAAGGGAGGAAAAAAAAAAGACTGGAGGAAGTGGCAGCCGCTGCCGCCGCTCATCGGAGAGGAATTTGCCAACCCCACCGTGGCTGGCTCTGTGTGTGCGAGAGTGTGGAGCGCTCTCTCCCATGCCTGGCACATGCGTAAAAGCGAGTTGCGCCCAAAGTCCCAGCCATACCCTCCTTAGCAAATAATAACAAACCCAAACCGTCAGATCTTACCTGAAACATTGAAGCACAAAGTCTCTTTCCAAGTCCCCTTCCTTTCCTCTCCCCCCTTCCGATTTCTCTCCCAGCGATCTGCTCAGCTCGCTACACCAGAGAGAAATGCAATAGCTTGGCTAAGGTAGACAGAACAAAATACAGAGAAGAGTTGCTCCAGGGCTTTGAAACCCCTCAAGGCAAGGATCAGGATACAATTAGCTCATGCCTCTACCTCCAGTCTAAATCAATCTCCAAAATAAAACTTAAATCAAATTAACTGATCACACGGGCAGAAAATTGATCTCCTTCAAAAATAAAGCTGTACATATATGTATTTATAAATAGTATGTTTGTATATATATATATGGATTTTTTTTGAGATTTTTTTTGGGGGTGGAAAACCAGTCTCATTCCAGCCTCCAACTTGCTTTTTACTCGCCTCTTGCACAGAAAAGCTGATTTTAATCGTTGTGATTAGTTTTGATGTAACGTTTCCGCAGGCGATTTCTGCAAATGGATGGAGTGTTTCTTTGCCAAAAGAGGGAAAAGCAGCAGATGATGATAATTATAAGGATTGTGAGTTGTTTCTTTTTATTTGTATTTAGATCTTCCTCTTCACTTTCTCCAATTGACCTGACATTGCCATTGCACTAAGGTCGGGCAACTTGTTGATTAACATCACCTCCTCCTTGGATCAAAGGATATGTGATAATTTGGCAATAGAGCAACACATTTTCTGTTCCCTTGGCTATATAACTTCCCAAATGACGTGTATAAAAATAAGCACATGGAGTCTGCTTTGCCCCAATCAAGTCTCAATCAGTGCCTCAGGGTGATACACAAACTCATTTCAAATGTTCAACCATGCAGAATTGTAAAAAGATTGAAGGAGTTACACTGCATTTTTTTTTCCAAAATAGCAAAATTAAAAGAAAACAAAATCCATGGAAGCACATTCAAGCATCTACCATTCAGGTTCATGTAATAAATGTTCCCAGACTAACTGCTCCCTTTTTCCACCTTTCTTTTCCTTTTCCTTTGCAATGTCTCATATATATAGGGAAGAGTTTTACTATACTTCCATTATTTGATGGAAAAGCTCAACCTTCTGGGGTAATAAGCTAAGGGGACTTGATAATTTGAACATGTTTTGATGGATTAATGTTACTTCAATTCTTACCTCTTCTACTCATTTTCACTTCCCTTTCTTTGACAGGTCTTTGTTCAAAATGATTGTGCTTGGGCTGTTATCTTAATTTGTTTGTAGTTAGGATGGGGTATTTGCTTATAAACTCATGGGTCACCTCCCATTAGTGTCACATCCTTGCAGGATACTTTTTGAAATGGTATGTTTCTGAGCACTTCACAGTCCATTAATTCAAAGACTTTGCTGACATTTCTTATGAAAAAGACCAGACTGTAAGGCCAGAGATGTTCAATAAAACCCTAAATAAAATCAGACATGTCCAGCAAATACCTGCAATTGGCAGCTTGGAATATTTTTTTAAAAATCATCCTTTCACCTTAAGGCAAGCCACTGCTATAATACCAACAAAAAAAGAAGGTCTGATCTTACTGCTTAAAAATATAGTCAATCAGATCAGACTGGTAATAACATGGCCTGATTATCATAGGCAGGGGAAAGGGGTCTTTTTCTTCTCTCTCTGGTCTTTATTATTTAACAGGAACACTATGACATAAACTTCTGAGTTGAAAGTAGCTACAGTTTTATAATTAAGAAAGAAAAGAAGGACATCTGAAATAAACACACACACATAACAAGTATATGATCTGGATTTTTGAGTGCATATGTGTAAATATGTATATGTGAACACATACACAAACATACATATATATATATATACATATATACATATGTATACATATGCTTAGAAGGCAGCTAGGTGGCCCAGTGAATAGACCAATGGGCCTGGAGTCAGGAATACCTGAGGTCAAATCCAGCCTCAGACATTTACTAGCTATGTGACTCTGGACAAGTCACTTAACCCTGTTTGCCATAATCCACTGGTGAAGGAAATAGCAAACCACTCCAGTATCTTTGCCAAGAAAATCCCGTGGACAGTATGGTCCACAGGGTCATGAAGAATTGGATGAATGACCCTCTAAAACAATAACAACATATTATACATATATATGTATACATACATACTGAGTGAATGTATATGTATGTATCTGTATGTGGATGTATATATAAGTATATATAGACACATATACTCAGAAACCCAGGCCATAGCATACCTACTATATACTCATACTGCCTGCCCACATGCATACTGCACAGACACATACATTCAAACACACACATACAGAGAGCAAAACTCTGTAGCCTGATCTGCAATAGAATAATTTAAGTCCATAAATTCTGAGTTTAGGTCTAACTTAAACATGACCTTTCCTATCACTGATAGATAAGATATAGAATGAATAAAAAATGCATAAGGAGAAAAGTAACCAAGAAGGACCACCTCAAATCAATAGGCAATTTTCATTTCCATTAGGAATAATAAAATATGATAGCCTTATAATACAAGGTGTGGCTCATAAAGTAATGTGACATTTTAAAACTAACAAGATACAATTTATACTTTATATCCAAATGAGTGTTTGAGCCTTCTTTTAAAAAAAAAAAGCCACCTCAAAAGCTATACCCTTTTCTCAACGATGACCAAAACATTTTTGTCTTTAGACCATTCTTTTTAGTAAAAAAAAAATTACATACACACACACATACACACACACACACACACACACACCACTCTTTAGTAGTAGTGGCTGTTCAAACTTTGACAGTTTAATTCTTATAAACAATCAAAGATTATTCAGAACCAATTTATGTGAATAAGGTTGGGGATTACGTTGGGAGATACTGTTATTGTTCAAAAAATGAGGCATGATTATAAAGGAAGCAAGCATTTATTAAGCACCTACTATATGCTAGGAACTTTATAATTATTTCTTTTCATCATCACAACAACTCTGGAAGGTAGATACTATTAGTATCCCATTTTACAGATGATGAAACTGAGCCGGAGGTTAAGTGATTTGCTCATGGTTAAAGAAGTCTGAGGCTTAGATGTGAACTCAAATCTTCCTGACTCCAGACTCAGGACTCTATCTACTTGGCCACCTAGCTGCCTCGTTTTACTTAAGAAGTAAAGAGAGAAATTCTCTCATCTTGTTTATTAGCAAGCCCTTGAAGGCATTCCCAGAAGAGGAGTTCCAAAATGGAATTTATCATAGTCTGAGAAGAGTAGTCTCATAGTCTCCCAGTGTGCAGACTTTGAAGGGAACAATACTCATTTGACTGTATATGTTCTGAGAGGTCTGTTTAACATAACATATGCAAACACACTTCACAACTATTACTATTACTTTTTTAGCCATATCTTGTATAAACAATGCTCTATTTTTTTAAAAAAAAGAACATCACTTTAAAATGATTTCCTCCTTTAAAAAAAAAAGAATCATTTTTTCTTTATCAGTCGCCAGCTGATTTGGTGGGATTCCCAGTGGCAGATAGGCTGCGGGATAAGTCCTGATGTTATTGGAATAATGATCTTGAATCTCTAGTCTTTCAGAGGGACCATAAGTTTAGGTATGTGGGATTGTAGAGGGCAAAGCTGGCCTACACTAGAGTACAATTGTGAAAAGTATGTTTCTTAAGTGCTTGGATTTTGTTAAATGCAATGCTATAGAGATGAACTTTAAGCCCTTCAAATAAAAAGATAATGTAATTTATTTAAAATTAGAAAATGAATGGTTTATTAATGCTACTTCAAAGTATTAAGACTAGGAGGAACACCGTGGCCTATCTACTAACAATTCCTAAAATTAAAACTTTCATTTGCATAATTCTTTTTCATATTGAAAAAAGCTTAAAAAACCCATTTGTGCCTGTGATCCAAGCAATACCTGTGTATGATAAGCTACTCTTTTCTTGGGCTCTTGCTGTGTCCCTTTTCTCATCACCAAAGGAACCCACAAAGCATGTATGTGAAATATAGTTAAGCATTCCTTTTCTAATAAATAAATGAACTAATGTGCCAGCAGCCAGGCATTCATTAGCAGTGTGAAAGATTGAGAAAGGAAAACTTCAGGAAGGAAACAGATAGCTTTTAATCTTTTAAGATAATAATGAAAATAAAACCAAGAACTGATTTTTAAAGGCATGAAAGCCATCTTTAGAGTATATAGAACCAAATACAGTGAAAATGAACAGAGGTTTAAAATGGTGATGATTCTGGAAGAGACACTAAAGAGATATTCTTTAAAAAGAGCAGAGACTCAGCTGCAGTGTGAACTATAAGACAGCTCATTTGGTAGCACTATTATCACTGAGGCCTCAAATCACAAGTTTACACTGAATATCAACATTTTGTCTTGGGATAACCCTGCAGTATATTACTGGTGGCAATGTTAGATGATGTGTACATTAACCTCTGGAGATGAAATGTGAAATTGAGGAACCCTCCACTGTGGGATTGGGATGCTTAGATCCAAGTTAAAGATTCCATTTCACTTTCTATTAAAGAAAGGAAGAAAAGCCCCAGTGCTTTAGTTTAACCTTCTCCATTCACAGCTCCATTCACATGGGCTAAGTCAATTAACTCCTTCTGGTCATTGAACTACAGATATTTCCTTTTTAAGGGTTTTTTTTTTATGATTTTTTTTTTATATCTGTCTCTGTCTCTCTGTCTCTCCTGCTGTCTCTGTCTCCTCTCTCTCTCTCTCTCTCTCTCTCTCTCTCTCTCTCTCTCTCTCTCTCTCTCTCTCTCCTCTCTCTGTCTCTCTTTCCTCTCTGTCTCTCTCTCTTTCCTCTCTCTGTCTCTCTCTCCTGTCTCTCTGTCTCTGTCTCTCTCTTTTTCTCTATTTCATAACAAAGGAGAACAGTTTAGAATGAACAACTATTCAGCAGTCCCTACCAGCAGTTTACCACCTCTCTACTAAGAGGAGTGAAATATGTGTTTGATCATCAGTTTTCTGGAACCAAGGTCAGACTTGTAGTTGAGTACTGTTTTCATTTACATCACCATGAACCATCTGCAGTACATTTATAGCAGGACATTGACTAGGTTCTGCAATTTGCAATACTGAAGAATGCCCACAGAATTCAGATCCGTTGGAGTCTATTCTCCTATTGTGATTTCTTTGCTCTGTATCAGCCCATATAAGTCTTCCCATACTTCTCTGAGTTCCTGATCTTTGTGGTTTCTTGTGGCAGTCATATACTACAACTTGTTCAAACATTCCCTAGTCAATGGACACTCACTTGTTTCTGTTTTTTTTTTTTTTTAATTTTTGCTAAAGAGTTCTCCTATGAATATTTTTATATTAATGGAACCCAGGAAGTTCAACCACAATATCTTTGGATTTGGAAATAATTTTAATTCATGAGACACAACAAAATAGAAAGCCAAACCGAGTTACTTTATTTTTACTTTTAAGGTTTTTTGCAGGCAAATCACCTGGTTTTTATCAGCTTACTTGAGGCCCTGCATAATGCAGTGGAATGTGAACCTTTCTTTTCCTGTATTTGAATAAGAACATTAATGAGCTCAAAAATGTGCTACTTGATTCCTGAATTTTTACTCAGACTTTCACCTGTTTATAATTAGCCTCTGAGAAACCACACTAGCTTTCTAGATCATTGTCAATGTTAACAGGTTACAACATCACAACTTTTTGAAAAGGTAAAGCTAATGGTCGTAGTTTGAAGGTGTCTATCTGCTGAGGGCAAGATTTTTGACAACAGCAATTCTGACTGTAAACAATGTGACCCTTGTGTGGCTCTTATTGAGTTAATCTTACAAACTTTCAAAGTTTTCCAAAAAGTTATACAACTTTAATAAATATAACAATTTTAAATGAGAATAAAAGACATTAGGTGTTAAATGAATATAAACTAACAATTGTTGTACCTCTTGGACCACAACTAAAGGCCTTTTCTTTTTAAAGAGAGAAACAAGGAAATCTAAAAAGGTTATTTAAGCAGGGATCTATCCATCCATCCATCTATCCATTTACTTATCTGTTTCTTTCTATACATCCTTTAGTTCATCAATGTATCTCTCTATCTGTTTGTGTATTTGGATACCCAGACTTTCCCTATAGGCAAGGAAAGATGCTGGGATCTGGCAGTATGGACTAAATACCCTGTTATAGTATGTTGGAGCACCCTATTAAGTGCTTCCTGCACCAAGTGCTGTGGTAGATACTCGAATTATCTAACAGGGAGATAAGACACAAAGGCAAATGACAATAATGCACAATGTTACATGATAGAGAATAAAGAGGATGAGGCTGGGATTAACTAGGAGGATTTTTTTGGAGCTGAGCTTTGAACCCAGGGTTGAGATAAATGATGGGCATGGTTTGGTGGGGAGCAGCCTAGAGAGTAAGAGTGGGTGAGATCATGTGATATGAATATCTGTTGAAGAAACTGGGGATAGAGAAGAGAAGACTTATGAAGAGGGGGAAGGGGTCATGTCAACTGTCTCCACACTTTCAAAGGGCTATCTGTGTGAAAGAGGAATCAGACTTGTCCTGCATGACCTAAGAGAGCAGAGAACTAGTAGCCATGCATGGAAATTGCATGAAGGCATATTTTAGCTAAGCAAAGGTAAAAATTCCTAGGAAATAGAGCCACTTAAGAATGAAATGGGCTACTGTGGGAGGTAGTGGGTTGCCCCTCACTAAAAGTCTTTAAATCAAGGCTAAATGAACATTTGTGGGAGGAAACTAGTAAGAGAGAGGTTGTTCAGTATGGGTTATACTAGATCTAGACAGATATCCCTTCCAACTATGAAATTCTTTGATTAGGAAGATATAAAGTTCTATGTCTTTACCACATAGTTATATTTTGAACAACTAATCGAAAATGAATTTTACTATATTACATAGAGACAGCATCTAGGAAAGTGTTATAGCGCATGTTGATTTCATTAAAAAAGGAGATTTCTATATCCAAGAGCATCTATCTAGTTGAACTTTCTGTGGCAAACATTTCTCTTATGACAAAAAACTGAATCTAATTTCATTAGAAATTATAGGAATTTTGAGATATTATCAGAGAACATCTTTTTATGTTCCTTTGAGATATTTAGCTTTTGACAATGGTGCCTCACATGTAAAACAATTAATTAAGCTATGTGAGTGATTGTTGTCTCACTGGAGAGAGACTTGGCTCCAGGTCCATGATGAAGCTTCTTCCCTTTATCTCAACTTTTGCTCACCTTTTACGACATCCAATAATAGAATAAAAGGTTGTTTTGAAAACCACAGGGTAAATAGAAGAAGAAGGAGGAGGAGAAGGAGAAGAAGGAGGAGGAGGAGGAGGAGGAGGAGAAGAAGAAGAAGAAGAAGAAGAAGAAGAAGAAGAAGAAGAAGAAGAAGAAGAAGAAGAAGAAGAAGAAGAAGAAAGAAAGAAAGAAAGAACAAAAGAAAGAAAGAAAGAAAGAAAGAAAGAAAGAAAGAAAGAAAGAAAGGTTAAAAGGACTGGTTCAAAATT
Organism: Gymnobelideus leadbeateri; assembly: GCA_011680675.1. Lineage (NCBI taxonomy): Eukaryota > Metazoa > Chordata > Mammalia > Diprotodontia > Petauridae > Gymnobelideus > Gymnobelideus leadbeateri. Next base: position 381,595 of record WOXC01002910.1, on the reverse strand, counting down.
CTAAAAAAGGATTCATTTAATTAACCTATTCTTATTTATTTCACACAACTTATGCCTGTCTTTCTTTTCAAAGCTTAAGACTCAAGGTTTTTCAAGTGGTTCCATTTACACTGCTAGATCATTCCATTTTAGGATTTTGCAGTGGGCATTTTAAGGGTACTTTTTTAAATAAGATAAACATTTCATTAGTTGCTTTGTACTATTTCATATCTCAGTGCTTTACAGACAACCAGTTGGCATTGAAAGGTACTTACTTCTCTTTGTCGTGTAATGTGTTTCATTCACAGATCATCCACTAAAGAACCACTTAGTTTTGCTTCACTGTCCCACTGCCTGAACCATTGCTGTTCAAGAGAAACCCTATAATACAATTGAGGCCCCTTCAGGGCACCATATACATTTATGTAAGTTATTTTTTCCTGCATCCTTTGGGGGTCAGAACCTCTCAGCTTTGCTAACTATAAAGAGTACCCCTAAAGCATATTAGCAACTTAAAAAAATCCAAAAGATATGGAAGTCATATTTCAAATTTTAAAAGTCTATCCCCACTCCTCTCTTGAAAAATACACAAGAAATTTCTTAGAATGAATAGTGAAATTTGCTATTTTAATGCCATATTTAAAAGAAAAAAATTTCCCTTTCCAACAACAGTAGGTGTCTACAAATAAACACTCTGCAGGGAGCAAAGATGATATGTTCATTAGACAAATCTAAACTTCAATGCATTGTCTTTAGAGTTATCTGAGAAGAAAACAACTTTTAAAATCTGGTCTAATGTTTTTTTTACATGAGTTCAATTCTGATTAGCTAAATGGCACAATGAACATGTAAGAGATGAGGAAGTGGGAGGCAGTGAGACATGGGGGGTATGAAACATGAGTGTTTTCATTGCTTCAACATTATTATTGTTATTGTTATTAATAACAATGGCAATAATAGTGATAAGGAAACAATTACAAATAATTGTAGTGAACTTTCATTGTGTAAAAGACCATCTGGCTTTTGGAGTCAGACATAAAATTCTAAACTCAAATCCACAGTCTGTCCCTCTAAGGTTGCTCTGTAGATAATGGATATCTTAATTTAAAAAAAAAAATAAAACAGATATCCATTGTACCAATGTATAGCATCTCCTGCTGAGAAAACAAAGCCTGCTTGTCTATTACCCTTCTAACTGTTGATGTCCTTAGCAAGGCGAGAGCTCTGTGATCATGAGAGTGACTTACTATTTTCCCCTTCTGAAGGCTTTTGATAAGTAGAGCATATACATTCAGCTCTATAACCCCTAATTTTGTATCAATACCAATCTTCCCAAACTTCTCTTTCCTCAATGAACAAAACTTGAAGTGGTAATGAATTGGATTATAGGTCCAGAGAACTCAAATTTTGCTCTACAAAAAAAGCAACCCCCCAAAAATCCCTAATGAATTTGAAAGTCATTTTATTGATATGCAGCAGAGAGTATTCAATGAGCAAGCTCCTAGCATAATGTCAGGCACATAGTAGGTGCTTAATGAATATTTGTTAGTTTCTCTTCAATGTTAGGATTGGATTGTTTTCATTTGGGGGATTCTCTTTACTAACTAAAAGTATGGGACAAAACAGCACAGTATAATAGAAATAAGACTTTCAGCTCATTGGATTCCTTTCTTAACAGGGGTCACCTGCATAACATACAGCAAAGAAGTTTCACCTGGCAAGAACTTCTCTTGAAGAAATGTAGCTGTGAACCAAAGGAAATCATCACATTGGTGTGATCCAAACAAGAGCTTTGTTGGGTAAAATTTCTGCTCAGTGTGGAGAGGTGTGGTGAAGATTTGTGAGATAAAGAATCAGCTGAAGCACCTGGAAATTTATGACCATTGGGATACTTAGATTTAGGTAGACAAATTAGCCATAGGTTTTACTTACTTTTTAGTTTTGTCCTAGATATTTGGAGATAATATAATACAATACTGAGACAGCATATCTTTGGATGACTCATGTTCCTTTTTTTGGTTTCGTTTTGTTTTGTTTGCTTTTTGGAGGGGGGAACACAGGGCAACTGGGGTTAAGTGACTTGCCCAAGGTCACATGGCTAGGTTTGTATTAAGTGTCTGAGGCTGGATTTGAACTCAGGTCCTCCTGACTCCAGGGTTGTACCACCTAGCCACTCCTCATGTTACTTTTTTTGGCCACAGCATCAGCTTCTTACCTTGACTCAGTTTGGCATTTAGGAGAGATTAGACTTATTGGGCATCTGCTATATGCAAAGCACTGTGAGAGGCATTTGCTCAAGTTAAGGCAAGTCAACAAACATTTATTATATGCCTACTATGTACTAGGCACTATGCTAAAGTGCAAAGAAAGGCAAAAACAGTTCCTGCCCTCAAGGAGCTCACAATCTCTTGGGGGAGACAACATACAAACAACTATGTGCAAACAAAATAGATACAGGAAATATGGGAGGTAATTTCTACATAATTTTTTTCCCAAATGCTTTATTAACTTCTGGTTTACATCACTCATTTCTGCCAGATTTTGAGTTACAGTTTTCCCCCATTTTTCCCTACCCCCCACCCCAGAATAGCAGTCCCACAGGATATCCCCTCATCCCATCTGCTCTCTCCCATATCTTCTTCCATACCCCCTTTGACTTTTTCAGTAGGGCAAGGTGAATCTCTGTGCCCCAATGCCTGTATATCTTATTTCCCAATTATATGTAAAATAGTATTAATAATGGTATTTGTATATTTTTAAACATTTGATTTTAAAACTTTGAATTCCAGATTCATTCCCTTCTTCTTTTGTCACCCACCCTTACTGGGAAGATAAGCAATTCAGCATATGTTGTACATGTGTAGCTATGCCAAACATTACCATAGTAGATATGTTGTAAAAGACTGACTATATTTCCCTCCCTCCTATCCCACATCCCATTTGGTCTATTCCTTACTTTGATCCTGTCCCTTTTCAAAAGTGGGTGCTTCCAACTTCCCTCTCTCCCTTCCCTCCTGCCTTCCCTTCCATCATCCCCATCTCATCCTCTTCCCCCCTACTCTCCTGTAGGGTGAGATATCCTATTTAGTATGTATGTCATTCTTTCCCTGATCCAAATTCAATGAGAATAAGGTTTTGCTTTTTTGCCTTCCTGTTCTTCCCCTCCCTTGTAACCATTTTCCCTTGCCTCTTCTATATGACATAGTTTACCCCATTCTGTCTCTCTATGGGAGGTAATTTCAGAGGGTGGGGGAGAGGAACTAGGAAAGGCCTCTTACAGAAAGTAGGATTTGGGATTTGAGCTAAATCTTAACTGCAGCCAGAGAAGCTTAGAGGTAGAAATGAAGGAAGGAGAGCATTTCAGGCAGGGTGGCACAGCCAGTGAAAATGCCCTGAGTTGGGAGATGGAATATCCTTTGTGAGAAACAACATCATGCATGGTAGATTATGTGAAAGGTAGAAGGTACAAGGAAGGACAGCTAGGTGGTGCAATGAATAAAGTGTTGGGCCTGGAGTCAGGAAGACTCATCTTCCTGAGCTCAGATCTAGTCTTAGTCACGTAGTGACTGTGGGACCCTGAGCAAGTCACTTAACACTGTTTGCCTCAGTTTCTTCATCTGTAAAATGAACTGGAGAAGGAAATGGCAAACCATTTGTCTTTATCAAGAAAACCCCAGATGAGGTCATGAAGATTCAGACATGGCAGAAATGACTGAGCAACAACAAAAAGCTCGGTGAGCCTGTTTTTCTATAGGTTTTATAGAAAATAGGACAATTTATTGGGCAGTCCCCCTTAATACTCTTTGGGACAAATGAACATTGTTTTTGTCTTACAAAGCTTGGGGAAAGAGGAAAGGATGTAGGGAGTAAGATAATTATCTTGCTTTCTATTTTTACATTTTTCAACTTGGAAAGTATTTATGCATAGTCTTGTAATTCATTGATCCATCTTTGCTCCTTTATATTTAACTAACTCCAGTGTTAGCACCACCACTCCTCTTCCCTTCCTCTTTCTCATTTTCCTCATTGCCAAGACCATTTCTGTAGCCCATAGAGTGACTTCCTATTCTTCCCCATCAGTCCTTTCACCATCTTGCTGTCTATACTATACTATTATATATTATATTATATTGTTATAGTATATATAATATATATATAATAGCATAGTATATATATGTGTATATGTATATACTACTACAAGAGTAGTTTTTTCTTGGTCTCTTAATAATGAAAATCAGACTTTTCCCAAGAAAGCATATTATATATTACAGAAACAGAATTTTAGAAGTGGAAGGAAGCTTTGAGATCATCCATTCTATTGTGCAAGAGGAGAAACCAGTGCCTAGAGGGGAGGTGGAGTGAGTGCCTTGTCTAAAGTCACATAGGGAGTCAGTGACAGAGTCGGACTCAAATCTACGCCTTCTGATTCCAATTCCAGTGCTCCTTCCACTATTCTAAGTCTTCCCCATCAACTCTTTAGGTTACTAGCAATTTAAAATAATTTCAAAAGTGCTAAACTTATATTCAGGCAGTAACTTGAGTTGTGCCAAAACAACCAGTTAAAACTGGAGTCAATTAAATAAAACATTAAAAAAAAATTCATAGGTCACCAAGCACCCAGTTTGACTGTTTTTTATTCTTATAGAATTGATTTTTTTTTTTTGCTGAATTGACAGACTCTATTAGTTCATTTAGTGCCAGGTAGGCACGACCCTATTTCTCGGGGCAAATCCAACTTACCATGTACTCATTTGTGGGTTAGTCATAACCACAAATCAGACACATCGGACGAGTTGCATCTGTCTTTGGAAACCCCAATATGGGGCCCCTCTGTCCTGTGAGTGAACAGGAAATGAGTGGGTCTACCCTGAAGGGAGGTCCAGTAATTGTCAGTGGTAAGCCTGATTCTTTCTGTATCCCACTGCTGGAGGCTCTCCCTCCCCTTCTCCTCTCCCTCCCACCCCTGTTCTTTTTTGAAGGAAAGCAGGGAGAGAGTAGGACAGAGGAAGGAAGGTAACACGACACTGCAGACGCTATCTGTTTTCTCTGGTACTGCCCTGCATAATAAATACTCCCTGCAACACAGATCTTTACCAGAATATGTGTGAATTGCCCTTCCCTCCGAGTCCAGGGCAAATGGAGGAAAGATCTAGGACCACAGATGCATGGCTAGAGGCAGCAAAGATACAGGACTTAAGAACACTGAAAGACATTCATTCTTATTGTTGTTTGGACACACAAGTCACACCCTTTCCCAGCCCTACCAACTGCTAACTCCTTTGAATCTTTCTTCTCTTCTAAAATCCCACCCTTTGTCCTTGTTAGTTGAGAATAAGGGGAAAAGTATCTTACTGAGACACTTAAGTTCTATAGAAATGTCTTCACCTCCTAATTAACTATCATTTAATTTAAGAAAAAAAAACTTGATTGGGTATATTTTCCTAATTAGACTAGGAAAACCTAGTGGGAGTGCTGATCCTGCCTCCCCCAGGAAGGCCATTCATGACAATCAGGAAACCCAGACCTTCCAAAGAAAAGCTTTCCTTCTCTTTGTCATTGTTTCTTAAGCCTTTGCATAGGATGAACTGGACTCTAGTACAGTACGCACTGTACACATATATGCCATATACCAAATTAAAGAAAGATCAGGTAAAGTTCTGAATGGAATGTCTTAAAGCAGTGAGATTTTTCTAGTTTCTTCATGTCAGCCTATAAATACAAGTGTACTGCTACATGTTACAGATGTACAGATGCACATTTCCTTTTCAGGAGGGCAAAGGAAATTGTTCATGAAAATGAAAACTAATCTCATTATTTTCAAATGAATATAAGATTTTTCTAAAGAGGGTCAGATCATTGGCCTATGTAGTCTGATATCTTGCCTTCGGCAATGGCCAATACATAATACTTCAGACAAATGGGGTGGGGGTGGGGAGGGAAGCCCTCCACACACAAAGCCAATTGTACTATTTTATATACAAGGGGAAATGTCTCTTCTAAGCTCCACAGGTGATCAGTTTATGCCCGGAAGCAGGAGAATTGATTATCCTTGGCTTGCTGGACTCTAAATGCTGTTAGTGGTCATCAAATGGCCTGGTTTATGTTTAATTCTGGCTAGAATATGAGATCAAATACCCTCTTAAGTTCTATAGACTGATTATAGTTAAGTGATAGTTTTTAATTATAGGTACAATAATCATAACAGTAATATAATAAAATAATTTTGAAAACTTGGTTCTTTTTAATATCCTGCTAACTTCTATTTAGGTTTTTGATATCAAATGTAGTGAGTGCCTTAAATTTGAATCTCTAAAATGTATATTAAGGACAAAAATACACACATCCATATCTCTCCCTCTCCCTCTCCCACCCCTCCCCACAATAAATACACTACTCAATCATTACTGGACAACTATCAACATAACAAAGATAGGCTTATTGTACAACACCAAGAATACCATCCAAACATCACTGGAAAATCATTACTCATGTAACATTGTAAAATAGGCACTTCCCCACCTATACTGATGTTCACTCTCAGTTAGAATTCTTTGTTGCCATCCTGGATACCAGTTAACCTGTCTCTAAAGGTGTAGTTGACTTTGGTTTGGTTGAGTGTCAAGCCAGGTCAGTTGACCACTGGTCAAATTTTTTCCTGTGCCAGTCTGGAGCCAAGTTCTTATCATCTTCCTGGAGTCCATGCAAACAACAACTGGGGTCTTGCAAACATTTGTGTTCTATCCTTTTGTTGACATTATTCATGTCCTGCTTTTTAGGGAATAGAAGGGATAGAACTGCAAGCAATGCAAGTCCTATCCTTTTTAGGGAAACATTAGTCAGTCAATTGTGAGAAATCCTGGTGAAAGTCCCTGGAAGGTGGGCAATGTCTGTGTGGTAGTTTCTTACAGATCAAATTGATTGCTTGACTATTATAACTAGAGGAACAATAGCAAGTATGTGATAAATACTGAGCATATTACAAATCTGTCAATATTTAAGAATCTAAAAATTATACAGATGGTTGCCATGAATGATGGCTGAGTGAGAGAAGAAGGAAATGAGATAACAAAAAAGGAGAAAGAATTGTGATCAGGATTTAGAGAGTTTTGGAGTTGTGAAGAAAGCTAGAGTTTGAAATTTGGGAAGGCTTGAGAAGCTAAAAGAGGATTAGGGAGATTCAAAAAGATATAAATTAAAGGAGGAGGACTCCAGCTGAAGAAGAAATGTTAGAGCAAAAGGAGGCTAGAAGAAGAGAGAAGTGAATCTTCTATTGATTTTACCTATGCAACCTCTCTCTTATATATTGCCTTTTCTCTTCTGTCACTGCTATTGTCTAGGTAAAGATCCTTATCACATCAAGCTCGAGTTACTGTGATAGCATTCTGAGGTGGTTTCCTTTCCTCAAGTCTCTCCCTACTCCAATCCATCTACGCAGCTATCAAAGTGATCTTCCTAAAGGGCAAGTCTGACCTTGTCAATTCCCCCTCCCCCTTCAATTTTGTAAACTCCAGAGACTGTTTCCATGAAGATAAAAGAAAAAAACATAATTTCCTTGGCTTTTAAAGACACTTATAACTTGGCCTCCTCTTACTTTTCTAGTCTTCTTACATATTGCCCTTCTCCACGTAATATCCGATAACTTGTCTCCTTTCTGTTCTTTGCATAGACAATCTCCCAGCTCCATGTATGTTCATATCTGTTCCCCATGCTTGCAGTTCTTTCCCTTCTTCCCTTGACTTTCTGGCTTCCCTAGCTTCCTTCAAGTCTTGGCTAAAATCCCATCTTCTACAGGAAGCTTTTCTTGGATTCCCCTAATGCTAGTGACTTCTGTATCTGATCATCTACAATTTATCATAGTTATTTGTATGTTGTTTCTCCCATTAGATAGAGAACTCCTTGAAGGCGGGGATTATTTTTTGTCTTTCTTTGTATTCCCAGGGCTTAGCAAAGTACTTGGCAACTAGTGGATGCTGAACAAATACTTGTTGATTCGACTGAAGGTATGGAGAACAATTATTAGGCTATTACAGTAGTCTACCAAGAGGTGATAGGAGACTGAAGTAGGGTAAAGGTTGTGTGAGTAAAGAGAAAGGGAGGGATATAAGAGCTGTTTAGGAAGTAGAATCTACAAATTAGTAACTGATTGAATATAGGAGCTGAGGGAGAGACAAAAGTCAAGAATAAATCTTAGGCTATGAACCCGCTGACTGGAAGGACAATGCTGCTCTCAACTGAAATAGTGAAGTTTGGAGGGAAAACAGATTTATTTTTCTTTTTAGAAAGATGAGTTCTGCTTTAGCAATGTTAAATATGAGATGGCTACGGGACATTCAGTTAGAAATGTCCAACAGGCAGTAGATAACGTGATATTAGAATTCAGGAAAGATAGATAGAGCATTCATTAAGTTTTTACTATGTACTTAATACTGTATTAAGTGCCAGAAATACAAATACAAACAAACAAGGTATTCCCTGCCCTCGAGGAGCTTACCTTCTTTTTAAAAAATTATTTTATCTTTCATTTATACAATAAAACAAGCATTTCCATAACAGTATTATAAAAAAGATGATTGCATATGAAACTGCAAATAGATTATGTACAACTTGATATTCCTTTTAAATAGGTTATAAAGTTATTATAAATTTGTTTCCTTTTTCTTTTTTCTTCTCTCCCCACCTCCCACCCTAGAGATAGCTACTATTAATTACAAATATATATATATATATATAATCATTTTATACATACCTCTATTTAACAGTTCTTTTTCTGGATGCAGATAGTATCTTTCTTCATATGTCCTTTGTAGTTAATTTGGGTATTTCTAATAGTCAAAATGACTTATTCACTCACAGTTGTTCTTAAAACAATATTGCTGTTACTGTATACAAAGGTCTCTTGGTTCTGCTCATTTTGCTCTTCAAGGAGCTTGCATTCTAGTAGGGGGAAGATAATACATAAAGGGGAACTGGAAAGAGGGCACAGAGAAGGAGCGTGCATTAGCCTGGTTTAGGATGATGGTGAAGAAGTGACAGAGACCTGGTTCTGAGCAACCTAAGGCAAATAGTTCACTTATCGGAGACCTTGCAGTGGAGTCCAAAGTTCTGATGGAGAAGAGATGAGGATAATGGCCAGAGCATAGGCAGGATGGTTTGGAAAATGGTGGCCAGGACATGTAGCTTTGGTAGTCATCACTTGGGAGTTGGTAGATCATCAAGGGAGAGGTACTCTCAGCTTAGTGTGTGGGAGGAAGAGGGGAATACAGAAAAGGATTGTCCAATGAGTGGTCAGGCAAGTAACAAGAATCAAGAGAAAGCCATATCAAGGGAGCTAAGGGACCCTAGAGTGTCCAATTGCTTTGGAGATGCCACCTCAGTGAGGAGAGCCCCTACTCTTGGAAAGGCCCCACAATTAGTTTTCTACTGTGATTCTCCTGGGAAAGGACAAGTTTGTCTCCCTCACCTCCATCCCACAATGATTTTACTTTGTCATAAGAAACCTCTCATGGAGTAAGGGTAATATGTCAATGTCTGTAAAGTAAAAATTAAACATGTCAATAAAACTTTAACAACAACAAAAACAAACTGAAAGGAAGGAAGGATGAAAGAAAAAGAAGAAAGAAAAAGAAAGAAAGGAAGGAAGGAAGAAGGAAGAAAGAAAGGAAGAAGGAAGAAAGAAAGAAAGAAAAAGAAAAACAACATGAATTTCAGGATCTTATTCTTATTCCTAACAAATACAAAGAGCATGATCAAAGTGTAGATCAGCCTCCCTCCTTGAAAATAAGGTGAAGGGACTCAAGGAACACCTCTTCCCCCTCTGTTATTAGAGAGAAAGAAGTGTTCCTTTAAGAAAAAAGGCAAGGAGGGCTCTAATAACAAAGTTGTTGAATGTACCTTGTCATTTTTTTCTCTATCATCTCTTTTTTAGTTTAAAACCTTTGATAACAAAGAGAAATCCTGATTTTTGACAGGAGGTTGGAGGGTGTAAGAATTTTGCAAGAAAAGAAAGGGAAGAAAAACCACTGAACATTTGGAGTTATTAAAGAGATATAAGGCTCTTCCCAAAGAGGATGAGACAACACTGTCTGAGGAGGAAACAAGTGCTTGTCCTCCAAAGAATGGTCAGGTGGATGCTGGTGTGCCACCAGGTAAGAGATCACCTAGTAAGTATCAGAAAAAGAAATGAGCTGTGTTAGTTGGTGACTCCTGTTGAGGGTTACTGAAACCAATAATTATTGACCTAATGGGGGTGGGGGAGAAAGAGAGAAAGAGAGAGAGAGAGAGAGAGAGAGAGAGAGAGAGAGAGAGAGAGAGAGAAAGTCTGCAATGTTCCTGGTCCATGTACCCATTATGTCACAGAACTTCCTAATTCTTCTTTTATAGTATTTTATTTTTTCTCAATTACATGTAAAGAAAAATTTTAACATTCATATAAATTTTTTTGAGTTCCAAATTTCTCCCTCCCTCCCTTATGCCCCCCCCATTAAGAAAGTAAGCAATTTGATGTTATGTATGTATGGTCATGTAAAATATATTTACATATTAGTCATGTTGTAAAAGAAGAAACAGACTGAAAGAAAAAAAGAAACCACGAAAAAAGTAAAGTAAAAAATACTATGCTTTGATCTGCCTTCACACTCCATCAGAACTTTCTAATTCCTGTCAAACCAGATAACTGCTATACACTTCTGCTGATTCACATGTTTGAAAATGATGCCACTGTGGGGCGGAGTGGCTTAGTGAATAGAGCACCAGCCCTGGAGTCAGGAGGACCTGAGTTTAAATCAGCCTCGGACACTTATCACAAAACTAGCCCTGTGACCTTGGGCAAGTCACTTAATGCCAATTGCCCCCTCTTCCCCCCTCTAAAAAGCAAAAATAAATAAATAAAATTATGTCACTAGATGGAATCTATCAAGTACAGGTAAAGATGCTGAAGGCTTTGGGTAAGACACTGAAGACCTTAGGGACACAGGTGGGTTTTTTTTTAATCATTGCTGCCAATTGAAGGCAAGGATTTCAGAAGAAAAAGATCGATTTAGGAAGTGAATAGATATTTAAGAAGACCATGTGTATAAGCAGCTTAAAATATAGAAATGTTGGACTTTTGGTCAAGAAGAGGCTACCTTATATTTTACAATACTTTAAAAGTTCTAATAAAATATATTTGTCTAAAGTTTTTCATGTCTAATTTAAAGAGTCTTAAACTAAAAAGCAGGGAGGTAGAAAGTGACTGTATATTTAACAAATAAATAACAATCCACTAATCAACCAATAAATGTTTATTAATTATCTACCATGTGCCAGGTACTGTGATGGGCATTAAAGATACAAAGATGAGACTGAAGCAGTCCCTTCCAGGGTGCTCACTTTCCATTAGGTGCAGCAACGTGCACGTAAATAATTACATACAAGGTGTATATACCCACACAAATATGAGCTAACTTTGGGTGGGGCAGGACACTAGCAGCAGGAAAAGCTTTAGATAGAAGATGGCATCTGAGCAGAATTTTCAGAGAAACGAAGCATTCTAAGAAATGAAGGTGAGGAGGGAGGGTATTACAGGCATAAGAGTTGGCCAGTGAGAAGACCTGGGGATGGGAAACTGGAGTATTAATGAAGAGATCGCTCATTTTAGAATTGGTGATATATGTAAGAAATGAAGGTTCCCTGAGTTCAGATCTGGCCTCAGACACTTAACAGTTGCTAGCCGTGTGACCTGAGCAAGTCACTTAACCCCAATTGTCCTGCCCTCCAAAAAACAAAAAAAAAAAAGCTGATTTATACTTGAGCCCACAAACTTTTTAGGCCACTTTTCTCTTTCTAGACAGTCCCATCTCCCTAAGGCTCTTCCAACTTGTAGTTGATTTCTCCTCTCCCTCTCCCCAGATTAGGCCCCTTTCTCTAGAAGGGGAAAGCATCTGGAATCGCTTGAGAGTCAACTCCCCCTTTTCTGGGCCTACAGAATCTATATAGCTCCCAGTACCAGTAAAAGGAACATCGGAGGTTGGCTCTTTCAAAGTGGTTTTTGTTGTTACTCTTCCTAACCTCTAACTCCCTCTTGCTCTGTTTGTTTGTCTGTGTAGGATCCTTGAAGGCAGGGGCCATTGGTTTTATGATCAGTATATAGAGATGTATTGCATCTCTACAATATACTAGATCTTTTTGTATTTTCTGTGTCCCTTGCACATATTTGCGTGCATGCACCCTTCTTCCCCCCGCCCATGTGTACACACACAAACCCTCCCATTTCTTCACTACTCCCATACATAAACGGGAATGTGTTTTCCTAACCACCTATTGAGGGTCACAAAAGGTGGAGGGAGGGCAAGGGACTGATCTTCACCTTATATTGTAGACAATATATAGCTTTGAGAATGGACATATTCCTTGTACTTTACCCCATTCATACATCTCAATGGGACTCAAGTCCCAGGTTAGGATGGGACAAAGGCTACATTTCTACACTCCATTATTCTTCCATGGCAGTTGACTGACACGTTGTCAACCTTCGTCTAGGCAGTTTTGGGCTCTTGTTGCCCCACTCATATGACTATTTGTTTTGGCATTGATGATATTTCATGTAATTGGTATAAAGTTCTTATTGCTTCCACGGATGAGGATTTTGTCGTGGCATTGATGATACATCCTGGATAGTTTCAATTTCTTGCCTTGACCTGGGCATTTCTTTTTTTTTTTTTTTTTTTGCTTTTTGGAGGGCAAATGGGGTTAAGTAACTTGCCCAAGGTCACATGGCTAGGTTTTTGTTTGTGTGTGCGTTAAGTGTCTGAGGTCGGATCCGAACTCAGGTCCTTCTGACTCCAGGGCCGACACTCTACTCACTTCGCCACCTAGCCACCCGACCTGGGCATTTTCTTGTCTCATTGATACAACATTTATGTTTTGACATGTGTAGTAGACTTTGAGAGAATAGTTTCCAAAGGGATCAGAAAAGTCAGTTAGGATACAGGAACTAAAATTCTAAATGAGTAGTCAGTTTTTCCTTTCTAATAGAAGCTCTTAAGAAAGAAATTCTAAAATTATTTTTTCTTTTTTGGAGGCAGGGAGGCAAGGCAATTGGAGTTAAGTGACTTGCCCAAGGTCACACAGCTGGTAAGTGTGTAAAGTGTTTGAGGCTGGATTTGGACTCAGGTCCTCCTGATTCCAGTTCTGGTGCAGTATTCACTGCGCCATCTGACTGCCCCCAAAATTCTAAATTCTTAAACACAAATAAATAATTTCAAATTAGGGAAGAAGGAGGAGTTACTTGCCTAGGACTCTGTGGATTCATAGGGAACTCATCAGCCAGCTTAGATTTTATAAACATGTGTGAATGAAGGATGACTGCCTGGACACAAGAAATCCAATTAAGAGGTTGTTACCATAGTCCAAGAATGTGATGAAGACCTTAATTCAGGTGGTAACTCTGTGTATGGAAAGAAAAGCTGGATGAAAGAGATGTTTTAAGATATAACATTTAATAGCTTATTGGGTAGAGGGAAGGTGAGGAAGAAGTAATATTCAAAAACTACTGAGAGAGCACTGGTCTTTGGAGTAAGGAGGACCTGCCTAAGCAAGACCTGAGTTCAAATCCTGCATCAGATACTTACTAGCTGTGTAACCCTAAGCATGTCACTTAAACATTATAAAACTCAGTTTCCTTATCTGCAAAATGGGGGGAATAATAGCACCTCCCTTATAGGACTATTGTGAGGATCAAATGGGATATAATGTAAAAGGCTTTGCCACCCTTAGAACTAGCTATTAAGAAGGCTTGAGTAACTAGGAGGATGATGGGACCCTCAACAGATACAGGCAAATTCTGAAGTGGGGGAAGGTTTGGGAGGAAGATAGTCAAATCAATTCATTTCAATGTTACTAAATGCCCATAATATGCATGGCAGTATATTAGGTGCTAGGGACACAAAGAGAGGAATCGATCTTTGCTCTCAAGGAGCTTATGTTCTGCTAAGGGGGAAATACAACATGGATGCAAATAAGACCAGCACAAAACCTTCAAGGAAGCACAGAGAAGCCGGGTAGCTTTGAAAATAACATGTAGTATTTATTATGAAGGTTTTCTTTTATATTGCATCCTATATGGTCTGCTATGTACATGGAAAGGTTTTTTTTTCTCCTTTTCTCATTTTATATTTAAGTTTAAAATGAATAAAAAAAATAAGACCAGTACAAGGAAAATTGGTGGGAGGGGGGCAGGGAGAGAATGCTAATCATGGGGCTGGAACAGGGGCAGGGATCAGGGAAGACTTCAAGGAGGCAGTGGCACCTGAGTTGAGCCTTGAGGAAAGACAAGTATTCTGGGACGTGGAGATGAGATGGATACAGTTGATACTAATACATGGAAATAGGAGATGGAGTAGTTATCAAATTTAGCAAACAATCATTAGTCTGCTTTGGTTAGAATTCCAAGTTCATGAAAGGAAGGTGGCAAAGACAGGTGGGAGCTACATTGTGGAGGGCCTTATATATTAGTTTAAAGACTATCAATTTTGTTCTATAGGAAGTAAGAGCTCCTGAAAGTTTTTGCCATCAGAGACTCAATTTCTTCATCTGTAAAGTGGGGATAATAACATTGGCATCACCTACCTTACCAGGCTACTATGAAGAAAAAGAAATTCATTATCATTATCACTACTTGTGATGATAAAGTCTAGGATTCTAACTTGTTTTCCTTCGTTAGTCTGTCTCTAAGTAATGAACAATCATTATTTACCAACTAACCATCTTTATAGCGTTTATCTGGACTGCTTCCATTTCTGCCTTCTTTTTCTTAAGGCAAAAACTAAGTTGTATACAATTTTGTAGAGTAGTGTTTCCCAAACTAATTTGGCCACTGAACAAATTTAGGCTTAAAATAAATTGACAGAACCTATAAATACTGGTCTGGGAAGTATGAAATGCCTTTGGGATATGAGGGGATTGGGGAATTTTAAAAGTAAAACAGAGGAAAATTAAGTCTATTTTCAATTCTGAAAAACTGCATGCTGAAAATATACGTAAGTATTTTGATATATACATAATGTCGAATTTAATATTTTATGAGGAAAAAGTCACTAGCATTAACATTTTTCCTGTAGAATTTCTATTCCTGTTGCTTAGAATGTCAGTGCTCTGTGGGATGGAATTTGGAGAACTTTGTTCTTTTATTTTATTTCTCCTTCTGTGACTGCCTTTTTATCCTGGCAAGTATTACGTGGAATTTTCTATTGAATAGAGACTGAGAGGGTATATTCTGTGGCAGTTATGGCTAGGTATTGGTCTGTATCTTTATTACCTCATTAGTGTGGTTCTTTGTTTTGACTTTTTGTTTAGGGAGGGGAGGGGAGGCAGGGCAATTGGGGTTAAGTGACTTGCCCAAGGTCACACAGCTAGTAAGTGTTAAGTATCTGAGGCCAAATTTGAATTCAGGTCCTCCCGATTCCAGTACCAGTGCTCTATGGCAAACAAGTATTTTAAGTTTATCTGTCCTTCTCATTGAGTGCCATTCCCCACCCCCAAGTGAAAAAACTAATCATTTAATAAATATCTACATAGCTCTATGAAAGAAATTCCCACATTATCCATTTCTGAAAATGTATGTCTCTTTTTGCAGCATAAATTCAAGACCTTTCCATTGGGAGGCATATTTCATTTTCATTCTTTGGGAACAGCAAAGTCTTTGGCCTTTGGAACTTTAGAGTTTTAAAGTAAGTCAAAGTTGGTTTTCTCTACAACATTATCATTTTATAAATGGGCCTCCTCGTTTCTTCTCACTTCACTCTTTATCAGTTCATAAAGATATTCTCAGTTTCTTATGAAATTTTCCACTTTATCATTTCTTATGACACAATAATATCCCATCACATTCCTATACCATAATTTGGTTAGCCACTTCCCCAATAGGAGGACCTTGTTGATGTCATATTCTTTTCTAGATATGGAATTCCCTCCCCTCTCCTGGACATTTGTCAATCTCAGTGACACTTCCTTAATGTCCATGATACATGATAATTCATAGCAGGTTCAAACAGATGAGCACACTTGAGTTTGACTTTTATAGGTGCACAAAGAAGCAAGAAGGTTGAAGACTAGAGAGAAGTTCTAGGGGTGGGGGGAGAATGAGGGAAATTATACACAATAAGAAGGAATGGATCTCCTGGAAGGAGAAACCATATGACTCCCAAGAAGAAAAGCAGGATTTAGCTCATTGTTTAGTCCTCTGAAACAGAAGATGAAAAGACTCAGTTCCCATGCAAGTACTCAGGCTAACATAACATTAGGCAGACTTTATTTAACTTTTAGAAAATAAAGGAATCACAGCTGAACCTATAAACAATCCAGATAATTCTCCTTTTGTTTCCAGGGAATCCTATAGAGCCAGTGGCATAATAATAATAGGATTTATGACACCTACTCACTGCCTGCCATGCACTGTGCCAAGTGCTTTACAAATATCATCTCATTCGATCCTCACTACAGGGGGTAGATATTACAGAAGAGGAAACTTTAGCAAACAGAGATTGTGACTTGCTCCCGGTTACTCAACTATAAAGTGTCTGAGGCTGGATTTGAACCAAGGTTCCTGACTTCAGGACCAGTGCTCTATCCATCATGCCACCTCATGGCTTTTATAAATCAGTCTTTATTAGCTGACCAATATGTCAGTCAAAAACATTTATTAAATGTGCCAGATACTGTACTAAACTTAGGCAGTACAAAGAAAGGTAAAAGACAGTCCTTGCTCTCAAAGAGCTCACAGTCTAATGGGGGAGACCATAAGCAAACAACTATGTATGAACAAGCTATAGACAAGATAATGAATGAAAGGTAATATTCATCTTCCTTCAGCGTCTAGGGAAAATGGAGCTCCTGGGGCAGCTAGGTGGCACAGTGAATAGAGCACCAGCCCTGGAATCAGGAGGACCTAAGTTCAAATTCAGCCTCAGACACTTAACACTTGCTAGCTATGTGACCTTGGGCAAGTCACTTAACCCCAATTGTTCTGCCTTCTCCCCTCCAAAAAGCCAAAAAAAAATTGAAAATGGAGCTCCATCCTGTCCTGTTCTCCCCTTTTCTTCCCAGTTTCTCAGGACCTACACAGTACAAATGAGGGAAAAGGACAAGGATGAATCTCTTATATTTTATTTTTATTTTTAGTTATTTATTTAGGTATTTATTAAACCAGTATTTTAAATTTATCTGCCCCTCTCATTGAGTGCTCCTTCCCTCACTCCCCCAGTGAAAAAACTAAAACACAAAAACTAATCCCTCAAAACATAGCTACATAGCTCTACAAAGCAAATTCCCACATCCATTTCTGTATGTATGTATATGTGGATACATATATATGTATATATATATATATAACATATATTTAATAGTTATATGTATTTATATGAATAGTTTTATTCCTTGCTGTTCCTAAACTCTGGATCCACCTTGGTTCAGGAATTTGGCCCAGGAATTCCTTAGTACTCTGTCACCCTGCTGCTGCTGCTGCCTCTGTCCATTGCCATCTCTGGTTCCTTCTCCTTTAGGGAGTAGTTGCAGGAGAGGGTGGAGAGGGATGTAGCTCTCTAGAGGAGACAAGTAGAAGACCAAACTTCTTTCCTGGAAATTCTCTTCTTTAAAGAGAATCTTCTTTTAGTCTCTGACTTTTCTGTCCTTCTCTATGAACCCCCCATCTCTTTTTTTTTTAAACAAATGCTTTATTAACTTCTGTTTTACATCATTCATTTCAGCCAGATTTTGAGTTACAATCATTTTCCCCCCATTATTCCCCTACCCAACCTCCCAGAATAGTAATCCCACAAGATATCGCTTCCTCCAATCTGCTCTCTCCCATACCTTCTCCCATACCCCCATCGACTTTTCCATTAGAGGAAGATGAATCTTTGTGTCCCAATACCTGCACATCTTATCTCCCAATTATAGGCAAAAGAGTATTAATAATAGTATTTATATATATATTTGACACATTTAATGTTACGACCTTGAATTTCAGATCCATTTCCTTCCTCCCTTGTCACCCATTCCTTCTTGGGATATAAGTAATTCAGTATATGTTGTACATGTCTAGCTATGCAAAACATTATCATAGTAGATATATTGTACAAGGCTGCTTATAATTCCCTCCCACTCATCCCACCCCCCACCTGGTCCATTCCCTACATGATCCTGTCCCTCTTCTATAGTGGGTACTTCCAACCTCCCCTCCCCACAAGGATGCCCTCCCATCCATCATCCATCCTCTCATCCCCCTTCCCCCTATTCTGCTGCAGGTTGAGATATCCCATTTAGTATGTATGTCATTCTCTCCCTGAACCAAATTCAGTGAGAATGTGGTTTTGCCTTTTTTGCCTACCTATTCTCCCCCTCCCTTGCAACCACTTCCCCTTGCTTCTCCTACATGAGATAGTTTACCCTACCCTGTCTCTCCCCATCTCCTCTTGCCACTTTCCTCTCTCACCTCATAATTCCATCCCTTGAGTATTCTCCCTTCCCAACAAATTCAACCTATGCCCTCTATCCATATATAACTGTAACCATATATACACACATTCACATATGTATTCATATGACCACACCCCCTTCTTCCATTATTTTCATAGTGAGAAAGATATCATCAGTCACAGTTATTGCTTTTCCACATAGGAATGTAAATAGTTCAACTTTGATAAGTTCCTTTTGATTTCTTTTCCCTGATTACCTTCTCAGGCATCTCTTGCTTCTTGTGTCTGGATGTCAAATTTTCTATTCAATTCTGGTTTTTTCCTCAAGAATGCTTGAAAGTCCTCTATTCCACTGAATGACCATATTTTCCCCTGAAACAAAATACTCAGTTTTGCTGGGTAGGTGAGCCTTGGGTTCATTCCCAGTTCTTTTGCCCTCTGGAATATCATATTCCATGCCCTTGGATCCCTCAGTGTAGAAGCTGCCAGGTCCTGGGCTATTCTGATTGTGTTTCCACAATATTGAAATTGTTTCTTCCTGGCTGCTTGGAGTATTTTCTCCTTGATCTGGGGATTCTGGAACCTGGCTATAATATTCCTGTGAGTTTTCTTTTTGGGATCTTTTTCAGGAGGTGATCTGTGGATTCTTTCAACCTCTATTTTGCCCTCTGGATCTAAAACATCAGGGCAATTTTCCTTGAGAATTTCTTGAAGGGTGATTTCTAGCTTCTCTGTGTCGTTCTGTGGGTGCTGGGGCTCCAGAAGTTGTTCAGAGTCCCCTTTTACATAGTTTGGGGGGAATCTGGGGGCAGAGTGGTTTGGATGAGCTGTTTCTACTCTGCCGTCACCCCTCATCTCTTTTAAAGGTCAGGTCCACACTCAGATATATGAAATGCCTGGTAATCAATCATAAATCAGTCTATGTTAAATGAGATCTCAATAGAACAAGAAATGGCTAGGAGAAGGCAAAAGACTGAAACTTTTCAAAGATGTATTATCAACGCCAGAACTAAGATCTCATCATAGGCTACCATAAAGATTTTATATCTTGTATAGGAGAGATCATACATGTCAAAACAAAGAATCACGTGAATATGGCTACATGTTCGCAGAATAATGTCTATGTACATCCTCAACACTAATGTTAACTGTAAGCAAATGCCTACCTTCTTTTCACTGCCTTGGAAGGATGATGGAATCAAAAAGGGTGGTCCTTGTTCCATCCTGATCTAGAATTTGTTCAGTTAATGCCTGTGAACCGGGTAAAAGTACCAGCACTGTGGCATTGTTCGTTCTCAAATTGTTGTGACTTCCAGGAAGTAGTTAGAGAAATACTTTCTTATTGGTGGAGAGAAGGAAGCTGATGCAGGGAAGATAGGAAATAAAAAATATTGCAGGCATATAGTAAATTATTATTAATATAATTCCGACTAATTAGTTCACCAATAGGTTTTCATAGATCCCAACACTATGCTCTAAGGCAATGGTTCTCAAAGTGTGATCTGGGGACCCTTAGGAGTCCCCAAGACCCTCTTAAGGATTCTGTGAGTTTAAAAGGATTTTCACAATAATACTAAGATATTTTAATTTATAATATGGTAAATAGCAATAGCTATAACCCACCTCAAAAAAAGCTCTTTGAGGGGTCCTCAATAACTTTTGTAAGTGTAAAGGGATCCTGAGTCTGAAAAATTTGAGAACTGATCGTGTAGGGAAATACAAAAATTATTTGAGACAGACACCTGCCCTCAAAGAGCTCAGACAAGATGAATAAAAACAATCCTAAACTTTCTGACGTTGACTTTAATTACAATAGGTGTTGTAGGAATGGAATAATTCATATAAGCTGAAACTGTTGGAAAAGAGAGTGTGATGTCATGGAAAGAGCATTGGGGATGGGATCCAATAATTGGGATTTGAATCCCAGCTGCATCACTAATGTTGTATCCCACTTCATTAGTCTAAACATCAGGAAGACGCACTAGATGATTTGTAAAGTCCCTCCTGCCTCCAAAGCCTAAGAGGTGAAGTTTCAGCTGGACTTTTAAAGGAGAAATAGAATGTAGATATGCAGACAAGAGCAGGGAATGTTATGACGCATGTCAGGAATGAGCATGGCATCTGGAGAAAGCGGTGGAGAGAATTGCTTGGCTAGGGAGAAAGTACCTGTTGTAGTGCAGTAGGAAACCAAGTTCTAACAAAGAGAGTGAGGTCAGACTCAAGACGGCCTTGAAAGCCAGGTTTGGGCCTGATATATCCATTGGGAGCCACTGTAAGTTCTTTTATTTATAATTTAATTTAATTCATTTTTTCCAATTAACAAGTATTTATTTTTTCTCCTCCTCCCCCCACCCCCTGCACCCATTGAGAAAGAAAAAGGAAATAGAAAACAAAAACTTTGTAACAAATGTGCCTAGTCAAGTAAAACTATTTCCCACATTGACAGGTTTACAAATGTGTGTCTAATTCTGCATTATTTGTCCATCACCTTTCTGTCAGGAGGTGGGTAACATTCTGCATTATTGGTCCTCTGGAATTGTCATTGATCATTTTATCCACTGAGCTCTTTGTTGTTGTTGTTAAGTAGTTTTTAGTCATGTCTCACTCTTTGTGACCCCATTTGGGATTTTCTTAGAGATACTGGAGTGGTTTGCTATTTCCTTCTCAAGCTCATTCTACAGATGAAGAAACTGAGGCAGACAGGGTTAAGTGGCTCACCCAGGGTCACACAGCTAGTAGGTATCTGAGGTCAGATTTGAACTCAGCAAGATGAGTCTTCCTGACTGCAGGCCTAGTACTGTATCCACTGTGCCACCTAGCTACCCTTTGGTGTTTTAAAACTTAATTTTTACAATGTTGTTAATTTTGTAGAAATTGTTCTGTTGGTTCTACTCACTTCCCTCTGCATTAGTTCTTACATGTCTTCCCCGGGTTTCTCTGAAACCATTCCTTTCATAATTAGTTGCAGCACAATGTGCACTCTTTGTTTTTAGTTCTTTGCCAATACAAAAAGAACTTTTATAAATATTTCTATACCTAAAAGTCCTTTTCTTTTTCCTTTGAGACAGAGGCCTAGTATGGATATCACTGGATCAAAGGCTATGAACACTTTAGTAACGTTTGGGGTATCCTGGAATGACTGGACCAAGTCACAGGTCCACCAACAGGCATTGGTGTGCCTACTTTTCTCCACTCTCTCCAGCATTTGTCATTTCCTTTTTTTTTTTTTCTTGTTATCTTTGACAATGTGATAGATGTGAGGTGGAACTTCAGAGTTGTTTTAATTTACATTTATCAAATTTGTATGAGTGATTTGGGGCATTTTCCCCCCGAATTGCTATTGATATATTGGGTTTCTTCCTTTGAAAACTACTTGCTCTTATACTTTGTCCATTTATTTATTGAAGAATGGCTGTTATAAATTTGAATTAATTCCTTGTAACTTTAGAAATAAGATCTTTGTCAGAGAAAGATTCCTGCCCCCCTCATCCCCCCACTGGCCATTTTCTGTTTAATCTTAGATGCATTGGTGTTGTTTGCACAGAACCTTTTTAATTTTATGCAAACAAAATTGTCTCCATTGTCTTCTATGATCACTCTATCTCTTGTTTGATCATGAACTCTTCTGTTCATGATCTAAAAAGAAATTTCTTTCTTGTACCTTTA
This sequence comes from Gymnobelideus leadbeateri, assembly GCA_011680675.1. Classification (NCBI taxonomy): domain Eukaryota; kingdom Metazoa; phylum Chordata; class Mammalia; order Diprotodontia; family Petauridae; genus Gymnobelideus; species Gymnobelideus leadbeateri. The sequence continues at coordinate 359,501 of WOXC01002910.1, read as the reverse complement.
ATTGGTATGGTCTTTTATGTCTAAGTTATGTATCTATTTGGACCTTTTCTTGCTAGTTTTGGTCTATACCTAGTTTCTGTCCACCTGCTTTTCAGTATTTCCAATAGTTATTTTCTAATAATATCCTTGGCAAGTTTTTGTGCAGGGGAGTCACATAATAAAAGTGATATGTTAAGATCAGTCTTTCAAAAGGCTTGCAGGTTGAATTGTAGGATTGGGGAGAAATTTGAGACAGGGAGGATATCTTAAAAGGCTGTTGCAATAATCAAGGCAAGATCATTTCTCAAATATACAGAGAACAGAGTCAAAATAATAAAAATACAACTTATTCTTCAATTGACAAATAGTCAAAGGATATGAACAGGCAGCTTTCAGATGAAATTAAAGCTATCTATAGTCATATAAAAATGCTTTAAATCACAATTGATTAGAAAAATGCAAATTAAAAGAACTCTGAGGTACCACCTCACACCTACCAGATTGGCTAATATGACAGAAAAGGAAAATAATACATATAGGAGAAAATATGAGAAAATTGGGACACTAATGTATTGTTGGTGGAGTTGTGAACTGATCCATCCATTCTGGAGAGCAATTTGGAACTATGCCCAAAGGTCTATAAAACTGTGCATACCCTTTGATACAGCAATACCACTACTCGGTCTGTATTCTAAAGAGATCATAAGAATGGGGAAAGGACCTATATGTATAAAAATATTTATAGTAATTCTTGTAGTGGCAAAGAATTGGAAATTGAGGGAATGCCCTTTAATTGGGAAATGGCTAGACAAGTTGTGGTATAGGAATATAATATAATACATTACTATTACCATTACATTACTGTTATTATTACTAATACATTACTATTAGTACTCTAAGAAATGATGAGCAGGCAGATTTCAGGAAAACCTGGAAAGACTTACATGAACTGATGCTGAGTGAAGTGACCAGAACCAAGAGAACATTGTACACAGTGATAGCAACAATGTATAATAATTAACTATGATAGACTTAGCTCTTTTGAGTAATACAATGATTCATGATAAGTCTAAAAGACTCATGATGGAAAATGCTATCCACAAACAGAGAAAGAACTGACGGCAGGTTGAAGCATACTATGTTTTTTGGGTGTTTTTTTTCCCTTTTCTTCTTTTTCTTCTTTCACAACACGACTAATGTGGAAATATGATTAACATGATTGCATGTGTATAATCTATATCAGATTACTTGCTGTCTTGGAGAGAGAGGGAGAAAAATATGGAACTCAAAATCTTATAAAAATAATGTTGAAAAACATCTTTACATGTAATTGGAAAAAATACAAGGCAGGAGGTGAAGAGGGTCCAGATGAGGATAGTGACATTAACAATAAAAACAGAAAACAAAGATATTCTTTGATCATGGGGTTGGGGGTGGGGGTGGGGTAGACTGAGGCTGGTAACTGTGATTATAGGACAGGAGTTCCCAATTTTTTTTGATCCCCATACCCCTTAGATTTCATTAAGCATCTCCAAGTTCAGTATTTAACATGAAAGGGAAGAAATTCTAGAGTTTACCATGCATATGCACATAACTAACAAAATCAATTAAATTCAATATGATAAACCCAGTTATTTACCAAATACTCCCCACACCACTTTAAAAAGGTTTTCATGTGTACCCCCAGGTCTCTGAGAATCTCTGATGTGGGTGTTAAATAGAATAACTATTCTGCTCTGAAGCTTTGCTGAGTACAGCAAAGGCTTTTCTGCACCTTTGAAAATTTCTACTATTCTGGAGTGACTCTCCTATCTGCTAGAAATCCTAAACTTTCAGAAGCTTTTTACCTTCAAAGGAAACCATGAGTGTTTAAGACACATCTTTGCTAGGTTTTATTTTTTGCATTTTCCTTTTAAAAATTTTTAAATTCACTTCCTTTTTGCCCCTTGACAAGTGCATTTACTTAGTAATTCTGTAAGAAGCAGAAGAAACATAGTCTATTCATTTGCTTCTATCATGTTTTTTTTTTTTTTAAGTTTCCCTGCCTAACTCTGAAATTGTGTAAAGTACTTTGCAAGTTTACAAACTGCTTTCACATCCACCAGTTTATCTGATTCCTCAAACAATCCAGAAAGCTAGCTAAGGCAGTTTGCACTCCAACCCAGATTGTCTCCCTCCAGGTCCAGGGGTCACTGTGGGTTCATCCCCGAATCATGTAGTGCAGAGTTCCATTGCACAGAGAACAGCATGCCAGCAAGGGCAAGGACAGAGTCATTAGAAGATGCCATTGTAAGGTTATGATTCACAGTGAGAAGTGAACAGAGGAGAGTGAGTGGACGTACAGGCTATGTGACTCTTATTTTCCTCTTATAGTCTAGAGCTCCCAAGTTGCCTGGAATTGCTCTGAAGAAATACTTTTCTCCTCCTCCAAAGGAAGAGCTTCTAGCAATGGGAAATCTTTGCACTTATTGATAGCAGGGCAATAGCTATGTGTGAATATAGTTGCTCCAACACAATAACTATGTGTTGGAGCAACCCTTACATAACACATACGTGTTTGCAAGGTATTTTATGGGCTGTCTCATTTAATCCTCACAATAACCCTGGGAGGTTCTATTATCATCCCCATTTTGCAGATTAGGAAACTGAGGGTGAGAAAGATCAAGTGACTTGCCCAGGCTACCACATATAATAAAGGTCAGAGGAAGGACTTGAACTCAGATCTTCCAGACTCTAAAGCAAGGCTTTATCCTTTATACTGCAGGGCTGTACTCTCCCTGTGTGGGTGAGGCTACAAAGTACTTCAAACAGGAGGGAAAGTGGATTATGTGTTTCCTGACTTTCCTTTGTTGTTCAAAGCCTGACTTTAGCTGTGTAGTTTTATATTATTCAATTAACGTTTAATTAAGGATAATACTTTTGCTTTGGTTATTCTCATTTTACTTCCTAAAAGTAAGATTTCAAAAAATATTCTTTTTTTCAGGGGTTATATTAAGTTGTGCTCATGAAGTTCCCCCTTCTTTAATAGAATCCTTAAGTCTGATAAACCTTGCTAGGGAAATCTGCCTCCCACCAAAAAGGGAATCTCAGAACAAAAGCTAAACTATCAGCCTTTCCTCCAACACCTTTAAGCACCCATTGTTTGCTGTAAGTGTGGGAGAAAAAAAAAAGAAATCACTCTTTTCCTCCAGGTGTTGTGATTCTAATTGGAGAATCAGAATGAATATACATGAAACAAATAGAAAAGGATTGTAAGGGCTCTATATAATTAAGAGCTGAAATGATCCACTGCTACCGGAGTTCAAAGAAGAAAATGTTTACCATGGGCTGGGTGAATTAGGAAAGGCCTCATGGAAGAGATGGGTCTTGAACTGAATTTTGAAGAGAATACAGGAAGTGAATAGGTGTATAGGAAAAGGAAGGAATGGGTATGTTTAAAGACAGAAAGGAAATTGAATTAAGTGGAAGATCAATGTTGGTGAGGACAGGAAATGAGGAAGTTCCCTAAAGGATTTGAGGATTATAGACTTAGATCTGGAAGGAAACTTGGTGCTTTCAATTTTACTAGTAAAGGAAATGAAGTCCAGAGAGATAAAGAGCTTGCCTACCAATGGTCATGGAGATCTTAAATGGCACAACCAGGATTCAAATTCAGATCACCTCATTCCAAATCCAATATCCTTTCTACTATACCATGATTCAGACTTGCCCTGCTTGGCAGTGCTGAAGAAAAGATTAGAAGTTTTGTTTTGATTTGTTTTTAGCAAGGCTGTGAGTGATACAACACAGCATTGTTTTAGGAAGGTAGATCTGGTTGTGTTGTACCTTGTCAATGTGGGTCTTGGGGAAAAAAACCCAGAGACAAGAGAAATGCTTGGTGAGCTTAGTTGACAAAATATTGATATTTCTTGTGTTTTGTGTGTATTTGTTTAGTGTATGGGCTCAGGCTAATGTATCTCTCCTGGAATATGAATTCTGGGAGGGCGTGCCTTCTTATGGCCTTTGTATACTCACTCCTTGTACAATATTAGTGGGTAATCAGTAAATATTTGTTGGTAGTGATGAGATGAGACCTGTATTGGCTACTGTGCCAAAATGTGGAAAAGCTTCATTTCATGTTTTCTTAACTTTGCTTTCCTGTCAGAATTGTCCTTGGGTAGGAAGGTCTTAATTTTCTTAAGACAAATATCATAAATATGACATTTCCCATCTCCTCTGCTATTTCATCATTCTTTGTGACTGAAAATCCTTTTTACTTCCACTTTTACTGTTTTAATTATAGGAAGTACTTCCTGTTAGACCTTCCCCAATGTTTTTTCTTTTTTTAAAACCTTCTCCAACCCAAAAGCAAGGTTCTCTACTATTTAAGCCCTGGAGCAACTGAGCTCTATCTCCTTGAGCAGATGGAAGGGTTACTTGGGAAGGCAGGAAATGACCAGCAAATGGCCTGGGTCTTTGTTCAATAACATGTCGAGTCAGAGAGGTAGCTGGGAGAGTCTACAAGTGGAGACACCGGTTACTCTAAGAAAGAAGCATCAGAAGTGTATTTTTCTGTTTATTTCTAGTTCAAGTAAATTGGCCCTTTTCGCCAACAGAACAAATATATCTAGATTAACATTGAATGGTAGCAAAGAAGAGATATGGAGAGGGAAAGGGGGTGGTGGTTAATTTCCCATATATTTTCTGTTGTGAAACAGGTAAAGTTTACAGTTTTTAAAGTGTAGGATTATACGCCAGGCACTTTTAAACTATATCCAATTTACCTCCTTTCATACTTTGTTTCTGTGCTCAGAGGCATCCAGACCTTCTGCACTTTAACATGGTGTCTTAACTAGCCTCCAGATGGAGTCTCTTAGTTGAGGTTCTCTTGCTATTCATCCACTTTGCCCTTCAGCCTGCTATTAACAATTTTTCCTCTCAGTCTTAAAGTATGCCCTTTCTTCTCAAGTTCATAGTCAATGAGTTCCCCTTTGGGAGTCACCTTCAATTATAATATCAAACCTAACTGTCAGGGGGCATGGGTTACCCAGTATAGCTCCCATTTGCCATCCCCTCCCAGTTATGTAAAAACTAATTTAATTGTTGCTTCCTCCCTGGAAGACACTTAAATAAGTTCAAATGCAAAGCAGTTGTTTATGGTGTCAACATGACTACACTCCGAAGCTGCCCAGTGGGTGGGTTTCACAGATAGTTAAAATCACTGGATTTTGTGTTGCCCTCATTAGAATTCTTATTCCTTAGCATTTTTTCTTTTAGCTTTAACATTCTTAACTGTCAAAATGGTAGTGCTGTTTCTGTTAATGTTCTACATCTTCTTATACATTTTTTTAATTACCAAGATTCATGACCCAAATAGGCTTTTTGTTTTGTTTTTGTTTTTGCAATGCTTCCCACAGGAGAGAGACAGAGGCTCGATTTCCTAGGCTCCATATCTCCCTGGGAAGTCTGTCTTCACAAACACACCTTAGAGAATTCTTCCTCTGGGTATACCAGAGCACTCATCTCCATTTCACTGGGCCATTCCCCTCATCTAACAGCTCCTTTCATTACATCTCTTTTGGTACCCTTTGCTCTATCTGCATTTGACTTTCTGTCCCCACCTTAGCACATTTCATTCCTCCCACCCCTAAGGAATGCCATTACTATTCTCTAACTCACAGGAAACTAGGTCAGGTCCATACCAGCCCCGACAGTATGGGTTCATTCCAGTTCTAAGTAGCTTCTGGAGAAGACTTCCTAAGGTGTGTTCTCTACAATGTAGTGTCTTTTGGCTACTTGCAGGCTCTTCAATGAACCCTTCAAATTACTGATCCAAGCCCCCATTTGTCACTCTCCATGTCTCTTCCTCCTATTATTTAGTGTTAAACACTGTGTTCTAGAGGTGGAATGGGTCAATTTACTTGAGCTAGAAATGCAGGGTAAACAGAAAAATACACTTCTGATACTCCTTTCTTAAAGTAACATGTGTCTCCACGTGCAGGCTGAGTCCAGTCTCTTCCAGCTTCCTCTGTCTCTCCCTGTTATTGTGCAGGCACCCAGAATATTCACTGCCTCCCAAGTAACCCATCTGTCTCTCCAATGCAGCTTAAGGAGAGGGAGCTCAGTGGCTCCAGGAGATAGATGGTAAGGAATCTTGCTCCTGGTCTTTGCTAGGCATTTATCTTCTCACCAGAAGTGCAAAGCAATGAGGCCTGCAAACATGGCTTCTCTGGATCACACAGGGTTATCCTTGAAGAATGACCATAAATCATAGTTCATAAATTTGCAGTCAAATGAAAGAATCACAGGTTTTGAGATGGAAGAGGGAATCTTATAATTCATGCAGTCTTAACTCCCTCAACATATATGTGTGTGTATACATGCATATATACATACATACATATATATATATGTAAACAGAGACCCACAGAACTTAAGTAATTTGTCCAAGGTCTCACAGGTAGTAAGTGGCACAATTAGAATCCAAACCCTAATGTTCTTTAACAGAAATTCTTTCACTCTTTCCACTATATCATATTGCCTCATATCCATAAGATGAATACGATAAACCTTGCTGCCCTAAATTTGTGATCCTATAATAAGGAAGTACAGGGGTTTGGTTTACTTATTGGCAAGGTACTTATTTGCTTAGGAATATTTATTTGTAATAGTGCATGATGATGTTTGTTTGACTTGGGATCTTGGTATGAAATGCAAAACATGAAATTTAGAAATTATTTTATTTTGTATTATGTTCTAGCCATGATTTCCTCTTTGAGGCTTAAGGATTTCTGTTCCACCATCCAGACATACTTTCTAGGGAGGAGGAAGGAAGAAGAAAGTCCAGGGAATGAGTCACAGGAGACAGAGGACATGTGGTAGTTACTCCTTTCATCTCCTCATAGAAGTCTCAGGAACTACACTTCCAAAATCAGGACCTTTGACCCCTATCATTGGAAGATCTCTGGGTTCTGAAGACATTTTTTTATTTGCAAATGTTAGTATTAGGTGGTTATCTTCATGCTGAGTTGGCAGCAAAGCTTCAGAAAGACTATTATAACATAGCTATATTTATTTTTCTGTGCTTTTTAATCTATTCATCTATATCCTTTTATTTATCTGTTCCTTATCTTTACTGATTCCTTTCATTTTTATATAACACATTCATTCCCAGATACCACACCAAGTGCAAAGTAAGTCTTCCCTTATAACCAGGAAAAAACAGTTTTGTAAAACCAACTGAAAACAGTGACTGTACCTGACATACCCATAGTCCTCTACCTCTAAAATAAAAGGAGGGAGATTCCTATGTCCAATTTTTCTTTCTTTCTTTTTAAAGTTTTGAATCTTAATAGCTAGCATCAGGATAACTGATCCTTTCTTTCTAATCATGGGGGACATTTCTATTGGTCTCATTCATTTTGTCTTGCATGGTTGCATACAGTGATGTTGTCACAGCCCCAGTGGTCAATTAGAACAATAGAATCAAAGAATCTTTGGATTGGAAGAGGCCTTAGAGGTCATCCCACCAAGGCAGAAATCCTCTGTACAGCATTCCTGACAGATGGCCCATCCAGACGCTGCTTGAAGACTGGTGGTGTTTAAGCCTACTATCTTATATGTTATAGGATCACAGGTCTAGAGCTGGAAGAGACCTAATCCATTACATGCCTAGGCTGCTTCAGTTGTTAGCAAGTTCTGAGCACAAATTACTATTTAGCATCATATGCTATATTCTCTCTCTGTTTCTCTCTCCTTCTCTGTTTCTCTCTCTCCTTCTCTCTCTGTCTCTGTCTCTATCTCTGCCTCTTTCTCTCTCTTTCTCTCTCTCTCTCTGACTTTCTCTCTCTCTTTCTCTCTCTCCTCTTTCTGCCTCTGTCTCTCTGTCTCTTTTTCTTTCTCTCTCTTCCTCTCTTTCCATCTTTCTCTGTCTCTCTCTCCCTCCTTTCCCCCTCCACCCTTGTTCCATTGAAAAAAAAGAAACCAAAAAAAAGACAAAACCTCAAAACTTGACACGTGGAGGTTCTTGAGATGTATCAGTGTATTAGTTTAGCAGGAAAAGCCAGGCATCTGGGACAGATCCCTATTGCCAAAATATATATTCATCTCCTCTTTGATGCCTTTCATTCACTTTGGTTAGTATATATCCCTTTAAAAGGGTAGTGTCTTGCATTGGTTAAAGTGATAATTGGCTGATTTGCTATTCTTTATCCATTCTCTTCCAAATTATGACTTCACCAGCTGTGACCTCAACCAGGCAAAAATATTTTCATGATATCATGGTGAGGATTCATACAAGAAAACACTAATAAAGGATAAAGAAAATAGCATTAGAAGCCTCAAGGTTAACTGTTCCTCTGCTGACACTTTGAGTCAGAGAAACAGTCAATTTTAAATGGATTTTTAAAAAGGACAAATCAGATAAAAGCAGAAAAATCAGATAAAAGCAAAAGTTAGCTTTAAAATATTTTAGTTTAAGTTGAAGTTTTGCCTGTCTCGTTATAGTGGAGGTGTGCAATCAGAGGTGGGAAAAATTCATTGACTCAGACCTGTGACTTAAAATATTCTTGTTTTCCTCCTTCAGCTTGGTCACTGGGTGATTGGAACTATGTATTTCCACTGTCCCCTTTCTATGTTTTCCAAGGTATTCTCTCTCCCCTTTTTTATTCTGAACTTAACACATATCAAATATAATGAGGATTTCCAGTTATACATTGTGAAGTAGAATGAGAGAATTGTACATGAAACTGTGAATATCTATGTAGAGTTTTCTTTTAAAATCTGCATGTTCAACATGTAACTTTTAAAGGTCTTTTGTCTGTGATTCCTTCTTGCCTTCCTTCTGTTTTCCTCTCACTTTTAAAAAAACCTTTATAATCATCCTCTATCTTCCTTCCACCTCCTTCCCCTTCCCCATTGGGACAAGAAAAAAAAGCCAGCTTTGTAACAAATATATATGGTCAAGGAAAACAACTTTCCAAAATGCCCATGTACAAAAATGGGATGTCTCATTCTGAATCTTGAGTTCATCACCTCTCTTTAAGGAGGCAGAATAAAATTCTTCATCATCAGTCCTCTGGAATCTGGTCAGTTATTAGATTAATTAGATTTATGTCTTTCAAAGTTGTTTGCTTTTATAATATGGTTATTACATAAATCTTTCTCCTGGTTCTGCTCACTTCACTGTGCACTAGCTTATACAAGTCTTCTCAGGTTTCTCTGAAACATTTTGCATTTTTCAAAAGTAAAATAATATTCTATTTTATTTATATACCATAATTTGTTTAATTGTTCCCCAACTGAAGGGCATGTTTTAAATTTACAAATCTTTGACGTTAAACAAAGAACTGCTAGAAATATATTTTTCATAAATAGGTCCTTTTTCTTTTCTGTTTGATCTCTTTGGGGTATAGGTTGAATAGGGTTATTACTGAGTCAAAGTATGACAGTTTAGTAACTTTCTGGACATTGTTCCAAATTGCTTTCCAAAATGTCTACACTAATTTGCAGACCCCATCAACAGTATATTGGTGTACTTGTTTTACCACAGCCTCATCAACATTTATTTTCCTTTTTCTTTCATCTTCATCAATATGATGGGTGTAAGGTGGAACTTCTAAGTTGTTCGAATTTTTTTCTCTAATTATTACTGATTTGGAGACGATTTTCATATGACTATAGATAGCCTGGATTTCTTTTTTTGGTGCGTGTTCATATCTTTTTAACCACTGTCTACTGAAGAGTTTTCTTCTAAATTTGAATCAAATTATTATATAGCTTGGAAATGAGACCTTTGTAGGAGGAACTTGCTGAAAATACTTTTTCCCCAGGTAAACTATTTCCTTTCTACTTTTTTTCTCTGGAAAAAAATTATTTCTAATTTTTAAAAGACATTTAACATTTTTATTTGGTTTTGAGGTCCAAATTCTATTCCTCCTTTTTCCCCTTCTCTCTCCCACACCTGAGACAGTAAGCAGATATAGATTATACATGTGCAATTAATTTTTTTTTTTTTTGCTTTTTGGAGGGGGGAATGCAGGGCATTTGGGGTTAAGTGACTTGCCCAAGGTCACACAGCTAGTAAGTGTTAAGTGTCTGATTCTGGATTTGAATTCAGGTCCTCCTGGCTCAAGGGCCAGTGCTCTATTCACTGTGCTACCTAGCTGCCCCTATACATGTGTAATTATGTAAAACATTTCCATATTAGTTATTTTGTATGAGAAGAATTGAGCAAAAGAAAAATAATGAAAGAAAGAAATTGAAAAGCAGCATGCTTCAATTTGTGTTCAAACAATATCAATTCTTTCTCTGGAGGAGGATAGTGTGCTTCATCATGGGTCCTTTGGGATTGTCTTGGATTGTATTGCTGAGGAGAGCTAAGTCATTCACAGCTCTTCAGCATTGCTGAAGTATTGCTATTGCTGTGTACAGTGTTCTCCTGGTTCTGCTCACTTCACTATGCATCAGTTCCTTGTCCCTTCTACTTTTAACTAGATTTATTTTGTTTGTGCAGACATTTTAAAATGTATGTAATCAAAATTGTTTATCTTCTGGGATCTTTTCTATTACCTCTTTGTTCATGAACTCTTCTTCTATCCATAATTGTGAAAGACATTTTATTTTTTTGATCCTTTCCTTTACGATGTGACCTTCTTTGTATCATATACTTAATCTGTGCCACTGATCAACCTTTTTAACCCCTACTGAATAGTTCTGAGGATAATTGCTTTGTGGTATAGTTGCAGATCTGATACTTGTAGGACTCTTTTCTCATCTTGTTTCTTCATTATTTCTCTTGAAATTTTTGACATTTTATTCTTCCAGATAAATTTAGTTATTATTTTTTCTAGTTCTTTAAATTAATCATTTGGTTGTTTAATTGGCATATCATGGAATAAGTAAGTTAATTTATGTAGTATTGTCATTCTATTTTATTGATATGCCCCATATGCAATTAATATTTCTCCAATTATTTAAATCTGTTTATTTCTATACAATCTTGTGATTATATTCACATAGCATCTCTGTGTGTCTTAGACTCTAAATTATTATATGTAGTTATTTTAAACGGAATTTCTCTTTGCATCTCTTCCTGTTGGCTTTTGTTAGTAATATACTGAAATGTTAATGATTTGTGTGGGTTTATTTTATATCCTACAACTTTACTGAAGTTATTATTTCAATTATTTTAGTTGATTCCCTGAGGCTTTCTAAGTAAACCATCATATCATCTATAAGAAATGATAATTTTTTGGGGGGCGGAGCCAAGATGGCGGAGTAGAAACAGCTCGTCCAAGCCTCTCTGCCCCCAGATTCCCCACAAACTATGTAAAAAAGGACTCTGAACAACTTCTGGAGCCCCAGCACCCACAGAATGACACAGAGAAGCTAACCTCCCGCTGAGGACAGCCCAGCAGCCCTGCAGGAAGGACCAGCGCAGTGGTCTGGGAGCCGGCAACGCGCAGAGCGCAGGAGCCCAGCCGAGCCGAGCCCCGGTCCGCGTGAGCCGAGGTTTTAGCTCCAGGCCGGCAGGGCCAGCAGCCAGCTGGAGGAACCCCAGAACACCAGTAGCTGTGGCAACTCCAGAATTATCAACATAGACATGCCTAGGACAAAGTAAGAGGTTAGTGTCCTATGGACTTTGGGACCTGTATTTGGGGAATGCGTCAGCTCCCTCCCCTGGGGGCTAGAAGCCGCTGAGGAGACACGCCATTTTGTAGTTTTCAGAGGCATTTCTGGCTCCCAGCCTACAAATCGTGGGGAGATCCAGCGATCAGTCTTGGGGGGTAATCGCTCTTGCTTTAACCTCCCTGGATCTGGATTGTGATGTAGGGTGGAAGTTGTGGGTGGGTTTACAGCTTGCCAGAAACGGAAGTTGCCCCCCACACGTTCGGGACGAAAATTCCTCTAGCTGGCCTTAAAGCCATAGTGTGGCAACAAGCCCAAAAGTCAAGCAATTAAGTGGCAACATGCCAAGGCAAAGGAAATAGAAAAATGCAACCCTAGACTCCTATTTTGGGGGCATAGAGCGGGAAAAGGACTGTGAGGTCAGAAGTCCTGCTCCAAAAGCCCCAGGGGAAAACATGAGCGGGTTGTAGGCCATAGAGGACCTTAAGAAGGACTTTAAAAATCAAATAAGAGAAGTGGAGGAAAAATTGGAAAGAGAAATGAGAAGGATGCAGGAAAAGTATGAAATGAGGGTCAACAGCCTCACTGAGGAAAACAACACCTTAAAAAATAGACTAGCTCAAATGGCAAAGGAGGCCCAAAAGGGCAATGAGGAGAAGAATGCCTTAAAAAGTCGAATTTTCCAGATGGAAAAAGAATCTCAAAAGTTCACTGAGGAGATTCATTCCTTCAGAGTTAGACTGGAGCAATGGAAGCTAGTGACTTTATGAGAAATCAAGATGCTGTTAAGCAGATCCAAACAAAAGAAAGATTAGAAGGCAATGTGAAATATCTCATGGGAAAAACCACTGACCTGGAGAATAGATCCAGGAGAGACAATTTAAAAATTATTGGACTACCTGAAAGCCATGATCAAGGAAAGAACCTAGAAATCACCCTTCAAGAAATTCTCAAGGAAAACTGCCCTGATGTTTTAGATCCAGAGGGCAAAATAGAGGTTGAAAGAATCCACCGATCACCTCCTGAAAAAGATCCCAAAAAGAAAACTCCCAGGAATATTATAGCCAGGTTCCAGAATCCCCAGATCAAGGAGAAAATACTACAAGCAGCCAGGAAGAAACAATTTCAATATTGTGGAAACACAATCAGAATAGCCCAGGACCTGGCAGCTTCTACACTGAGGGATCGAAGGGCATGGAATATGATATTCCAGAGGGCAAAAGAACTGGGAATGAACCCAAGGGTCACCTACCCAGCAAAACTGAGTATTTTGTTTCAGGGGAAAATATGGTCATTCAGTGGAATAGAGGACTTTCAAGCATTCTTGAGGAAAAAACCAGAGTTGAATAGAAAATTTGACATCCAGACGCAAGAAGTAAGAGATGCCTGAGAAGGTAATCAGGGAAAAGAAATCAAAAGGAACTTATCAAAAGTTGAACTATTTACATTCCTATATGGAAAAGTAATATCTGTGACTGATGATATCTTTCTCACTATGAAAATAATGGAAGAAGGGGGTGTGGTCATATGAATACATATGTGAATGTGTGTGTATATGGTTACAGTTATATATGGATAGAGGGCATAGGTTGAATTTTTTGGGAAGGGAGAATACTCAAGGGATGAAATTATGAGGTGAGAGAGGAAAGTGGCAAGAGGAGATGGGGAGAGACATGGTAGAGTAAACTATCTCATGTAGGGGAAGTGGTTGCAAAGGAGGGGGAGAATAAGGAAGGCTAAAAAGGCAAAACCACATTCACATTGAATTTGGTTCAGGGAGAAAATGACATACATACTAAATGGGATATCTCAACCTGCAGCAGGATAGGGGGAAGGGGGATGAGAGGAGGGATGATGGATGGGAGGGCATCCTTGGGGTGAGGGGAGGTTGGAAGTACCCACTATAGAAGAGGGACAGGATCATGTAGGGAATGGACCAGGTGGGGGGTGGGATGAGTGGGAGGGAATTATAAGCAGCCTTGTACAATATATCTACTATGATAATGTTTTGTATAGCTAGACATGTACAACATATACTGAATTACTTATCTCCCAAGAAGGAATGGGTGACAAGGGAGGAAGGAAATGGATCTGAAATTCAAGGTCGTAACATTAAATGTTTCAAATATATATATATAAATACTATTATTAATACTCTTTTGCCTATAATTGGGAGATAAGATGTGCAGGCATTGGGACACAAAGATTCATCTTCCTCTAATGGAAAAGTCGATGGGGGTATGGGAGAAGGTATGGGAGAGAGCAGATTGGAGGAAGCGATATCTTGTGGGAATGCTATTCAGGGAGGTTGGGTAGGGGAATAATGGGGGGAAAATGATTGTAACTCAAAATCTGGCTGAAATGAATGATGTAAAACAGAAGTTAATAAAGCATTTGTTTTAAAAAAAAAGAAATGATAATTTTGTTTCCTTTTTGCCTATTCTTATGTTCTAAATTTATTTTTCTTGTCTTATTACTATAGTTAGCATTTTTTTTGAAGGTGGGAAAGTAGAGCAATTGGAGGCAAGTAACTTGGCAAGGGTCACACAGGTAGTAAATGTTAAATGTCTGAGGCCAGATTTCATCTCCTGACTCCAGAGCTTGTGCTCTATTCACTGCACCACCTAGCTGCCCCTAGTTAGCATTTTTAAGAAAATATCAAAGAAAGAGGTGATAATAGATATCTTTGGTTTAATTCTAAATTAGAAAAGTCTATAGTTAACCTTATTACATATAATGCTGGTTTTTATTTAACATAGATATTATCTGCCATATTGAGTAAAAATCAATTTATTCCTGTGCTTTTCAATGATATTAACAGATCTGTGTCATATTTTTGTGAAAAACTTTTCCTGCATCTGTCAATATAAACTTGTTATTTGCATTGTTCTTGTTATTAATGTGGTCTGTAATGTTTATGGTTTTCCTAATATAGAAGTAACCCTATATTTTAGGGTTAAATCTAAGCTGGTCATAGTGAATAATCTTTTTATTATGTTGTGTAGCCTCTTCTAATAGTTTATTCACAATTTTGGTGCCAATATTCATTAGAGATTAAGGTTTTTCTCCAAACAATTTTCCCAAATATTTTCTTCTGTCTCTTTCTTTGGTATGGTGATACAGTCTGATTGATAATATCATAATTGTTTCCTTATTAGCACACAGGAAGACAAATTCAAAATTCATCTCCCCAGCCTTATAGCAAATTATTATTTTTTTTTTACGCGATTGGGGTTAAGTAACTTGCTCAAGGTTACACGGCCAGTCATTATTTTGTGTGTGGGTGCACATTTTCTGAGGCCGGATTTGATCTCGGGTCATCCCAACTCTGAGGCCAGCGCTCTTACTCACTGCGCCACCTAGCAAATTATTTTAAGGACAGAACTAGGAAGGTCAATTGACACAAACTTTAAAAAATAATTTTGTTATAATTTACTATAATTTCTCCTATCTGTGCAAATGAACTTTAAATAAAAATAATTAGAAGCAGATATCATAAGTTTACTTTGAAATAATATTCTTCATTTTACCAACTTTATTTTTCTTGTCTTATGAATAAAAAGAAATGTGCTGCATCAATTAAGGCAGCTTATATAAGCCTTCTGAGCCAATTTGTCTTTTTCTTTCTCCCAAAGTTAGAAAAATAAAGTCAATGGTTCTGGGACAAATAAGTTTTTTTTCCTTCTTCTTCTAGGTTGAGGTGCAGAAAGAAATGAGATCATGAGGGATTTCCTTCCAAATGCAATAACAGAGACCCATTTGTCATTTGATTTCAGAGGTTTAAAGCTTGTCAGATGTGGGAATTGAAGGTGAGTAACTCCGTGAAGGTCACAGTAGGAGAAACCAGACAGGAGCTGAGTATGGATTTGAACTGTTGCTTCACTAATACAAAGTTGTTGTTGTTGTTTTAGTTTCTTAATTATTTACCTAGGTGTTGTCCCTTTAAGGAATTAGCCAAGGCAGCCTAGTGTACATTGGAGGAGTATGAAATCTCAAAGGTCAGATGAATAAGAATAACTCACATTTACATGAGTACTTTCCTCACAATAACATTGAGATGGATGGTGAGAATATTATTAGCCCATTTAATTGATCAGGAAACAGGTAATGACATGAAGTGATTTGTCTATCATTAGACAATTAGTGAATATGCAAGCTAGGTTTGAACGTGGTTCTCCCAATTTCAGGACTGGTGCTCTTTCTCCTGTTCCATATAATGATTTGGTCCCATCCTACCCGTTCAACAGATGGATTGGAATGAATATCTCACAACTCTATTGGAAATATTCTAAAACACTTTCTATCATGCATCAGAACTAATTTTTGCTGTATTAGTAGATTGACTGGAAGGTTTGCTGGTCTACTTAATGAAAGATAATGTAGAAAAATAAACTGCAAGGCCTATCAAATCTGAACAATTTTATTCCATTCTATTTAACAAAAATTTATTAAGTGTATGCTAAGACAAGACAATGTGTTGGTGATATAAAGACAAAAGACAGACTGAGAGTTCCTGCCCTCAAGGAGCTTGCATACTACTACAGAGAAGCACAAAGTCCACAGAACTTAATATAAAATAATACAAAGTGATTTCAAGATCCAGAGAGTATTATAAGCTTTATTAATCAGGAGAGGCCTCATATTAAAAGTGACACCTGAAATGAGTCTTTGAAAGAAGCTAAGTGGATTCCAAGAGGAGGTGAGGAGGATTTCATTCTAGAGGTAAGAGGCAGGGACGATAGCAGGTTCATTTTACTAGAACAGAGAATGCAGAAGAGAGTACTATGACAGAAGAGTTGAGAAGGAGCTGGGGGCTAGATTTTAGAGAGACTTAAATGCTGGGCTGAGGATTTTATATTTTATGTTAGAGACAATAGAGAACCAGTGAGAATTTTTGAGTATGGGGAAGGGACATGGGAGATGCTGTGGGAAATGGGTGATACTAAACTTCCTTGGGATGTTCATTTCTAATGTGTTATCTGTAACAGCCTATGGCTGGAAAGTAATGAAAACTATAATCCACTCTTCCAAAATGAGAACATTCTACAACTTCCCAATAGAATCTGCCGTATTATCATAAATCAGTTACCTAGCATATGCCTATGGAACATAGACTGCTTGGAGGAGTGACCCCTTTGCTTAGAACACAGGAACAGGAACCTGAGGATTGCCCCTGAAGAGGCTTCTACTTGATGCATGTAAATAGGAATGAACGTATGTTTTTTAAACTTTGAGTTCTTTGTTTTGTTTTTTTTTTTTAATTTCCTTTCTTTTAGACCCAAAGCTTGTTTATTTGCTTATTTTAAATGTTGTCAGTCAGGGGCTGAGGAGTTTCATTTCTGTTTGTTCCTCCAACTCTTTTTTGCAACTTAACAAGTCAAATACAAAACTCAGGGGAGCTGACTAGTCACATGATGGTACAGTGCATTGCATCACATCATTGATTGGTTATACTGCATTGGAATGCTGTAGAAGAGCCTGAAACCAAAAAATCTGGATGCCTGAAGCTTTGAGCTTTCCAATTAGACTGAAAGGTTCCCTTGATAACCAGTAGTGCTGAAGCTTTTAATATTGTTCGCTCTATCAGTTATCAGTAACATGTACCAGTTATGAAGGCTGGCAGATGACTTCACACCAGTAAGGGGACTCACCTAACTCACATGTAACATTTTCTTATCAAATATTCTATCTGAAAAAAAAATCTTTCAGTTTACCATAAACTGGGCATAATTGGGAGCAAATGCTCCTCTCCCTTCTTCAATGCTATCTCCGCCTGTGCAGCCTATTTTGCATCCAAAGATACATTTGAAAGTAGAAATCCCTTAGAGCTAAATATTCTAAACTGACAGAAGAATTTCTAGTGGCACACAAGCCTAGAGCCATGTTTTTATGAGGACATCACTTTCTATTTCTAAGCTTCAGCATGCACTCATGCTTCCTCATTGCTGGGAGCCATGCCACATCAAGTTGCCTCCCTCTCAGCTTTTAATGTTTTTTTAATGGAGTCCAGTTTTCTGCCTAAGTTATGGCTAGATTTCTGACAAATTGTCAGACACCTAAGCAGCCATAATGGGGGTGTCCCAATGTGACACAGGAAAAGGGGAATGACAAAATTCCCGTGTCATTAAACAAAACCGTATTACAAATAATTCATTTTTATCTGATTTTTTCCTGGGTCTCTTATGAAGGCTGAGAGGGGTTAGAGAAACATTTAAAAATTAATATGCAATATAAAGTCCTTCCTTGTAAGCTTATAAGCTAAAAGAATCATTTCAGAATCAGGCTTGACAGAGGGTACATTGTATATTTAAAGAGAACTATGTGGGATCTTTTTTTAAAGCATCAAATCACTCATTTAGTAATGAAGTTAGTTTACTGAAACAAAATAAATATGTTTGGTAGGTACCAAGCAATGCAGAATATAGAAATATATTTATATATGCATGTATATGTGTATAAATGTATGCATGCATATGTATGTACACATATACATAAAATCTATCCCCAGTGCTTAGTTCAATGTTTGGCACATAGTAGACACTAAATAAATGTCGATATATGAATATATTCATATACACAAATATATGTATACCTACAAACATACATATATGTATATAGCTATACATATATGTATACACATACACAGATGTATATACATATATGTATATATATAGGTGTGTATACATATATGTATACATAGGTATATATACTACTCTATGTATAGGAAATGCATCTTTGAGTCCTTGAAAATTCCACCAAGAGATGTAGGAATTTTTCATGTAAAAGGAATTGTGTGTTCCTTTTATAAGTCAGCAACTTAAATGCCTTTATCTATACAGCTCGGGAGACATCTGCAGAGCATTCAGCAATTAAATATGCCCCCAGCTGAACAATAATGTCAGTGCCTGGCCTGCATGTGAATGAGTCCTAGGAAAGTTAAAGGTAAGTACCCAAGCTGTTGTCAAAAGAATAGGTTTTAAGTTTCTCTTAGAATCATTTCAGAGGTCAGAGAACATACATGAGTTTGTCCAATTCAGACATTTATTTACTCCCAGGGCAAGTTACTTAACTTCTCTAGGTCTCAGCTTCCTCATCAGTAAAATGGGGAGTTGGATTCGAGAACTTCTAAGATCCCTTTTAGTTGATTCTAAGTCTATGATTCTATGACTAAAGGCTCATCAAACAGAATAGAAAGTAGAGTTAGCCTTTGAAATTAAGGCATTGACTAGAGTCCAGCCCTAAGTTATTGGAGATGTTAGATGGCTCCTGGGATTGATACGAAAAGTGAAGACTTGATTATAAGCTCCCCAAGGATAAGCATCATAGCTTTCTACTGTAGATCCCCAATAAGACCCAGGTCAGTACCATGCACACAGTAGGGCCTCTGGAATGGCTGGTTTACTGATTGAAAATAATTCTATTTTAGCTAGCTGAAAGTCTTCTCTGCAGCTTATCAGTTGTGTCTGGTGAGATGGAGTGATGGTTGCCCTTCATTTCCTTTAAGATGCTTATAACCCTTTGTAGCATTGTTAACTGGGTGGTGAAAGTGATGTCAATGGAATGGTATTACTGGGAGCAGTGAGTTTCTATGGGAAGAATATTCAAAGGGGGCTATGAGCTGACTGATGTCGCAGGAAATTTTACAACTTTATAGTAGGATGTGACTATGAACTGTCATTGATGTTATTGAATAGCATTAGTTAAGGCAACCTTATGCCTATAATGTCAGCTGCCCTCTTCTCTATCAGAATAGAATCATAAAGTCATAGCATCTCAGAATTGAAAGGAACCTTAGAAATCTAGCTCAATTCATAGCTGAACAAGATTACCCTCTAGGACACAACCAACAAGTGACCAGACAGCCTTTGCTCGAAGGCTTCCAGGGATGGGGAAACCCCTGTTTCCTTTCCACTTTGTGAAAGCTGTAGTTGCCAGGAAATTTTCCCTTCCATTGAATCTACATTGGCACCTTTGTTAAACTCATTACTGTTTTGGGCCCAACGTAACAAGCCTAGTCTCTCTTCTACTTGATAGACATTTAAATACTTGAAGACAGAAATCACAACGGTTTCTGTCTTATCTTCTCCAGATTTGTTCTCCAGAAATCTACATATGGCATGATATTGAGTCCATTCACTGTCCTGCTTGATCTCTTCTGTGTGTTCTCCAGGTTATTAATGTCCTTTCTAAGATTTAGTGCCCAAAACTGAATACTGTGTTCCAGATATAGTCTGACAAAGGAAGAGTAATAGCAGGACTATTAGTTCTCCACTCCTATGTGTTAGGAAGTCTAAATTTGTATTCACTTTCATACTATGGACTCATATTGAGGTTACAGTCAAAATTCCTAGATCTTCCTTTTTACACGGATTTCTGCCTGTCCCTGCTTCCTCAAGCTTGTTCTTGTGAAGTTGATCTTTTGAACCCAAGTGTAAGACTTTACATTTTTCTCTTTCCATGTCAATGGAAAGGCTCAAGCACATACATTACTCAAATTATCTATAATTTCATTGATTCAAGAATTCTCTCCAATTATACAGGTTGTAACCCAGCCATAACTATTCTTCCTATGTAACTTGTCTATGTTCTCTCAAAAGTTCACCAGAGGGGGTCCACCCAACCTGCTGGAGGCTTGTCTTGCTTTCTCTTGACATTGTAAGGGTATAGTAGAGCATTCTGTCTGTCTGCCATCCCCTTTTATCATTATGTGACTAGGCTACCTTCTCTTTCTGCAATACAATTTCTTGATGACATCCCTTGTATCTGTTCTAGAGATTTCTTCACTGCTTATATGGTGCAACCTGCTCTTACCCACCATACACCTTTCTACTGCCCTCTATGAGATCCTAATCTTTAGTTCTTCAGAAACAAGCCTAGTTATAAGATGTAAAACGTTTCTGTTGAAAAGATGGGCCTTTGCTTTCATGGGAAATTTTGCAATTTCCCTAAAGCAGTCCAACCCTCTGTTCTCCTCCTTCTTTTCAGCTATGGGCCTAGCTCCTTGTCCATCTGTCTTGTCTAACCAAGATCTTCATGCTATTGGACAAGTTCTATAGAAAATCTATCTGGATGCATATTGAAATCTAGGCACTAGACATCATTTATCTATTTGCTCTTTTCTATGTAGATAAACAGGCCAAACTCTTCTTACTGATTGATTACATAGGTCTTCTAGGAAATTATGCCATGTCTTTGGGCTTAATGAAATCAACCCAATGTCATACATAAAAAGGAGCATATGGTGGGCCCCACCATCCACCTTCTCAACTTGGACTCAGTGCCGGACCTCCATCATGGTGGTGAATACTTCTGGTGAGCATCCATCTCCCTAACTTATATTATGTCTTACCTGCTTTCTATCCTTAGTGTTACTATGCAGGATTATTTTTGTTAATGCGTCTTCCAAGGAGTACCAAATGATCCTGATATAGGGGTGGGAAATACCTTGTTTGAAGTAGAACCTGTAAGAGGTATTTCATTCCTATTAAATAGAATGTAAACAATAAGTATAATGGAATCCTATATGTTTTTTTTGTCTTTCAGTTATAAAACCGGTAAAGGTGTAGTCTGTTGAATATCCTTGCAAAAGCCTCTTTATTTCCTGTTAATATTCTGATAGAGGATGCCATCAGTTAAAGTATAGATTGTTCTCATAGAGATTTCATAAAGATGGGAGAATAAGGATAGAGATCACTATTTGGGAATTAACAAGATTTAAGATTTTTTTCTTATCTTTGTTATTTTCCTTTCCATCAGATACCTTGTAATATATTGGCACAACAACACCCTACAATTACTTCAAGTATTTTATATCAGGTGTTCCAAAAAATCTTAGTGCAGCTATTAAACTATTGAAACATTGGACTGTACTAAGACTTTTGAGACACTCTGCATATTTGATCTGATCTGGCTTCTTTTCCTGTCTTTGTTATCTTTAGTACCATTTTTACTTCCTTTATCAGCATCTCAGGGATGGTGATGTAAGGGTCCAAGTATGGTAGTTCCACAATTTTTAACGTAAAAAAACCCCACACAACAAGAAACAAATCACTTAGTTTTTTGGTTTTTTTTTTTTTAATCTTTTCAATTTTTCTTCTATTTGTAGCCCACTTTTCATTTTCATTCTCCTTGGGACAACTTTGTTTAGTTGTATATTTTGTCCACATTATAAATAGGAGATTGTGTAGGAAAAGTCATCTAAAGGATGTTTTCCAGAACAGGTATGATCAGAAAAGAAAATGGATTAGTCACATTGTGAACGCAACAGATAACCAATGGGTAGCTTGTGTGCTTCTGTGATATTCTTGGGATGTCAGGAGAATTCAAGAAAGTCCCTTGGATGGACTCTCTGTCATGAATTTATTAGAGGACAAGGATGAGCAGTCATGGACAGGTTGTAATCTGCATAGCCACAGGGAATACTTACATTGATGAAGTTTTAGATCCCTCTGAACTGAGATTCAATATAATGTTCTAGTGGCAGAGATGCGGACCTGTGGCCATAAGGTCACACATGACCTTCTAGGTCTTTGGGTGCGGCCTTTTGACCAAGTCCCAGTGTTATAGAACAAATCCTTTTATTAAGGGGATTTATTCTATGAAATTTGGGTTCAGTTAAAGGGCCACACTTGAGGAACTAGAGGGCCACATGTGACCTTGAGGTTGCAGGTTCCCCACACCTGTAGCTAGCCTATCAGAATTTTTTTGAATCCTGATTTTGTCATTCCAATGTGTTAGTCATCCTTATTAGCTTTATGTCATCTGCAAGTCTTATGATCATACATTTTTTTCCTTTGTCCAAGGTATCAGAAAAAATGTAAAATATCATTGGGCCTACTTTATATCCTTTGGACACTTTATTGGAGATCTCTTTCCAAATTGATATTAAAATGCTGGGTCTAGCCATTCAACAAGTTTTAATTCTACCTAACTGAACTCTCACTGAAACGTTTTGTTTCACCTTTGTCCAAGTCATAAGGAAACTGAAAATGCATTGGACCAAGAACAGATCCTTGTTGCTCTCAATTGAACTTCTTTCTGAATGAATATTGAAACAGAATCCTGCCTTTCGACAAGTTTCAAATCCCTCTAACTATGCTCTTATGAGGCTTATGTCTTTCCATTTTATCCACAGTTACAGCAAGAGACACTTCTGTTAAATGCCCCAAAGGAGTAAATTAAAAGAAACTGAAAGGACAGTGGTAGTAAAGCCTTGAGAGTGGTAAATTTGGAGTTAGAAGAACTGGGTTTGGATTCTCTATTCCTTACTACCTATGTTTCTTTAGTCATTTAACCCCTCCAGGTGTCAATTTCCTCATCAGTAAAATGATAGAGTTCCATTAGCTGACCTCAGAGATTCCTTCCACCTCTAATTGATTCTTCCTTTTCTCTGGTTCTGTAGTTGACTTTCCCATTTTAAGACACATTCTAAGGGCAATTTAGCAAGAAAAAAAAAGTACTGTGTCTTCTCTACACGTACCAAGTACATGGATTAATAAGGGACTTTACCCTTCAGGGCTGCCAATTCTATCAGCACAAACTTCACTAAGCGTTTTTCCTTGGGATAAGAAGATAAAAGTGCTTTACCATATGACTCACATTTTAGGTGTTTGCTCTTAAATCAATTCCTGGAATCTTTTGCATGGGGAACATCTGTTAACACACAAAGGCAGATTTGAAATCTAATTCTAGTGCCCTGATAGAGCCATGGATTCATTAAACAGACTGGCTACCGATTTCTTTTTCCATGCTCCTTTGAATTGGATATGTTTTACTGGAGTGGACCTAGTGTGATGGTGCCCAGTTTTACTTTTCATCTCATTTGCCCTCTAGGTAATTTTAATCTGATACATTTTTATTTGCATCTTCTGAAGTAGGCATCTTCTTTTTTTTTTAAGTATATTCTTGGGTAGGGTAACACTGAAATGAGCTTTTGTTCCCCCTAGGGACAAACCACTAACATACATCCAAGGGCAAAATCTGTCCCTTGATACACAAGTTAGCCTGGGGATGTCCTAGGTCTGTGTGTATTGCTTAGAAAATGCTTTAAAAATAATTGCCTTGTGATTAGAATCTGGTGCTAATGGTATGTTTCCATTCCTTAAATCTCAAGTCTTTATTTTGTTGAAACAATGAACTTCTTTTCACCTTGTTGCTAGTTTAACACACACACACACACACACACACAGATCCCAATCCCCTTAAATCCCCAGTGTGATTTGCATGTAATCTATAGATAAAAGCACATTTTCTTGACTCTAGAGTAGGTTGTTTTTCATTAAGTATTTCAGGATAATCAACCAATGAAAAAATTATTAAGTGCTTGCTATGTATAAGAAACTATATTTGACTAGCAGAAAAGACAAAGGAATGTTCTGGTCTCATATAGTACCTCAGTACACAATTTTACTTTATTTTGCTTACAATAATTATAATTGATGTTCATAGAACATTTTAAAGCTTAGAAAGTACTTTGCATACATTCTCTCATTTGACCCCCACAACAACTCTATGAAGTAAGTACTACAGGTGGCATTGATCCCATTTTAAAGATCAGGAAAATGGTGTTCCAAAGATTGGCTTGTATGTGGTTGTAAAAGTGATAGTGTGCCAAAAGGGAGATTTGAAGGCAAGTCATCTTGACTTTAGGACCAATAACACTATCCATTGTATCATGCTGTCTCCTAGATATTAGGTACATAATCAGTTTAACCACATGTGATGGGCAGAGGTAAACACATGAAGTGTTCTGACAGATCACTGATCAAAGCTCATTATTAGCGGTTTTGTCATATTTAAAGTCTTCTTGATGTGTATTATCAATGTTGTATGTCAGTTCTATGGCCACAAACCACAGTGTCTTCTTTTCATCTCTTCAACTATACTAAGAGGTTAGCATGATATATATTATAGATAATAGCAATGATAGTATTATAAGCCATCCATGGAAAAAGTCATAATCAATTGCTTTGATATCATAGAAGTCAAAGTCCAATCTGATGCTGAGGTGATGGATTAGAAGTTGTTGTATTTCATTTATTGGCTTTTAAAAATAATGTCACAGGGGGAAAGAGCCAAGATGGAGGAGTAAAAGCAGGAACTTGGCTGAGCTCCTTCTCCAACCACCTCTAATACCTATAAAATATGACTCTAAACAGATTTTATAGATACAAAACCCAGAAAGTGACAGAGAGAAGCAAATCTCCTACTGAAGGCAGCCTGGCAGGCTGACAGGAAGGGTCTATATCACCATGCTGTGAGCTGAGTGCAGTCCAGTGAGCTGCACAGTCCCAGACCCAGGGTGGTCCAGATCAGCCGTGCAGACTGGCCTGAGCAGACTTCAGGAGAGTGAATCACCAGCAGCTGTGGCAGTTTCCAGACTTCTCAACCCATAAATGCCAAAGAGAAAGTAAAAGGTCAGTGGGGAATGCAGTTGGAAGGGGGGGGAGCAGTGTTAGAAGAGCATGGTCCGGCCCCTGCTCCCAGGGCAAGAGGTGGTAAGATTTGGTGGTTGTAGCTGCTGCCACATGGCTGCCTCCAGAGCTCCTGGCCTACAGATTGTAGAGGGAACAAGTGACCATTCAGAAGGAAATTGTTCTTGCTTTGACCTGCTTGGATCTGGGTCATGGTCTTGGGTAGTGGTCCTGGGGCGTGTGGCCAATATGCCAGAGATTGGAGTGTTTGTAGACAGGGTACCCTCCTCATGGCTCTGACAACATTTGCAGAAACCCCAGTGATTTGGGACACAGCTCTCTACACTCTGGAAGCAGAGTTCTATAGTGGCAAAGAGCTCAAAAGCCAAGTAATTGGCTGGCAAGATGAGCAAGCAGAGAAAGCATAATCAGACCAAAAAATCCTATTTTGGGGATAAAAAGTATCAAAACATGAAACCAGAAGAAGTCAATGAAGTCAAAACTCCTGTATCAAAAGCTTCCAAGAAAAACATGAATTGGTTACAGGCCATGGAGGAGCTCAAGAAGGATTTTGGAAATCAAGTAAGAGAAATGGAGGGAAAATTGGGAAGAGAAATGAGAATGATGCAAGAAAATCATGAAAATGAGTCAGCAAATCAAGATGCTGTTAAGCAGGTCCAAACAAATGAAAGAATAGAAGGCAATGTGAAATATCTCATGGGAAAAACCACTGACCTGGAAAATAGATCCAGGAGAGACAATTTAAAAATTATTGGACTACCTGAAAGCCATGATCAAGGAAAGAACCTAGAAATCACCCTTCAAGAAATTCTCAAGGGAAATTGCCCTGATGTTTTAGACCCAGAGGGTGAAATGGAGGTTGAAAGAATCCACCGATCACCTCCTGAAAAAGATCCCAAAAAGAAAACTCCAAGGAATATTATAGCCAGGTTCCAGAATCCCCAAATTAAGGAGAAAATACTACAAGCAGCCAGGAAGAAACAATTTCAATATTGTGGAAACACAATCAGAATAGCCCAGGACCTGGCAGCTTCTACACTGAGGGATTGAAGGGCATGGAATATGATATTCCAGAGGGCAAAAGAGCTGGGAATGAACCCAAGGGTCACCTACCCAGCAAAACTGAGTATTTTGTTTCAGGGGAAAATATGGTCATTCAGTGGAATAGAGGACTTTCAAGCATTCTTGAGGAAAAAACCAGAGTTGAATAGAAAATTTGACATCTAGACACAAGAAGGAAGAGATGCCTGAGAAGGTAATCAGGGAAAAGAAATCAAAAGGAACTTATCAAAGTTGAACTATTTATATTCCTATATGGAAAAGCAATATCTGTGACTGATGATATCTTTCTCACTATGAAAATAATGGAAGAAGGGGGTGTGGTCATATGAATACATATGTGAATGTGTGTGTATATGTTTACAGTTATATATGGATAGAGGGCATAGGTTGAATTTGTTGGGAAGGGAGGATACTCAAGGGGTGAAATTATGAGGTGAGAGAGGAAAGTGGCAAGAGGAGATGGGGAGAGACAGGGTAGGGTAAACTATCTCATGTAGAAGAAGCAAGGGGAAGTGGCTGCAGGGGAGGGGAAGAATAGGAAGACAAAAAGGCAAAACCACATTCTCATTGAATTTGGTTCAGGGAGAGAATGACATACATACTAAATGGGATATTTCAACCTGCAGCAGGATAGGGGGAAGGGGGATGAGAGGAGGGATGATGGATGGGAGGGCATCCTTGGGGTGAGGGGAGGTTGGAAGTACCCACTATAGAAGAGGGACAGGATCATGTAGGGAATGGACCAGGTGGGGGGTGGGATGAGTGGGAGGGAATTATAAGCAGCCTTGTACAATATATCTACTATGGTAAAGTTTTGCATAGCTAGACATGTACAACATATACTGAATTACTTATCTTCCCAGAGGGAATGGGTAACAAGGGAGGAAGGGAATGGATCTGAAATTCGAGGTCTTAAAATTAAATGTTTCAAATATATATAAATACTATTATTAATACTCTTTTGCTTGTAACGGGGAGATAAGATGCACAGACATTGGGGCAGAGAGATTCACCTTCCTCTAATGGAAAAGTCGAAGGGGGTATAGTAGAAGATATGGGAGAGAGCAGATTGGAGGATTGCTATTCTGGGAGGGAGAGTAGGGGAAAAACGGGGGAAAATATTGTAACTCAAAATCTGGTGGAAATGAATGATGTAAAACAGAAGTTAATAAAGCATTTGTTTAAAAAAAATGCTTGCTAAAGGAGACCCAAAAAAATACTGAAGAAAATAACACCTTATAAAACAGACTAACTCAAATGGCAAAAGAGGCCCAAAAAGCCAATGAGGAGAAGAATGCCTTAAAAAGTTGAATTTGCCAGATGGAAAAGGAATTTCAAAAACTCACTGAAGAGAACAATTCCTTCAAAATTAGATTGGAGCAAATGGAAGCTAATGACTCCATGAGAAATCAGGATATAATAAAACAGATCCAAACAAATGAAAAAACAGAAGGCAATGTGAAATATCTCATTGGAAAAACAACTGACCTGGAAAATAAACCCAGGAGAGATAATTTAAAAATGATTGGACTACCTGAAAGCCATGGTCAAAAAAAAAGAGCCTACTAGCCATACCAGATTTTAATCTGTATTATAAAGCAACAGTAATCAAAACTAGTTTGTACTGGCTGAGGAACAGAGTAGTGGATCAATGGAATAGATTGGGTACACAAGACTCAGTAGTAAATGACTATAGTAATCTACTGTTTGATAAACCCGAAGACCCCAGTTTTGGGGATAAGAACTCACTATTTGACAAAAACTGCTAGGAAAACTGGAATATAGTATGGCAGAAACTGGGCATAGACCGATATCTAACATTGTATACCAAAATCAAATCTAAATGGGTGCATGATCTAGGTAAGCAATCTGAGAAAGCAAAGAATAGTTTACCTGTCAGATTTATGGAGAAGGGAAGATTTTATGACCAAACAAGAATTAGAGAGCATTAAAAATGTAAAATGGATGATTTTGGTTTCATTAAATTGAAAAGTTTCTGTACAAACAAAGCCAATGTAACCAAGATTAAGAGGGAAGTGGCAAATTGGGAAAGAATTTTTATAAACAGTGTCTCTGATAAAGACCTCATTTCTAAAATATACAGAGAATTGAATCAAATCTATAAGAATATAAGTCATTCACCAATTGATAAATAGTCAAAGGATATGAACAGGCAGTTTTCAGAGGAAGAAATTAAAGATATCTAAAAATCTCTAAATCACTATTTTTTTTCTTTTTGGAGGGCAATTGGGGTTAAGTAACTTGCCCAAGACCACACGGCTAGGTTTTTATTTGTGTGTGCGTTAAGTGTCTGAGGCCTGATCCGAACTCAGGTCCTTCTGACTCCAGGGCCGATGCTCTACTCACTGCACCACCTAGCCGCCCCTCTAAATCACTACTGATTAGAGAAATGCAAATCAAAACATCTCTGAGGTACCACATCTCATCAGTCAGATTGGCTAAGATGACAAAACAGGAAAATGACAAATGCTGGAGA
This sequence comes from Gymnobelideus leadbeateri, assembly GCA_011680675.1. Taxonomy (NCBI): domain Eukaryota; kingdom Metazoa; phylum Chordata; class Mammalia; order Diprotodontia; family Petauridae; genus Gymnobelideus; species Gymnobelideus leadbeateri. Next base: position 330,923 of record WOXC01002910.1, on the reverse strand, counting down.
GGATATAGAAAAATTGGAACATTAATGCATTGTTGGTGGAGTTGTGAACTGATTCAACCATTCTGGAGAGCAATCTTGAACTATGCCCAAAGGGCTATAAATAAGTGCATACCCTTTTACCCAGCAGTACCACTTCTAGAGCTGTATCCCAAAGAGATCATAGAAGTGGGAAAAGAAATCATATGTATAAAATATTTATAGCAGCTCTTTTCGTGGTGGCAAAGAATTGGAAATCAAGGGGATGCCCATCAATAGGGGAATGGCTAAACAAGTTGTGGTATATGAATTTAATGGAATACTATTGTGTGTAAGAAATGAGAAGCAGAGAGACTTCATATTTACCTGAAGAGTCTTATACAAATTGATGTTGAGTGAGAAGAGCAGAACCAGGAGAAATTTATACACAATTACAGACACATAGTATGTGTGATGACCAACTTTAATAGACTAGACTTTTCTCAGCAATGCAAGGTTATAAGACAACTCCAAAAGACTCATGACAGAAAGAAATGTCTACATTCAGAGAAAGAACTACAGAATTTGAATGCATATTGAAGCAAACTACCTGCTCTTTTTCTTTTTCTTGTTTGGTTTTGTTTCCTCTTTCCCATTGTTCATTCCATCAGTTATAATCCTTCTTTATAGTATCTACAGATCCTGTACTTGATTGAATGCTGCCATGGAAGTGGGGGTGGGGTAGGGGGAGAGAAGAGGGAGGGGAAGAAAATTTGAAACTCAAGTGATTGTGGAACTGAATCTTGGAAACGAAAAATAAACAAACAAATTAATAAAGACCAAAAAAAAAAAAAAAAAAGAGAGAGCCTAGAATTCATCCTTCAGGAAATTCTTAAAGAAAATTGCCCTGATATTCCAGAGGGCAAAATAGAAGTTGAAAGAATTTGCTGAGAAATGTGCCATCCAGAGATATAACTAGAAAGAACTGAGCCTGAATCCTGATGGAAGCAAACTAAATGATCTTGTTCTTCTCATTGTTTGGTTGTACTTCTTCCTTACCATCTTTCATCCCACCTAGTACATATGCCTTTGTAATTGGAATAATGTTTAATATGAATGCATTTGCAGACCCTATACGTACTATATGTGTCATGAGGGGAGGGGGGAGGGAAGTAAAGGAAATTTGAAAATCAAGGAACTATGGAATTGAATCTTGTCAACTGAAACTAAACTAATAAATTAATTTAAAAAAAAAAAAAGAAGAAGGTGAAAAAAAAAAAAAAAGAAAGAATTTGCTGATCCCCTCTTGAAAAAGATCCCAAAAAGAAAACTCCTAGAAATATCATAGTCAAATTCCAGAGTTCCCAGGTCAAGGAGAAAATATTACAAGCTGTCAGGAAAAAACAATTTGAGTATTGTGGAAACACAGTCAGGATAACACAAGATCTAGCAGTTTCTACACTAAGGGATCTAAGGCCTTAGAATATGATATTCTAGAGGTCCAAGGCGCTAGGATTAAAACCAAGCATCACCTACCCAGCAAAACTGAGCATAATGCTTCAGGGGAAAATATGGTCATTCAATGAAATAGAGGACTTTCAAGTATTCTTGATGAAAAAACCAGAACTGAACAGAAAATTTGACTTTCAAATACAAGAAGCAAGAGAAGCATGAGAACGTAAACAGGAAAAAGACATCATAAGGAACTTATTAAATTCGAACTATTTACATTCCTACATGGAAAAACGATATTGTAACTGATGAAACTTTTCTCAGTATGAGGATAGTTGAAGGGAATATATAGGTATATATGTATGTACACACACACACACACACACACACACACACACACACACACACATATATAGGAGGGTGCATGTGTGTATAAATATATATGTGAATGTGTGCATATGTGTGTACATGTATACATAGACAGAGGGCACAGGATCAGTTGAATAGGAAGGGATGATATCTAAAAAATAAAATTAAGAGGTAAGAGGAATATATTGAGAGAAAGAGAAAGGGAGAGATAGAATAAGGTAAATTATCTCATATAAAAGAGGCAAGAGAAAACTGTTACAATGGAGGGGAAAGAGCAGGAAGGTGAAAGGGAATGGGTCAATCTTACTCTTATTGAATTTGGCTTAAGGAGGGAATAAAATACTCATTTGGGTATCATACCTTCCAGGAAAGTAGGGGGGAAGGGGTTAAGAGCAGGGATGATAGAAGGAAGGACAGATTGGGGGAGAAGGTAGTTTGTAGCACACACTTTTGAAAAGGGACAGGGTCAAAGTAGAAAATAGAATTAGTGGGGGGCGGGATAGGATGGAGGGAAATATAGTTAGTCTTTAACAATATAACTACTATGGAAACATTTTGTGTAACTACATATGTATAATCTGTATTGAATTGCTTATTTTCCCAGTGGGAGTGGGTGAGGAGGAAGAAGGGAAAGAATCTGGAAATTGAAGTTTTAAAAACAAATGTTAACAAATGTTAAAAATTTTTTTTTTATATGCAACCAGGAAATAAGATATACAGGCACTGGGGTATAGAAATCCATCTTGCCCTGCTAGAAAGTTAGAAGGGGAACGGGGGAAGATAAAAGAGAGAGCAGATTGGGGAAAGGGGCAGTAGGTTCACTATCTTGGGGTGAGGGGTAGGGGAAAGATGGGGAGAGAATCTGTAACTCAAAATCTTGTGGATAAAAATTTTAAAAAATTAAAAAATGTTATAACCAAAATTCTGATTCTTAGAGAGGAGATATATTCTCATAGTCTATTTTCAAAAGAAGGACAATTTTGCACTGTTTCATACCTTTCCAGTAATAGTTTAGCTGTTTTCTAGGTCATTTTGTATTTTAAAAAGGAGTTAAAAAGTAAGTTAGCATTAAATCTTTTAGGGGCGGCTAGGTGGCACAGTGAGTAGAGTGTCGGCCCTGGAGTCAGAAGGACCTGAGTTCGGATCCGGCCTCAGACACAACGCACACACAAATAAAAACCTAGCCGTGTGACCTTGGGCAAATTACTTAACCCCAATTGCCCTCCAAAAAAAAAAAAAAACCAAAAAAAAAATGCTATTAAATCTTTTAGGGAAACTGGGAGTCAGAAATGTCAAAATATAGTTATGGCAAATATATGTATCAGTCAGAGAATAACCGTAACAGTATTTATTATATTTTTATTATTTTTTTTAAGGTTGGTAGTGGTGATGAGGGGAGGTGGGGAGCCAGAGGATAACAAAGATTGGTCTGTAAACTGGGGAATGAAACTATTTCCCCAGGAGATCTTCCTGTAATATTTAATTGGTGTATTCATTCATATGCCAGCTTGACTCAATAAAAAAAATGCCAAAAAGAAAAATTAGCAGCAAAATAATAAAAACTATCCTCCCCCCATCATCTCTGCCCCTCCCCCTCCAGTTCACCCCTTTGGGGGTTTTCCTTGGAGATTTAGCTCTTATCCTATCCAAACTCATCAGTTTTTGCTTTTATGCTGGAAGCTCCTAAAAAAGGCACTTAAATCTTCACAACTACCCCATTGGGGGAGAAAGGTTTGACAGTGCCCTCCAGAGTCAAGCAGCATGCCCCTAGGAGAAGCCAGGGGCTCTCCTCACTGAAAAGTCTTGGGTATCTCTGTCTGTCTCTCTGTCTCTCTTTGTCTCTCTCTGTCTCTCTCTGTCTCTCTGTCTCTCTGTCTCTCTCTGTCTCTCTCTCTGTCTCTCTCTCTCTGTCTCTCTCTCTCTGTCTCTGTCTCTGTCTCTCTCTCTCTCTCTCTCTCTCTCTCTCTCTCCTCAGGGAACAAGTGCCCTTTCCCCAGCCAGCTTGCAAACAAAGGACAGAGCCTCAAAGCTGCATTCCCCATTGCATGACCTCAGGGCCAAAGGCAAAACATTTTATCTCTGGGTCCTAGTGACATAAGCTCCCCAGGCTGTGCAACTGCGGTTTATGAGGTGATGAGAAACCTTTGATGGAATTACTACTTGCTTCTATTTCTCAGCCTTGCCATCTATTATTCTGTATATTTTTTAGAGCAGTGGGAAAGTTTCATAACCACCACTCCAAGCCAGGTCAAAAGAAAAAAAAAACCCCAAAAGCAAAGCAAAAAAAAACCCCAAAACCCCAAGCCCCCAAACCCAACAACAACAACAAAATCCAGCCCTTGTTCTATTTGAAATTTGTAATGGAGTCAAAACATGGTCTGGATTCGCTGAAAGGCTTCACTGGCAGAGGCCGACCCAACTGCCTCAGGCACAATCCAGCAGGGATGGGAGAGGAGGAGGGAGCAGATTTAGTTACCAAGATTCAGACACTGTAATATTTGCATCCAAAACACAAGGACTGCTATTGACCCAGTCTATTGTGACTGGAAAGAAAAATGCCTAGGCACCTCACATAAGGTATATGCTCCATTTTCTTTGATTTCCTGTTGTGGGGAGGCATCTTTTCTTGTGGCCTAAACAAAGGACTGAGAGATATTGTGTACATACTTGAATTTCTGACCTGGGGAGAAATACCTAGTTTTCTCCCTTTTGACCCCAGGGAAAAAAGTAATAGTGAAGGCCACTACGATGGTGGTGGTGGTGGTGGTGGTGGTGGTGGTGGTGGTGGTGGTGTGTGTGTGTGTCTGTGGTTGTTGTTGCTGTTGTTGTTTGAATTAGAATAAAGATGAGTATAGTGTGGAAGCCTGTCTTGGCAATGAATTGTTATCTTTTGGATTCTGTTGGCTGTAGTGTGTTGTGTACTAGAGACATCACTGGACTTAATACCACAAGGACCTGGCTTCCAATCTTAGCTTCTCCTGTGTGGCCTTGGAAAAGTCACTTAACATCTCTGTACCTCAGTTTCCTTTATCTATAAAATGAAGGGGTTATATTAGACCAGAGGTCCTGGGGTCCATGGGTGGACATATTTCAAGGGTAATTTTAAAAAATAAAAGCATTTTGATAACTGTATTACAGCGTAACTAGTTTCCTTAGTAATCCTCTATATTTTAATTTATGCACTAAAAAACGATTCTGAGAAAGGGGTCCATAGACTTCATTAGACTGCCACAGGGATCCATGACACAAAAAAGGGAGTGTCCTTTCTAGCTCTGAATCTATAATCCTACAAAAAGTCCAATTTCCACTAGATTTAGACGGGAAAAAACTGAGTAATTTTTCTGTCTTTCCCAGCCTTAGATTGTTCATTCTTAACTTTAAAGTCTCTTTCCTTGGAAGGATTTAGGTGCCCCAACCATACCTCAAACTTCTACCTGACAGGTAGCTTCTAATTATAAAAGAAGTAGGAGGCTGATGTGACTGGCAGGTTTGGTACTTTACTTTTAAAGACTGGTGTTTATTTTCCCCAACATTTAAAGAATCTCATACAGGCCTTTATTTTACTGCTGAAAGCAGAGTAAGAGAACTCAGATTTCATGCCCTGGGGCTTGAATAAAGGAATAAAAACAACACAACATTTGCATCTATTTAACAGTCTTGATTTTCTAAGAGTCCCCACATAGCAAAAAGGAAAAAAAAAAGATCTGTATCTGCAGGTTAAATGGAGCTGTTCTGAGATATTTGCTGAAAACATAATTCAGAGAAAGATAATCATTGTCATAAATGACCTAGGAATTCATGGCCTTACGATTGAAAACACAAAACCTAAAAAGGTTACATTCTCTTGCTTCTCTGCCTACCCCTGATATCAATGAACATCAGCTAAAGGTGGCTGGAGAACCAATTTCATGCATCTACTGTAGGAGGAAATGAACTGAGCCAAGGGCAAAAATAAAATTATACAAATGTTATTATAGACTAGCCTGCTTCTGTCCTAGTTTAATTCAAATTTCAATGCTGCAGGCTTTGCTCCTGGCAGTAGCCTTCCTGAATAAATCAACATTTGCTTACATCTAAATTATTAGAGAAGCATGTGACTTTGTTTATTGTATAAATTATACGCAAGGTTAAAGCATTAACTGTTCAACTGGCTTTGTTCAGCCACCTAGCTACCTCTCCATCCCCAAATCACTTCCTCTCCCCAAATAGAAAGAAAGGGGAAAAAAACCCCAAACTACTTACTTTTACACAAGCCAAACAATAAAACAACTCCAAACTCAATGAGGCTGCTTCTATGCATTCAGCAAAGACACAGCTAAAGAGAAGGTAGGAAGGACCCTTTCCAATTAAAAACAAACTGCGGTAGGCAAGAAACTATTTGTATTAAACTATGAGGTTATGTCTATGCAGTACAATGTGAAATGGAGGTTTGACATTCTACCAGCTAAATTGGTCAATAGAGAAGGCCAGGATAATTTGATCTCTCCTTCCCACCCTCACACCCCCAATCATTTCGGCCTCATCTTTATGAAGAAAGGATTTACAAATTATACTAAAATATTGAGCCCAAAACATTTTTTTTTCCTCATTGGTCAGGTTACCAAAAATGAGACTGGGGGAAACTGACCCACTGGCAACCAATAGGGAAACCTTTGTGTGTGAATCTCACTAGGGAGGATAGTCCCTTTCTGTTTACACCACAGGAAGCAGTAGGTAGATATTTGGCAATTAACCAGTTTGGTTGTGGACATTGAGCAAATAAACCTGAAGCAGGGGAGCTCTGTAGAAAGAACATTGGTCTTGGGGGTCAGAGTACCTACATCCATCACTACTAGCTATGTGACCTTGGACAGACCAATAAGCTCTTCTGGCCTTGAGTTTCTTCCTTTGTAAAGTGGGGGTAATATAATAATATTTACATTACTAACTTACAGTGGTATTGTGAGACCATATTGAACAATAAATGTAAGGTGCTTTGCAAATCATAAATCTATAATAGAAATGTGAATTATTATTAAAATCTGAGTTAAAAAACCCAGCCTCCAGTGAGTAGAGCGCTGGCCCTCGAGTCAGAAGGACCTGAGTTCGGTTCTGGCCTCAGACACTTAACACACACAAACAAAAACCTAGCCGTGTGACCTTGGGCAAGTTACTTAACCCCAATTGCCCTCCAAAATGCCAAAAAAAAACCCCCAAACCCCCCCAAACCCCAGCCTCTTCAAATAGACTATGCAACCCAATCTAGTCTAATTCAATTCAACATTCATTTTAGTAAGTTACTATACTATCTGAAAAGCATAACTGGTCATGGGGGATACAAAGGCAAAATTAAAAAGCATCCCTGCCCTTTAAGAGTTTGCACTCTACTGGAGGTGTGGATACACCATGTAAAACAGACAGATCTATCTATAGTTATTTGAGGAAAGAGGGAGTACTAATAACTAGGTATCTTGAAAGTTTTCCTAATAGGAGTCATATAAATTAGCTCTTGAAGGATGTTAAGGTTTCTAAGGAGTCACTGAGCAGGGGGTGTATTCTAGGCATGGAACCTAAAATGGTGTGCCTTCAGACAAAGTAGGGAGGTTTGAAAAGAGAGAGGTAAAGAGTAGGTGTAGGGGGTGGGGCAGCTGATACTTTACTACCCTCCCCTCAGTGATTCAGTTGATACAGTCACAGATGATGAGGTATTGCTGTGGTTACAAGCTTTTTGTTTTTGTTTTAACAACCAACCATCCATTTAAAAAGTATGAACATCTCTCCTCAGTGGAGTTATAAGGGTCAGCAGGACTGGCTGAACTGAAAGTTGGTCACGCCCCAGGAGACTTTAAATAACTAAGTTCTGGAGACAGTTCAGGACTTTGGAAGTTCAGGTGAGATGGACAGCCAGCAACTGGTGAAGAGCCCAGATCTTTTTGTCTTCCAAAGAAGGAAGTAAATTTCTCTTTTCTATATTTACTATCAGTCCTGGTGTCCTGCAATAGAACTGTTCTCTCAGAATGAGACACACTATCTAGAAGTTAGAGTTAAGAGAGCAGAGACACGCAGAAGCAGAGAAGCTCTCACTCAAGGCCAGGAAGCAGCTTGAAAGAGTGGGGCTTCTGGCAGAGAAAAGATGTGGCTATGGCTTCAAGAGAGACCTGACTTTGGCAGCTGAGAGTTGGTCTGTAGAGAAGAGATTCTGGGAATCCAGCTAAGCAGCTTACCCAGTAGAGAGGCTGTGCTCCTTTGGAAGCTTTGTAAGAATTCCACAGGAGAGAAAGGATTCTGTGACCTGACAATTCCAGAAGAGTAAGGAGCCTTGGTCACACGTGTTTTCCCCATGTTTGCCTCATTACCACCGTACTCCAAGTTTGTCACTATTCTTACAGTAGACACTGTAGACACTGCTTGTCCCTAGGTCTATAGAAGTACTTTTCCATGTGAGTAAATGCCTTTGCTTTGAGTCAATCATGGCTAATGGATGACTGTTAATGAAAAACATACCAGTGGGGGCTCATGAGCTATAGTTTTAGGAGTAAAACCTCATAGGGTATACCCCAAAACTTGGGCATAGTTATACCTCCCTCCCCAATTTGCAAACCTTTGAGTGTCAATTTAGAGTAATGTGAGGGGTGTTACAAAAGGAAGATGATGAATGAGGTGGTTGTATTAGATCTCTGAGGTCCTTTCAGATTCTAAATCTGTGTTCTACATAGATGTTCTATAAATCATTTTGATTTATATCAAAGTTTTCAGGAACACAAAGAGGCGTACTTGTACTTACCAAAGCTTCATGTCACCTTGTCACTATATTCAGAAAGGCCTTTGTATGAAAAGTTCCTTCCAAGCAAGTGCTTTGAAACAAGGCACAATAATTGCTGAATTCTTGCAAAATTATGGTGACCAACTTTTTTTCTTCTGTGACCCTAAAAAGGAGGCCCAATATCGCAAAAATAGAATTGGACTCTAAAGGTACCCAAAATTGGTGGAATTCATCAGCTTCTAGTCTAAAAGCTAGTTTGAGTTGGCTTTTCCTCCTGATAATCTGTCCCCACCAGATTAGCCTTTCCATGCTATATCCACCTTTGGAAGCTTACTATATATTTTTCTATAGAATTTCTTTCTTCTTTTTGGGGGGTGATTTAAAAATTCTAAATCTAGCAACTGTCAGCTAAACTTGGTGACTATTCCATTTACTAAAAAGAAAAAGAAATAGGATAATATATAAAAGCATAAATTTCCAACTTTTAATTTGGTTTAATAATGTATATGTAAACTTTATTAAAATAATATGATATAGTTTTAACTTTTGGCTTTCCTAATGATTTTTCTTTTGTGTATTTCTTCTTTTTTTTTTAAGTTTTTTTTTATATGATCATAGCTACAACACATATGGTTGTTTGAATTCTGATTTCTTTATTCTGCATCACTTTGTATGCCTTTTCATATTTCTTTGTATTCATATTGGCCATGTTTTATGATGCAATATTATCCCATTACATTTAAGTACATCATAATTTATTCAGTCATTCCCTGATAGTTGAGCATATGGGTTGTTTCCATATTTTTTTGTTATTATAAAGCCACTAAGACTAATTTTGTAAAAATAATTTCCCCCCTTTTTATAATATTTTTAGGGACTAGTTCTACAAGGAGGATCACTAGGTCAAAGGGCATGATTATTTTGTAGTTTGCTGATTGCTAGATTATTTTTCCAAAAAAGATTGCATTGTGATACCTCCATCAAGAGCATGATAGACTACCTGTTTTTCTACACCCTCGTCAACAGTGAATTTTATAATTTTTTACTACCTTTTTTGATGGTGTAAGGTGGTAACAAGGAGTCTTTCTCACTCTTCTGTCAACACTTATATAAGGTTTTTATGATCTAGTCATTCACCAATGCCTTAACACATTGTTAACCATTATTATACTCTCTCCTAAGACATTGTGTTGATGGTTGGAGCCATCCTAAAAGTAAATTGTTTTCAGCTGAATAAGAAGATAAAGGCTTATTACTGCTGTAGATGTTTTATATAGATTTCATAGAATTTAGACAGCAACCTTGGAGTTTATTTAGCTCAACACCCTCATTTAATAGATGAGGAAACCATGGGGTCCAGAGGTTAAGTGGCTTACCTAAAGTCATTCAGTTAATAGGTAGCAAAGCTGATCTATGAACTCAATTGATATCATTTAAGCAATGACAACTACCAATTCAGTCCCATATATGGGCCTCTTGTTTCTCTCTTACCATATTTTATTCCATGGATAGAGTGAATGTTCTCATGACATGGGTGTAACGGAACATATGGGACAAAGGTACTGGCATAAACATGTTAAGACCAATATTCCCTCTGACCTCCCCCACAAAAAAGTCATTTTTTTAAAGCCTCCCTGTGGCAAAGAGCTGACCATGGGTTCTCAAATACTATGCTGGTAGGTTGCAAGCTCTTGAATGGTCCACTCCCCTGGTGGGAATGCCTCATGTATGACACTAATAATGAATTATGTCTATGGTCTGATCATCAGCCTCTTTATGGAGATGCTTCTCACCTGGGTACCACAAGGTAATGGGTTGTTTGTTTTTTTGTTTTGGTTACAGAGATATATGAGATGAACAAAGAGACAAAACAGTCCTCAATCCTGGTCCTTTTTTGTTTCTTTAGGAATAGTAGAGTAGTAACAGAAGATACTAAGATAAGAATCTCACTGCTCTTAGATTATTTCCAAACACTTTCTCTATTGATACTTTTTATAAAGACATGAACAGATATTGTATTGAATAAGAAGGTAAGGCTCTTCACCAGAGGAAGAATTAACCCCATTGATAAAATAAACTCCATTTAAATATCTGAGTATGAATTATATTATGTCTATAGGAACATTAAAAACAGTCTATATAAGATAGAATATATCCAGATGGCAACCATCTGTGAGAAAATATGGTACAGTGGAAGGAACATTGAATTTGGGCTCAGAAGACCTCAAGTCCCAGTTCCTATCTCTACCACTGTATTATCTTGGGCAAATCACTTAACCTATGAGTCTTAATTTCTTAACTTTCAAATGGTGATAATAATGAAATTATGAATGAGTGAATGAAGCATTTATTAAGTGCAAAGCACTGTACTAAGTACTGAGGCTACAAATAGAAAAGTATGACTGTCCGTGTCCTCAAAGAACTCATGTTCTTTTTGTTGTTGTTTTAAAATAAATTTTCTTTAATTTGAGTTCCAAATTCTCTCCTTCCTTCCATTGAGAAGGCAAGAAAACCAAAACCCACTATCAATATGTATAGTCATGCAAAACAAATTTTTGCATAAGTTATGTTCCAGAAAAAGAAAGAAAGAAAGAAAGAAAAAAGAAAGGAAGAAAGAGAGGAAAATATGCTTCAATCTGTAGTCTGAATCCATAGGTGGATGGCAGGTTTTATCATGAATTCTTTGGAATCATGGTGGGTCATTCTGTTGACCAGAATTACTAAGTCTTTGTAAGTTGATTGATATTACAATATTGCTGCTACTATATAAATTGTTCTCCTGGTTCTGCTCATTTCACTTTGCATTATTCATACAAGTCTTTCCAGGATTTTATGAAACCATTCTCTTCCTCATTTCTTATAGCACAATGGTATTCCATCACATATACTATAACTTGTTCAGTTGTTCCTCCGCTGATGGACATCCCTTCAGTTTCCAATTCTTTGTTACCATAAAAAAGCTTCTGTAACTATTTCTGTTCATATGATTCCTTTTCCTCTTTATTTGATCAAGGAGCTCAGATTCTTCTTCTTTTTTGTTTGTTTGTTTTTTGGAGGTGAGAAGGCAGGGCAATTGGGGACTTGCCCAAGGTCACATGGCTAATAAGTGTTAAGTGTCTCAGGTCCTCCTGACTCTAGGGCCAGTACTCTATTCACTGCGCCACCTAGCCACCCCTGGAGCTCAGATTCTAATGGGGAAGACATGTTATATTGGAAAATTTCAGTCATAAGTCAGAAGGAAAGATTCCATGGTCCTTAGGGAACAGTAGCAAAGTAGATAGCAATACATCTTCTTTAATGCCATTTCCATGGATAAAATCATATCAGTTTGAGACGTTGAACCATTTGACAGTGCTAAGGACTTTGATGGCAAGAACTTTCCCAAGTCTTCAGTACCTGCAGAAGCACTTGCCAGGCTGTATTTTTACAGGGATTGCTTCCCAGGATGATGACTCTGGCACAGGGTTAGAAGCATTGCTCTTCCCAATGCTCCTGCATTTAGGAGCCTGGACTGTTTCCATCAGGGTTTGAAGGTGGTTAAGGTGGTGATGGTTTAACTTTCGTGGCACACACTGCCTACTATCTTCCTCAGGCTGTCCTGATGCTTCAGCTAGGCTGGCTTGTGTGCCCTGGGTGAGGAGGCATGGTAAGGATGGCTGCTTCCTTCTCCATGATATTTACTTGCTTCCATGGATGATGACTGTGAGAGCTGGGCTGAAGACAGGACTTTGGTCTAGAAGAAGCTCACAGGGCTGCCTGGTGGTAGTTGATTAGCACTTTTTCTGGTGGTGATGAGGAAGGTTGACTGCTTCTGTGCAGTGATTTCTTCCCCTAACAAGGACTTTAGAGGCTGAGCTGAAAGCTCATATGGTGATTTAAGGGGCATTGCTATTTCTAAGACTCTTGGACTCAAGAATACTGAGCTGTTTCCACAAAGGTCTGAGGGGACATTGACTTGCGTGGTACGTGTTGCCTCCTGTCTCTCCCTCAGGGCACCTTAATGCCCTGTCAGGGTATTTTGCCTATTGCCCATCTTATAGAGTTGTTTTGGGGATTAAATCTGATAATTTACACAAATTGCTTGGGAAATTGTAAAGCACTATACAATTTCACTTATTTCTACTAACCACAAGTGTGTATATGTCACAAGGAGTCAAACTGCTTTTATATTTCTTCTGTCACTAACTATATGCATCTTATTTAAGTTGAAACAGGACAAAAAGGTAAAAACCAGAAAGTATTTATTTGGATTTGGAGGAGAATTTTTCTTTGATCTTCAGAATTTTCAATACTCTCTTCCAGGAAGAAATTAGAACACCGAATTTGGAGGTGGAAAGGATTTTTGACATCATTTAATCAAACCCCCTTAATTACAGGTGAAAGGGGTGGCTAGGTGGTGCAGAGAATAGAGAGCACTGGCCCTGCAGTCAGGAGGACCTGAGACACTTAACACTTACTAGCTGTGTGACCTTGGGCAAGTCACTTAACCCCAATTTCCCTGTCTTCCCCCCTCCAAAAGGCAAAAAAAAAAAAAATTACAGGTGAAGAAAGTGAGACACAGAGAAGGGAAGGGTGTTCTAGAAGATTTACATATATGTAGTATCAGAACCAGGATTTGACCCTGCACCATATACAACCATAACTAGTACTCTAAGATAGCGTACTATTCCTCAATTGCCCAGATAATGGAAGCCAAGAATGTTTTGGTTATTCAGTTAATTCAGGTATACTTTTTTGGGGGGGTGGGGTTAACAAGTTTACTTTAATCAATCAAACATATATCATTTACCTAGTTCAGGGGAAAAAGGTCAGCACCCTGAACTTCAGAGTATACAAACAGAACTTACAAGACAGAGAAACAAACAGATCAAGCAGACAGGCTTCCAAACTGCCCAACCTATACAGCAATACCAAATCACAGTTACCAGAGAGGGAAACATCAACATCTGGGTTTTCAAAGCTGGGGGGCTCTCAACGGCTGCCCAGAGTCTCATCTGGTCAAGTCACACAGCACTTCTCAAAATGAGCCCCCATTCAGGTACACTTTTAACCTGAAGTAGCTACAAAACTCAAGGCAAAATATAGTGTTTTTGTTTGTTTGTTTTTGGTGGGGAAAGGGATGCAAGTATATGACAGTAAAGGAAGACCAATTTATGCATATGACTTATGTATATAGATCCAGCCCAAATATCTTTGCCTTGCAATTTCTTATTTTCTATGAAAGATTGTGGGTCCAATTCTATAGGAATTTATCAGAGTTTAAATTAATGGATTGCATGAGAACTACTGATGACTTCTGAAGACCTATTAGAGGCACTTTCTAGCACATGGAGATTAGAGAACATGGCTTATATCTGCTTTAGAAGAATAAAGTATGGGGGGCTGCTAGGTGGCACACTGGCCCTGGAGTCAGGAGGACCTGAGTTCAAATCTGACCTCAGACACGTAACACTTACTAGCCATGTGACCGTGGGCAAGTCACTTAAACTCAATTGCCCTGCCTTCTCTCCTCCAAAGAAAGGGAAAAAATAGAATAAAGTATGGGTGGCTGTTACAATATTATGTTTTTAAGTAAAGTCTTTTGAAGATGGTTTTAGTTAGTAATTTCCCCTTCTGGGCTCCAGAGACTTTATTTTATTTTATTTTTCAGACTTTATTTAAAGAAGAGTGGGGCTCAGCATCACTCCTCCCCCGCCCCCCCATTTCCTATAGACTACACTGCTTTTGGACTTCTTTAGAATACTCCTTCATGCTCCAATCAGTGACCTCCTCCCCTCCTTAGCCCTCCTTTTCATCTTTCTTTATGTGAAGTCTTCCCTGATTGAATTACAAGCTCCTTGAGGGCAGGAGCCGGCTTTTTTTCTATGTGTATTTGAATCCCCAGAATTTAACGTAGTACTAGATTCATAGAATCACTCAATCAACATTTATTAATCAACTACTGTGTGCCAGTAGCTTAATAAATGTTTATTGACTGAGGTAAGTTAATCTCATTTTTCCTACTATAGAGTGGAAAGGAGTTCAGAGATTCAGAGACAAAATCTACTTAGTAAGGAAGTGGTAGATAGAAGAATGTTGTCAGTGAGAAGCTTAGTTCTCCAAGTCATGTGATTGTTACTCAGTTTGTTGATGTCTGATTCTTTAGCCAGAACACCATAAAACCAAGTGAAGGGAAGAAGTAACAATTATCTCACAATTTTGAATCTGTTGTTGTTTGGTCATTTCAGTCATGCCGGTTGTGACTCCATTTGGGGTTTTCTTAGCAGATACTAGAGTGGTTTGCCATTTCTTTCTCCAGCTTCTTTTACAGAAGAGGAACTGAAGCAAACAGGGTTAAATGACTTACCCAGGGTTATACAGCTAGTAAATGTCTGAGGTAAGGTTTGAACTCAGGAAGATAAGTCTTTCTGACTTCAGACCCAGCACGCTATCTACTGTGCCACCTAACTGCCTAGTTTTGAATTGTACAGACAGCCAGATTAATCCAGGGTAAGCAAAAGAAACTTTTTATGCCATTTTCTCCCCATTACTCCACTATTCAATAATCTTCATTGCCTGCCATTTAAAGTATAAACTTCTGATCCTGGTATTCAGAAAAAGTTCACAATCTGGTTTTGATTTATTTTTCAGCTTTATCTCATAGTATTCCCTTTCACATATTCCACATTCCACCCAAAGTAGACTATCAGAATCCTCCTTATCCCATCTCCATGTTTTTGCTCATAACATTTCTCATGCTTGGAAGAGGCTCTCTCACTTCTCCCTCTATCTGTTGAGTCCTTTCTTTTCCTTAAAGGTCTGACTCACATTTCCTGGACTTTCTCCATGAAGTCTTTGATTTCTGTCTCCTTCCCTCACCTTCTATGCCCTTACCTCCCAGGTGAAAGCCATCTCTCCCTTCTCCCATTTTTCATGGCATTTTGCCTGGATTTCAATTTTGTGTTAATTGTATTTCTATTGTGACATAATTATTTATGTACATATCTTTTTTCCAATTAGATTATAAACTCCTTGAAAGCAGATTCTGTATGGTAGCCCTCTTTATATCCCTAGTGCCCAGCACAGTCAGTGCTTTAGGCATAGGAAATGATTGATAAATATTTGTCGTTATTTTCTAATGTTTCACAAGGAGGAACAAAATTTGAAATTCTGGAAAGTGAGTGCAGTACTTTGACCCATGGGTCAGATGATTTAGCTCATGTTATATTCATGAAAGGAAACCCTCCCAATCAGGGTCAGCCTCAGGCAAAATGGTGAATTGGTTGGAAGATTGTTTTTTATAGAATCACAGAGCTGGAAGGTGACCTTAGAGACCATCCAGTCCAACTTCTCAGCATTCTAGCATTCTGCTTTGTTATGACCATGGTGAGAGCTATAGAAAGAGTCCTGGGTTCTAGTCCTAGCTTGCCACTAACCAGTTGTGTGACCTTGAGAAAGTAATTTAATTTCTTTGAGTCATAGTTCCTTTATCCTAAAGAAAGATGGTGGGCTAGATAATCTCTAAGGTCTTTTTCATATTACACATTTTATGAGAGATGCCCCTTCTCCTTCCCCTCCCTCTCTCACCCTTCCCCCCCATAGAAAGTTCATATTGTGTAGTTGTGGCTTAGTGTTTTAATGGATAGGCAAGTTATACTCTACCCTCACTACTATTTTATTCAATGGACATCCAAAATCCATTTGGACAGGTTTTCTGGAAAAAAATAAGTCTTTTACCTTGGAAGAAAATAATTTTAGATGTTTTTATTATCTTTTTTTTTAAACAAATGTTTTATTAACTTCTGTTTTACATCATTCATTTCCGCCAGATTTTGAGTTACAATCATTTTCCCCCCATTATTCCCCTACCCAACCTCCCAGAATAGCAGTCCCACAAGACATCGCTTCCTCCAATCTGCTCTCTCCCATACCTTCTCCTATACCCCCATCGACTTTTCCATTAGAGGAAGATGAATCTTTGTGTCCCAATGCCTGCACATCTTATATCCCAATTATAGGCAAAAGAGTATTAATAATAGTATTTATATATATTTGAAACATCTAATGTTACAACCTCAAATTTCAGATCCATTTCCTTCCTCCCTTGTCACCCATTCCTTCTTGGGAGATAAGTAATTCAGTATATGTTGTACATGTCTAGCTATGCAAAACATTATCATGGTAGATATATTATACAAGGCTGCTTATAATTCCCTCCCACTCATCCCACCCCCCACCTGGTCCATTCCCTACATGATCCTGTCCCTCTTCTATAGTGGGTACTTCCAACTTCCCCTCACCCCAAGGATGCCCTCCCTTCCATCATCCCTCCTCTCATCCCCCTTCCCCCTATCCTGCTGCAGGTTGAGATATCCCATTTAGTATGTATGTCATTTTCTCCCTGAACCAAATTCAATGTGAATGTGGCTTTGCCTTTTTAGCCTTCCTTATTCTCCCCCTCCTTTGCAACCACTTCCCCTTGCTTCTTCTACATGGGATAGTTTACCCTACCCTGTCTCTCCCCATCTCCTCTTGCCACTTTCCTCTTTCACCTCATAATTTCATCCCTTGAGTATTCTCCCTTCTCAACAAATTCAACCTATGCCCTCTATCCATATATAACTGTAACCATATACACACACATTCACATATGTATTCATATGACCACACACCCTTCTTCCATTATTTTCCTAGTGAGAAAGATATCATCAGTCACAGTTATTGCTTTTCCATATAGGAATGTAAATAGTTCAACTTTGATAAGTTCCTTTTGATTTCTTTTCCCTGATTACCTTCTCAGGCATCTCTTCCTTCTTGCGTCTGATGTCAAATTTTCTATTAAACTCTGGTTTTTTTCCTCAAGAATGCTTGAAAGTCCTCTATTCCACTGAATGACCATATTTTCCCCTGAAACAAAATACTCAGTTTTGCTGGGTAGGTGACCCTTGGGTTCATTCCCAGTTCTTTTGCCCTCTGGAATATCATATTCCACGCCCTTCGATCCCTCAGTGTAGAAGCTGCCAGGTCCTGGGCTATTCTGATTGTGTTTCCACAATATTGAAATTGTTTCTTCCTGGCTGCTGTAGTATTTTCTCCTTGATCTGGGGATTCTGGAACCTGGCTATAATATTCCTGGGAGTTTTCTTTTTGGGATCTTTTTCAGGAGGTGATCTGTGGATTCTTTCAACCTCTATTTTGCCCTCTGGATCTAAACATCAGGGCAGTTTTCCTTGAGAATTTCTTGAAGGGTGATTTCTAGGTTCTTTCCTTGATCATGGCTTTCAGGTAGTCCAATAATTTTTAAATTGTCTCCTGGATCTATTCTCCAGGTCAGTGGTTTTTCCCATGAGATATTTCACATTGCCTTCTAATCTTCGTTTGTTTGGATCTGCTTAACAGCATCTTGATTTCTCATAAAGTCATTAGCTTCCATTTGCTCCAGTCTAACTCTGAAGGAATGAATCTCCTCAGTGAACTTTTGAGATTCTTTTCCATCTGGCAAATTCGACTTTTTAAGGCATTCTTCTCCTCATTGCCCTTTTGGGCCTCCTTTGCCATTTGAACTAGTCTATTTTTTAAGGTGTTGTTTTCCTCAGTGAGGCTGTTGACCCTCATTTCATACTTTTCCTGCATCCTTCTCATTTCTCTTTCTAATTTTTCCTCCACTTCTCTTATTTGATTTTTAAAGTCCTTCTTAAGGTCCTCTATGGCCTGCAACCCGCTCATGTTTTCCCCTGGGGCTTTTGGAGCAGGACTTCTGACTTCACAGTCCTTTTCCCGCTCTATGCCCCCAAAATAGGAGTCTATGGTTGCATTTTTCTGTTTCCTTTGCCTTGGCATGTTGCCACTTAATTGCTTGACTTTTGGGCTTGTTGCCACACTATGGCTTTAAGGCCAGATAGAGGAATTTTCGTCCCGAACGTGTGGGGGCAACTTCCGTTTCTGGCAAGCTGTAAACCCACCCACAACTTCCACCCTAGATCACAATCCAGATCCAGGGAGGTTAAAGCAAGAGCGATTACCCCCCAAGACTGATCACTGGATCTTCCCACGATTTGTAGGCTGGGAGCCCGAGCTGCCTCTGAAAACTACAAAATGGCGTGTCTCCTCAGCAGCTTCTAGCCCCCAGGGGAGGGAGCTGACGCATTCCCCACATACTGGTCCCAAAGTCCATAGGACACTAACCTCTTACTTTGTCCTAGGCATGTCTATGTTGATAATTCTGGAATCGCCACAGCTCCTGGTGTTCTGGGGTTCCTCCAGCGGGCTGCTGGCCCTGCCGCCCTGGGGCTAAAACCTCGGCTCACGCGGACCTGGGCTCCGCTCGGCTCCTGCGCTCTGCGCTGTGCGCGCTGCCGGCTCCCATACTGCTGCGCTGGTCCTTCCTGCAGGGCTGCTGGGCTGTCCTCAGCGGGAGGTTAGCTTTTCTGTGTCGTTCTGTGGGTGCTGGGGCTCCAGAAGTTGTTCAGAGTCCTTTTTTACTTAGTTTGTGGGGAATCTGGGGGCAGAGAGGCTTGGACAAGCTGTTTCTACTCCGCCATCTTGGCTCCGCCCCCCAATTTTAGATGTTTTTGAAACAAAATTATCAGGTGCAAAGCAGGTGGTTTTCAAGTTATACATGGGCAGTATGGTATAGTGGATAGAAAACTGTACCTGGAGTCAGGAGGACCTGGGTTCAAGCTCTGCCCCTGACACTTACTGACTGTATGACCTTGGAAAAGTCATTTAACTTCTCAATGCTCCAAATAACTTTATAAATTTGTAAAGAAAGTGTTCATCTAAATTGGTAGAGAGAGTCTCCTTAGCCAAGAATTTCCTATGTCACTGAAATGAAACAATTTCTGTCTCTATCCCTATTTGTCCCTGGACAGCCAGGTGGTCAAGTGGATAGAACACTGGACCTGGAGTCAGGAAGATTCATCTTCAGGAGTTCAAATATGAACTCAGACACTTACTGTGTGACCCTGGGCAAGTCACTCAACCCCCATTTGCCTCATTTCCTCATCTGTAAAATGAGCTGTAGAAGAAAATGGCAAACCACACCAGTATCTTTGTCAAGAAAATCCCAAATGGGGTCATGAAGAATCGGGACATGAATGAACAGCAACAATGACAAAATACATACATAGGTATGGTGTAGATTAGAAGAATGAAGAGGAAGGAGAGTAAAGGAGATCATGGAAGGCAGAAAGAAAATGGGCATAATTTGAGCTGAATGAACAAAGAACTAGAAAGAAATAAGAGAGGATAAACAAACAGGAGGAGACAATGAGTTGTTTTAAATGTGATAAAGACAGAAATGGACAAGCCCTAAAAATCCTTAATGAAGACATTCACATAGATGTAGT
Organism: Gymnobelideus leadbeateri; assembly: GCA_011680675.1. Lineage (NCBI taxonomy): Eukaryota > Metazoa > Chordata > Mammalia > Diprotodontia > Petauridae > Gymnobelideus > Gymnobelideus leadbeateri. The sequence goes on along the minus strand of WOXC01002910.1, from coordinate 311,078 downwards.
TGTCAACGAGCCTTAACACCCACAGAGGTGCAGAGATTGTTGGTTGCAGGCTTAAGCAATGCACATAGGGCATTAGGATCCATAGGTTTCTGACTTAATGAGGCCAGCAGTCTGTTTGACCACTGCAATTGCAGTAGATTTATTATTTACATAACAATTGTGTTTAAAAATTAAAACCTATGTCTGTATGTTCAATGCTTTTAAAATACCATTGAACTGAGCCATAGAGTTTTATGTCCAGTAACAGGATGTAATTTCCCTGTCAAATAAAATTGTTGTTTGTTTTCTGTGTTCTACATTATTATGGAAATTTCATAGTTTAAAAGCTCCAATGAGGTCTACTGAAATGAGCAGGCCACTTATGAGAGCTTCCCTCCCTCAATGCCCTGATTCTTTCTCTATTTATGCTAATGTTATTTTATGCTAATAATGTGCTATTTTTTGTTTGGGTACCAGTATAACCTGATTCATTTGAGGAAAGGGGATATTTTTAAAGCTCTTGGGTGAAAGCAGTAACAAACTAAAATTATTTTAGCCAGAGAAGAGTCATGGTATGTACTTGACTACCCCTTTCCTGCACTCTGTACCCACCTCCTCCTAGAATACATTGCTCAACTGAACAAGTAAGGAGTTGCTTTTTGTTGTTCCTTCATTTTGTGACCCTGTTTGGGATTTTCTTGGCAAAGATACAGGAGTGGTTTGCCATTTCCTTCTCCAGCTCATTTTACAGATAAGGAACTGAGATAAACAGGGTTAAGTGACTTGCCCAGGATCACCACAGCTAGTGAGTATCTGAGGCTGAATTTGAATTCAAGATGAGTCTTCCTGACTCCAGGTCTGGTGCTCTATCCATTGCACCAGCTAGCTAACCAAGATATTGCTTAGGGCCCAGTTAATTTTGCTTACTTCCACCACCAGCTTACTTAGTTTGGCTCCTGGTGAACATAAGTATAATGATAATTTTTTGTGCAACTAGGCAATCGTGTGAGAAACTCCACTGTCCAAGAGCAATTTGCTGGTGTAGTTCTAATCCCAATACAACAAAATTCTGTCAACAAATAATGTGATTTATGTTCCTGGGTTCTTGAGCAAACAATGTTACTAGTGTATGTCCCCGATCATTGATGTGCTAGATATAGGGGTGGGAACCTTGTCTTTATATTCTTTAAAAAATTTGGTTTATTCTTGAGTATTATTTGGTTAATGTCTCAGAGTATGTTTTCTCTAATTGTGACTCTTATAACTTGCCTTCATTTTCACAGTGTGTGTGTGTGTGTGTGTGTGTGTGTGTGTGTGTGTGTGTGTGTGAAAGGCAGAGGGAGAGAGAAAGAGAGAGAGACAGAGAGACAGAGGGAGAGATAGAGAGAGAGAGAAAGAGAGAGAGAGAGAGAGAGAAGAGAGAGAGAGAGAGAGAGAGAGAGAGAGAGAGAGAGAGAGAGAGAGAGAGAGAGGAACTTTGACTGTTTGGAGGCAGCAGGAAAAGGCTATAATGTAGGTCTGTATTTGTTAATGGTGGGCAACTAGGTGGCTAAGTGAATAGAGTGCTGGGCCTGGAGTAAGGAAGACTCATCTTCCTGAGCTGTGTGACCCTGGGCAAGTCACTTTACTCTGTTTACCTTAGTTTCCTCATCTGCAAAATGAGCTGGAGAAGGAAATGGCAAACCACTCCAGTATCTTGTCAAGAAAAAAAACCCAAATGGGGTCACCAAGAGTTGGACATGACTGAAAATAATACAACAACAAATTTGTTAATGGTGCTAAATGTTTGATGGAAGGGTCCATTCCAAAAGTTTGGCCCCTTATTCCTCAACACTTAACTCTGAAATTTTTTTCATAAGAGCACACTTGAAACATATGTACCAGGCAGGAAGCTACCAGTTAGAGGCCAAATAAAATTATGAATATGACTCCCACTGGCTTTTTTAATTAACAACCAAAATCATTCATTTCCTTATTCCAGCCTTCAGAGTCCCAACCTATCAACTCAAACTTCATATTCCACTAACTTATAGTACAAAATCTCTGCTTTAGCTAAGCCTGTTTTCCCATGGTATCGTGAACAGCAGACAGTGCTCATTCCCTACCCCAAGAAAGGCTTGCTCATTCTCCCCTTTATGTGGCATAGTGAGTGGGTTTAAATCTCATCTCAGACACTTACTAGCTATGTGACCCTGGGCGAGTCACTTAATCTCTGTTTACCTCCATTTCTTCATCTGTAAAATGGGAATAATAATAGAATGTATCTTCCAGGGTTGTGAGATAGTAACTGTAAAGCCCCTGGTATGTAGTAAATGCTATTTAAATGTTAGCTGTTCTTCTCCCTTCTACCTCTAATGTTTTTTCTTTCTCTCAGCTCCTCCAAATTGTGCCCTTTTTTCAAGTCTCATTTCAAGTAGTAATCTCTTTGGACATTAGTGCTATCATACACAATACAAGCAAGTCAGACTAGCTCCATGAGGTTTGGGATGGTGTTTTAGCTAATCATTATGTCTCCCTCATCCTTTAATACAGTGGCAAGTACCCATTAGGCAATTAATAAATGTTTACCGAATGAAAGAATGAATATATAATCCCTAAGGTCTTTCCTAGACTCCAACATTCTTTGGTTCTAAGATTCTAAAGTACCTTCTATCCCTAGTTAATAGTGGATTAGTCTCTTCTCTGAACCACAACATGAATTCTGGGTACCAGTCATGCTAACAATGATATGTGACTTTTTGTCTTTCTTTGGCTGTTTCCTGCTATACTATATGGTTGTTTTTTGTTTCTTGTTTTTTGTTTTTTTTATTCCAGAGGCTTTGCAGAAGATAAAGTAGAATTCTAGACCAGGAAAAATGAGTCTAAAACATAGAAAACAGACAGAAAGCAGTAAAATACATACCCATGATAGTGCAGACTAGAAAAGAGAGATTGCCAGGTGTTAGATTAGTCCAGGAAAGCTTCCCGGGGTTGCTAAAGGAAGTGTAGGCTTGAATAGATGGAGAAAAGAAGATTAGGGGGCTTCTATGCCCCTTTGTCTACCTCATCTACATTGTAAATTCCTGGGGGGCTAGATTATGTCTGACTTTTGTTGTGTTCCTCATAGCCCCTAATAAGAGTTTAATAAATATTTGCTGAATGAGTGGATCTGGCTAAGAAGATGGCTAAACTGAACAGTTTAAGTTTAAGGCAGCTAGGTGGCTCAATGGATAGAGCATTGAGTTTGGAATCAGAAAGAGTCATCTTCCTGAGTTCAAATCCAGCCTTAGGCCCTTACTGTGGTTATGTGACCCTGGGAAAGTCACTTAACTCTTTTTGCCTCAGTTTACTCATCTGTAAAACGAGCCGGAGAAGGAAATGGCAAACCACTACAGTATATGTGCCAAGAAAACCCTAAAAGGGTTTTATCCAATGAGCTGGATATGACTGAAAAATGACTGAACAATAAATAGTTGAAATTTTTCTTTTTTGTATCCCTTGACAAATAACTGTGGTGTGATAGAAAAAAATCATGGACGTGGAGTCACAAGGCCTCGGTATGAGCTCTGGCTCTACTGCTTATTAGTTGTGGAAACTTGGCCAAATTTCTAACCTTCAGTATCCTCATCTGTAAAATAAAGATTATAATATAAGCAGTATCTCTCAGGTGCTATGAGATGATATCATAAGTGAAAATGCATTGTATCTATAAAGTACCACATCAATCAGTTAATGAAAGTTAAATCAATAAGCATTTATTAAGTGCCCACTATATACAGGCACAGTGCTGAGTGCTAGCGAAACAAAGGAAAGCTTCTGCCCTCAAGGAGCTCAGAATCTAATGGGGGAGACAAGATAACAAGAACACAGCTATGTACAAAAAAGTGTAGGCAATCTCAGAGGGAAGGCAAGGGTAGCTTTAAAGAGGACTGGGAAAGGTTTCCTGTAGAATTTGGGATTTAAGCTGTGACTTGAAAGCAGCCAGGAAATCCAGAAATCAGGATGGAAAGAATTCCAGGTATGGGGGACAGGCAGTGGAAATGCACAGAGGTGGGAAATGGGGCATTGTGTGTGAGGGGCAGCTAGGTGGGATTGGATTGACAGTTCTGCGTGTGGAATCAGGAAGACTAGAGTAAAATCCCAAGCCAGACACTAACTGTGTAAATCATTTAACCTCCGTCAGCCTGTAACATGGAGATTATAATAGCACCTACCTTACAGAGTTGTGGTGAGGATCAAATGAAATTACATACATGTAAAGTGCTTTGCAAAGATTAGCTATCATTGGATGGCTTTAATTGTTAGGAAGTTTTCCTTTAGATTGAGCCTAAATATACTTCTCTGCATCTTTTCCCCATTGTTTGTACTTCTTCCCTCTGGGGTCAAGCAGAAACAATTGTGATCCCTCTTTCAGTAACAGACAGCTCTTCAAATCCTGGAAGACAGTGATCAAGGCTTGAATGATCGCTGTCAGATGTTTGAAGGGCTGTCTACATGACAAATACTTGACCTGGTCCTTTCAAGTCACATGATTTGTGGCTTTGGAGAAAAACAAACAAGTCTCTTTTTCCTGGGCTATTATTTGTTCTTCTTTATGGCCTCTTAATTGTTCAAAATTTTTTTGATGGACAGAGGGGTTCACAGCTGATTTAATTTTCATCTTAACAGGCATTTATTAATTATCTATTGTCTCCAGAGGACTGCATTAGGCTTTGTGAGAGATCAATGCTTAGATAAGACAAAGTTCCTACCCTTATAATAATTCACATTTATCTGAGAGACAAAGTGCTTTCCTCACAAAAACTCTGTGAGGTAGGTGTTACAAATATCATTTTCTCCATTTTATAGACTCTAAAACTGGGTTAGAAAGATCCAGTGACTTATTCAACATCAGAACCAGGATTCAAACTTGGGTCCTTCCTAACTCCAAATTCAGCATCTTTTTTTTTTTTTTAAACCATAACACTATGTATCTATGTATTTTCTCATGTTGCTTATAATTTAGGAAGGAGATGAGATTCCAAGACAATTTATGATAATAAGCATTATAGCATGATAAATGCATTAGAAAACTACAAAACAAAGTACTTCAGAAAATTGGGGTGGGGAGGTTGGGGGAAAAGGAAGGAAGTCCTTGTCGGGCAGGAAGCCTCCTGGAGAAGTTGGCATTTGAATTGGGCTTTAAAGGGGGGAATTCAGAGTGAAGTGGGGTTGGAGGGGATCATACCTGGGATAGGTAGTACCAGGAACAAAAGAAAATGAGTATTTGACAGGTAGAGGCTTGTCCAGTTAAGTTAGATTATTAAATTGTAAAGATAGTTAAATTGCATAGGACCTTAAATGCCAGGCAGAGAACTCTCCCTTCTCTTTACTACTTAGGTAATAGGGAGCCACGGAAAAATTTTAATCTGATTTACGACATGGTCTCCCTGCCTGCAGTCTTTGCCCTTCCAGTCCAAGTTATCAACAGAATTTGTCAACAGTCTAGTCTTCCTAAATTGCCACTTTCTAGTCTTCCTAAATGATTACTTTCATCATGAAGTTTTATTGCTGAGAGTTAAGGGCAGCTACTGCTTTTGCCTTCCTTTGTATTTCGATGTCTGTCATAGTAAGTGTTTAATGTATGTTTGTTGATTGGGTGATTAGAGATTATCTAATCCAATCTTATTTTGCAGGTAAGGGAACAGATTCAGGGAGGATAAGTGCTGAATGTCACACAACTGGTCAGTCAGGTAGCCAATAAACACTAATTAGGCACCTACTAGGTGCTATGCTAAGCTCTGGGTATATAAAGAAGTGCAAAAGACATTCCTTGGAGCTCACAGTCTAATGGTCTGTGGCAGCCAGTGGCAAACTGAGAGAGACAGTCTTCTGGGCTGGAGTTCAGTGAAGATCTATAACCATGGGTTTTTACACCTGGAACTAGGTATAGGAAAAAGGTGATCAATAGGGATGTGGTCACCTGGAACAGTAATTCTGGTCCAGTTCAGTGCTGTTCTTCCTATGCTGAAGTTGTCACAAAACAATTGAAACTAAATTTAAAAATCTTGTTTAAAAAAGTTTTATTTTGTTATAATGAAATAAGGTTGCTTTGAAAAGCTATATCTTTCCACAATTGATAGATGGTCAAAGGATACAAATAGGTAGTTTTTTTGATGAAGGAATCAAAGCTATATATAGTTATATAAAAATGCTCTAATTCATTATTGATTAGAGAAATGCAAGTTAAAACAACGTTGAGGTATCATCTTATACCTATCAGATTGGCTAAAATGATAGGGGGAGAAAGTGACAAATATTGGAAGGGATGTGGAAAAACTGGGACATTAACATAGTAGAACTGTCAACTGATCCAACTATTTTGGAGAGCAATCTGGAGTTATACCCAATGAGTTATAAAACTGTGTATACCTTTTGACCCAGGGATAACACTACTTGGTCTATTTTCCAAGGTGATCAGGGAAAAATATTTATAGCAGCTCTGGCCAAAAAAAAAAAAAAAAAAGGAAATTGGAAGGATGCTCATCATCACCACTAAACAAGTTGTAGTATATAGTCAAGATGGAATATTACTGTGCTGCAAGAAATGATGAGCAGGTTGATTTTAGAAAAAACATGGAAAAACTTGTATGAAATAAGGAAGAATGAAATGAGCAGAACCAAGAGAATGAATAACTATGCATGACTAAGTTATTTTGAGTATCACAAATACTCAAATCAATTACAAAGGACTTATGAGAGAAGATGCTACCCCCTCTAGAGAAAGAACTGATAAATATGCATAGTATGATTTTACATACATATGTGTATATATACATATGTAAAAACCTACATATCTGTATCAGTTTGTGGCCTTCTCCAATGTGGATTGGGGATGGAGACAATTTAGAACTTAAAAGTGTAACACATTTGCATAGCTACACATGTACAACCTATATTGAATTGCTTATCATCCCAGTGAGGGTGGATGATGAGGGAGGAAGGGAAAGAATCTGGAATCCAAAGCTTTAAAATCAAATGTTTAAAAATATATATACATATTATTATTATTTTTACATGTAACTGGGAAATGAGATCTACAGACACTGGGGCATAGAGATCCACAGCACCCTATTGGAAAGTCAGAGGGGGGATGGGGGAAGATATGGGAGAGAGCAAATTAGGAGAGGGAATATTCAGTGGGATCCCTGTTTTGGGGTGGTGGATAGGGGAAAAATGGGGAGAAAATTTGTAATTCAAAATCTTGTGGAAATGATATAAACTAAAAAATAAAAAAGAGGAAAAAAGTGTAACAAAATTTTTTTTTAAAGCTTATGTCTAAAGCATTCTATGTCAGAGAGGGTTTGAGTCATTGCTGGGATATTGCTGAGAAAAATATCTTAGATATATGTAGGGATGAAGACAGTGAGACTACATCTGTTGTAGGGCAGTTCTCTGTTCTTCCCACTCTCCCCACTAGACTGTTCTATTGTCCTCTGAGCATCTGTGCTTTCCTGTTCACCCTAAGCATTGTCCTTTGCACTGCTATCCTGATCTATGCTCAACTATTTTCAACATTTTAATCTAAAAAGTGAAAATTCATGACTATAAAGTATGCCCCTTTTGCTGAGATCATGTAATCAACCATTTGGTGACAGCATACACAGTTTTCTGGGAAAATAGCCAAGAAAAAAATGCCTTAGCATTTGAGAGGTAAACCAGCCCAGCTCACAATATGTGAAATGCTTCTTACATAGATTCTATTGCTGCTGTACTTATTACATTCAAATATTCTATTTAAGTAATGGGGGAATTGCAAGTAGGCGTTTCCTCTCCCTGTTTATCCCTTCATTGATTAGTGCTTGCCACCAGGACAGTCTGCTTAACTGAAGGACTGGTGTTGCCCTAATAAAGACATTCTACAAGCATGGCATATGTGTCAACAAATGGGTAAAGCACGATATTTGGGAGGGCCAGCTGAGTGTTGCCATAGCCTTTAGCAGAGCTGTGTGAACTGGGCTTATTAAAGGGGCCATGAAATCTTTGCGCTACTGGTCACTGGCCTTGCCATCTAACTGATTCAAAGTTGATTGTACTTCCAGAGACAAATGATGTTTTTGGGCTGTCTACTTGAGAAGCCAGGCTTAGCATTATCTGAAGAGCCAGTTATAAAAGCAGCCACCTTACCGTGCTCATTGGGATTACCCATCCAAAGCCACATGGGCAGCATTCTTGTTGGTTTATTATTTTTGTCTTAATAGTTTTCCAAGAAGGGAATGCTAGATTTATAGCTTTCTGATACTTTGATGAATTCTTTGGGGATTTGAAGGTATCTATCACTTTTGATACCAGAAACCTGTTAGAAAATGTTAACAAACTAAGTTGGTGCTGAGCCTAGCTATCTGAATGTGTGAATGGATGACCATCTTCATTGTTTTTCTATTATCTATCAAAATCCCTCTCCCTGGCTTTCAATCAATCAACCAACCAACCAATCAATCAATCCCTCCGTAAGCATTGATTAATTACTTATATGCTAGGATCTGGGATCTCATTGATGTAGGCATTGCCTCCCATGGTACAGATTGTAATCTATTCACCCCCACTGTGGCATTCTGTGTCTCTCTTGTCCATGTACTCCTAAAATGCCTCATAAGAGGTCCACCCAAGTTGCCAGGAACCTTCCCCTACATCTCTTCATTTTGGGGCTGCTAATGGAGCAGACCAGCTGTCACTTGCTATGTGATGGCTCACCTCAGTTGGGGGACATACATTTTCTTTCTTTTTTAAATTCAATTTTCTTTCTAGTTCACAATTCTTTCTTCTTCCTCCTCCTTTCCTGCCCATTGAGAAGGTAAGAAACACAAAAACTCATTACAAATATGTATGGACATACAAAACAAATTCCTGCATTTGCTATGGCTCCCCTCCCTCCCCCCAAAAAAGAAAGAAAAGGAAAGAGAAGAAAATATGCTTCAATTTTCACTCTGAGTCTTTCTGCTCCACTCTCCATCTAGAGATGTGTAATGTGTTTTTACTAGGTCATAGGTCTTCAAAGTCTTTTATTCATTCTTTTCCTAGCCATTATGCACCTTTTTTTCTGAATGCTCAGTCCTGTATTTACATCTTCCCTTAATCTATAGTGCCCTCCTCACCTTTGCCTGTCCAAATTCTCCTTATTCTTTGTGAAAATTTAACTTATTTTTTTCTTTCACCTTCCTCCCCTTCCTAGCTGAACAATTAAAAAATAATAAAAAATGAAACAAGACCCTCATAACAAATACAGCAGAATACACCAAAATTATTGGCCATGACCAAAAATTCATGTCTCATTCTGGATTTTAAGTCCATCCCCTCTACGGCAGGAGATGAGTGGTGTGGTTCATCTTCAGTCCTCTGGACTCATGGTTTAGGACTGCATTCAAGTCCTAATTTTTCTTTGAGATTCAGGTCAAGTGCCACATTTTCCATAGCATCATCTCTGATTACTCCAGTCCATACCATGTTTCCCTTCTCTGAGTTCCTGCTTGCTTAGAGTGGCTACCACATAGTAATTCCCTTAATTGTTTCAGGGCTGGTAGTGTCATTTTCCTTGCTTGGGCAGGGGCTCTATCTTACACTACTTTGAATCTCCCACATTCCAGGTCTTTGAAGACTGGCAGTGTGTATGCAAGGGGCAGAGCTCTGGATCCTCGAGTCTGAAACCCTAGAATTGGGTGGGTCCCAGCTGAACCAGGGCTCTCCCTTCAGCTTTCTATGTCTCTGCTTCCCCCATCTGAAATGAGGGATTTAGCAAAGTGAACTGGAGGCCCCTTTCCGTTCATTTTGATCTTCAGAACAAAGAAAGACATATATAGATGCTCAGTGAATACTTGTTGATTGATTTAGTGCAAACTAAATCACTACGAAGTCATTTATTTCATACAAGCAGAATAGCTGAACTTACTTTAATACACCAAAATAAACCAAGACAATGATCTGATGCTCTGAGGGGAGGGGTGCCTTTTTGGCTGTTGGGGCTCCCCCTGTGGGAATGAAAGCATCTTCAAAGAGCCCAGTCAGCTAATGTTTTTCTCTGAATGCCCTCCTAATGAGGTATTAGATGGGGGCGGCACCATCCTAGTGGTGGGGCTGCTGACAAAATCCATTAACACTCTCTCCTCTCCCCTCCAGCATTGGACCCAACTACTGCAGGTTCAGCGCTTGACTTCAGAGTGCCCCCAGGGGCTCTGCTCCACAGTGGGAATCTGGGCTGGGCAGAATTGAAAAAGGAAATTGGATGCTGGTGTTCTTATGCCCACACCCAAATTACTGAGAGTGCCACCCACCTACCGGGCAGAGGAGGGGGATGGTGAAGTTTCACTCAGTCTAATGAGTTACAGCTTGAGAGAGGAAGGGGTGGGGGAGTGGAAAGAGGAGAGAAAACAAGAAGAAAGATTGAGAGGAGAGGAAACCCCCTAGGCCAGGGTTCTCTGTCTCTGTGAGGCTGACAGTGTACTTACTCTCAAAGAGGATGGGGACAAGGGGCTGATAAACTAGGAAATCAGGCTATAGTTTTTAGCTAGGTGGCCAGTACAAACACTCTCCACCTCCACCTCCACCTCCTGGCATCAAAGTTAAACCCAGCTTCTTATAATAGCACTCAAAGCCAACTAAATGGAGGGTGCTTGAATCAAATTGGGGGACTGTTCCCAAGAGTTTTCCAATAGAAATGAGGCTTCAGAGAATCAGGGAGGAAAAAAAAAGATGGAGTAGCAGGAAGAGCCTTGGATTTGAAATCAGAAGATCTGTTTAAATCAAGACTCTACCATTTACTGCTTAGGTATATGATTTCATCTCTCTGGGCCTCAATTTCCTCATCTGTAAAATGAAGGGATGGGATTAGACTATCTCCAAGGTCCCTTCCAACTAAGACCGTCTATGATTCTTTAATTTTATATAACGGCATAATTATGTATATTGGATGGAGGGTCAGCCTTAGAATCTGGAAGGCTGAGATTTAAATCCTGCCTCTAATGCAAACTAGTTGTGTGATGATGCTAGCAAGTTTAAGCCTTACAGCGGACCAGATATCTCTTTTAGTCAGAGGTTCTTAATCCAGGATCCATGGACCTGAGGAGGACAGATGTAAGGGGTCTGTGAACTTGGGTGGAATACATCTTTATTTCATTATACTTGGTTTTCTTTGTAGACAGAACAAATGAACATTTATTAAGTGCTGACTATGGCCAAATACTGTGGTAAGCCCTGGAGATATAGGAAGTAAACAAAACAGTATATACTCTCAAGGAACTTACATTCTAGTAAAGGAAAGAAAAATATAAAAGGGAATTGGAAAAGGATGGGGGGGACAATGGAATAAGGGTATCCATTTGAGGACTGGGCAGCTGATGTAGAGGAGAGCAGGTCGGAGAGTGGAGAACTGGAGAATGGGAAGTGTGACTGGGTCTCATCGTGATTTAGAGGTTCCAAGGAATGACTTATCAATCACCTTTGTAATACTATGTATTTTATTTTATGTATTTAAAATCATTATCCTATGAAAGGGTCCATAGGATTCACTGGGCTGCTAAAGGGATTCATGATATAAAAAAGTTTAAGAGTTGATTTAAGATTAAGTTGCAATTAAGAATTGGAAATTCAGGGGATGCCCATCAATTGGGAAATGGTTGACCAAGTTGTGGTATGAATGCAATGTGCTATAAGAAATGAAGAGTAGCTAGATTTCCAGAAAAACCTGGAAAGACTTACATGAAGTGGTGCTGAGTGAAGTGAGCAACACTGTGCAATGACCAATTGGGATAGACTTGGCTCTTCTCTGTAATGCAATGATGTTAAGATAATTCCAAAAGATTCATGATGGAAACTGCTATTCACATCCAGAGAAAGAAAGATGGAGTCTGAATGCAGATCAAAGCATACTCTTTTCTCTCCTTCTCTCTCTGGGTTTTCCCCTTTTGTTCTGTTTCTTCTTTCACAAAATGACTAATGTGGAAATATGTTTAATGTGATTGTACATATATGACCTCTATCAGATTGCTTGCTGTCTTGGAGAGGGAGGGATGGAGAAAAATATTTGGAACTTGATATCTTATAAAAGTGAATGTTGAAAACTATCTTTACATGTAATTGGAAAAATAAAATACTATTAAGTGGGAAAAAAAGACTAAGCTGCAGTTGGATAGCCCATTTGCATTAATGGAGGGAATTTTCCTTAATGAAGGTTCCCTACATTGATTAAATCACAGAACAATAACAATCATAATAACATTACTGGTATAACTTTATGAGGTGAGTAGAAATCTCTTTAACCTTCTTCCTTTGATCGGAATAAAGGTAAATCTTAGCATAAATATTAAAGTCTAATGCCAAAGTGGCACAGAAGTATGAACTACTGTTTTTGTTACCAGTTGGTCTTTAGGAGAACAGGGCATGGTTGCCACCAGGAATAACAGGGACCCCAAAGTGGCTTTTACAGCAGTTTAGGCAAGTTTTCCAGTGAGAATGGAGTAGCAGACTCTTTTGTACTCAGTGTTATTGGGCCTGACTCTTCTAAAGAAATCTGGGGGCGGCTAGGTGGCTCAGTGAGTAGAGCGCCAGCCCTGGAGTCAGAAGGACCTGAGTTTGGATCCGGCCTCCGAGACTTAACACACACACACACACACACACACACAAATAAAAACCTAGCTGTGTGACCTTGGGCAAGTTACTTAACCCCAATTGCCCTCCAAAAAGCAAAAAAAATTAAATAAATAAAAATCTGCATTTAGAGTGATGGACTTGGGGTTAGGGGAAGGAAAAGGGTTCCATTTATATAGCTCCTACTCTTTGCCAGGCAATGTACTAAATCCTTACAAACATTATCTCATTTGATCCTCATAACAACTCTGTGAAGTAGATACTGTTTTAATCCTATTTTGTAGTTGAGGAAGCTGAGGGAGACAGAGGTTAAGTGATTTTCCTAGGGTCACACAGCTAGTAGGTATCTGAGGTTGAATCTGAACTCAGGTTTTTCTGACTCCAGGCATAGCAGCACTCTATTCACTGTGCTACCTTGCTGTCTTAGAGTCAGAATGACCTAGTGAGTCAAATTTCACTTGAGACATTTACCATAAATTAACCACTCAAATCTTCAGTTTCTTCATCTGTAAAAGGTGTGCCTACTACTACGTGCCAGGGCACAGCACTTAGCACATGGAGAAAGGCAAGCCAGCTGCCCTTGAGGAGCCCACAGTCTAATGGAATTTATAAGATTGTTGATGAGAATCAACTGAGATAAAGTGCTTGTGGCTTTTAAAGCCCTATTTAAACATATTATTATTCTCCACAGTGCCCTATTTTGTAATGCTTTGGGCTAGTGCAGGTAGATGAGACATTTTCCTCCCTTTGTGTAAACCTTTATGTAAGAAAAAAGTTTCTATTTGTGATGAATCATTCTTAGGAAGTCACTGTTAATATTTCTATTAACAAGCTTATAAATGTATTAACCATTATATAGGACAGTAGAAGCAGTGTGGTGTAGTTTGATAGTTTACAAAATGTGGTCTGAGAACCTCTGGAGGTCCCTGAGACCCTTTCAGGGGCTCCTTGAGTTCAAAACTATTTTTATAATAGTACATTTTAATTTCTAATATACACATATATACATTTATGTATTATGTTATAATCATACATATAACTAATTTTGCAATAATATACAACATACAATGATACATAATTATATACACAGTACATATATACATACTATATCTACATAGTGTATATCTACATAGTATAAATACAATATATTCATAGTGCATATGTATAGTACATATATAGTGTGTGTGTATAACACATGAACAAAAACTCTTTGGGTTCTTAATAATTTCTAAGAGTATAAGGGGGTCCTGAGACCAAAACAACTGCTGGTATAGAGGTAAGAACAAAAGCTTTACCTTCAGAGAACATGAGTGAGGAAGAAGAACATTTTAGAAACGAGAGACAGCCTCCTCCTTCTCCTTCTCTTTTTCCTTCTCCTCCACCTCCTTCTCTTCCTTCTCCCACAGATACTACTACAACGTCTCCTTTGATATGACTGGGTCTAAGTCTTATACATTTCTCCACCTTTCCTCCATCTTTCTTAGTGACCAGGAAAAGAAGAACAGGAAATTTTCAACAAACATGTAGGTAGAGTGAGTGATCACAGGCCCAGGTGCTTAATTTCGTGGAGAGTAGGAATGTTCCCTAATTATAAGTATCTCCCTTCTCCAGTCTATCATTGATACCTGAAATTAAGGTATTAATGACATATTATTTTTGATTTATTCCTTGCATTTAGAGCTGCCCTCTTTAAAAATGCCAGTGACACTGAGGGGGCACTCATTAAATCATTAATCTCTTAGTGGGAATTAGTCAAATTGCATTCTTTTGTGACAGGAAGTAGAGTGCAAACAGTGGGCACCACAGGACATGGAGAGTGGGTACATTCTGAATTTAGGTGCATAGGCTCTAAAACTTCCATCCCAAACATTCACAGAATCATAAATTTGTAAAATGCTAGAACTGAAGGAACATCTGATCCAACTCTTTGATTTTACAGGCAAAGAAGTCGAAAGTCTGAGAATCATAGAATGACTTGGCAGAGATATGCTGCTCCTACTGTGCTACATTATGGTAATACAGGTATAATCTTGTTAACAGAAACTACTGTTTACACAGTGCTAAGCTACACACGAGTTGTCTCATTTAAAAAAACCACAACAAAAACTTGAGACCTAGAGAGCAGAGGTGAGTGAATTCACTCAGATTTCTTGACTCCTGGTAAACACTTATTTCTCACTATGCCATGTTCCTGCATAGCCATTTAAATGATAAAAAGTAGGAGCCAGTGCTTTGATTTAATAATAATAGCTAACATTTACATAGCACTGCTATGTGCTTTATAATTATTATCTCATTTGATCCTCACAACAGCTCTGGAAGGCCCATTTTACAGATGAGCAAGCTGAGGTTAAGGGTCAAGCAACTGGTAAGTGTCTGAGGCAGGATCTGAATAAGGGCTTTCCTGACTCCATACCCTGTTCTCTATCTACTGCACTACTTAACCGATGCATCATTTAAAGATAATTCACAAAACAACAGCAACACTTGAATTTGTGGGAATCAGAAGGATTAACATTCCCAACTTCAAGAAAAATGATATGGTGGAAGGGAGCTAGTGACTCAATTCAATTCAATAAATATTTATTAAGTGATTACTGTGGGGCATCAAGATGGTGCAGTGGAGAGAGTGCTGGGACTGGAGTCAGGAAGACTCATCTTCTTGAGTTCAAATCCAGCTTCAGACACTTACTTAGCTGTGTGATCCTGGACAAGTCACTCAACCCTGTTTGCCTCAGTTTCCTCATCTGTAAAAATTAGCTGGAAAAGGAGATGGCAAATTACTCCAGTATCTGTGCCAAGAAAAGCCCAAATAGGGTCATGAAGAGTCAGGCACAACAGGAAAAGATTGAACAACAACAAAACCCCCAAAAACCATGTGCTAGAGAATATGCACTGGGGATAGAAAGACAAAATCAGCAACTTTTTGCTGTCAAGGAGAGTGCATCCCATTGGGGTGTACATACAATATGTATGTACATAGGTAAGTATTAGTAGAACTGAAAAAATTCGGTATGTGGTTGGCTGGTTATGAAGGGTGAGTTAAAAGGAAAGGCTGAAGATCATTCAGTAGGCATCTATTAAGTGTGTTCCCCACCTCTGTGCTAAGCGTTGTGCCCGATGCTGGGGATAAAAAAAACAATAATGAAAGGGGGTGATACTGGAGTTGAAAACCTGTGTGACCAGAAAGTGGTGGTACCCTTGACACAAATAAGAAAATTCGGAAGGGGGTAGGTAGAGAGAAAGACGTGTGATGAGTTACTCAAACTGACTCCCTGGTGTCAACAAGGACGTTGTTTCCAATACTAGTTTGACAGCATTCCCTTGCAATAAACAATCACCTCTTAGAGAATGCGTGGGGCTTTGGACATTCATGAGCCAGAACAACTTGATAGCTCAAATCAAGGAGGTCATTTTCATAGAGCACTAGAATCTTAGGGCTGGAAGGGTTCCAGGCCATTCAGTCTAATCCAATGCATTAATTAAACTTTTCTTCTTTCACTACTTTATAAAGGGGAAGAAATATGGATCTGGAATTAGGCAGATCCAGCACAGTGCAATGGTAATAATGCTGGATCTAGAGGAAATGGGTTCAAATGTTATTTTGTCTAAGTCAGTTATTGTGTCTTGGTTTCAGTCTCCTCACCTGCAAAATTAGCAGGTTGGATTAAGGTTTCTTCCATCCAGGGGTGGGCTGCAGTTCCAGAGAGCCAATTGTTTCAGTGCGGGTATTTATACCTCAGAAATGGGCAAGTCCTATATACCAGGGATTGATTTATTATTTTGTTGGTTATCTAGAGATGGAAAAGATGTTGATAATAAATATTAAACTAAAAAATGTAGCTTGTCTTTTCAGAGAGCTGGTTGTTAAATGTTTACCAGAGCATCCTTGCTTGCATCTCAAAATATATGGTCCCACAAGCCCTTGTGAAACATTAAACATCCTATTCAACTCCTAAGGCATCCCATTTGAATCACCACATTCGAGTTCCTTGTCTGGGGTCTCAAGCAATCTCAAACTGCTTGGTCTTTACGGATTTCCATTTAGAGGGTGAGCCTCACTTACTTCTAACAATGTCCCAAGCCCACGAGAATGAGGATGATTTTCAAGAAACCCCAGAGCCATTATGTACTGTCCTCTAGTCTCACACTGCAGAGTCTTCTGTGGGATGTAGTGGGTCTCACTGCAGTGTGGCCTATTTATGAGACTGCCAGGGAACTGTTCTCAGCAGGAGAGGAAACAGATAATGACACTGCTTCAGAGGGTTAATCAGAGCATGCTGATGGCTTTGCTTATGATTGCCAGCTTCCCTTGACCTCTCCTTTGGAGGCACCCTAGCTTAGTGGGAAGAAGGATGAGTGGGAAGTCATTGGTGACAGGTTTTTTTCTCCTTACTTCCTAAAGAGATTGACATAATTATATACATTTCAGACTATCCTACCAAGTTTTCCTTTAGGGATTCACAAACTCAAAGCACAGGAATACACACAAAGCCAGGGAAAGGTTTTAATCTTGCAGTAATACAAAGGGATTTTTTTCTTTTGGCATAAGTACAGTTGTAAGAGACAGGGTGCTTATTGTTTGGTATGTCTGTATTTCATGCATGGCCAGGGATGAGTGGATAAAGTGCTTAAACCTAGCTGGGAGAGGAGGAGGGGAGAAGAGCAGGAAAGGAAGGTAGGAACTAAGGAAAAAGAAGCAATTAAATAATGACACTCTTGGAAAAAACAGTTTCTCCTAGTAGTTTAAAGGCCAGGATGGAGGGCATCTAAGTCATGCTACCTTTTCCTTCTCCCCCAGCTCCTGAGTTCTATTGTTTTGGTTTGTCTTCCTAACTAATTGAGCTGGGCGGTGTAGCTGAAAGAATGCTGTCTCTGAGTCAGAAGGTCTGAGTTCAAGTACTCTGATAAATCAGAGAGCTGAACCTGTTTCCTTAACTGCAAAAAGAGAGAATTGGACTAGATAATTCAGAAATTTATAATAAATAATTATAGGAAGTTATTATAACTTAACAACAATAAAAATAATAAAAGTACATGTATTACTTCATCTGATCCTCACAACAACCCATTTTATAGGTGGAAAAACCCCACAGAAGTTAAGTGACTTGCCCAGGGTAATATAATTAGGAAGTGTCTAAGGCAGGATTTGAACTCAGGTGCTCAGTAATCAAAGTCCAGTGTTCTCTACCCACTGCACTACCTAGTGCCCAATGAAAATTTCTGCAGAGGCAAACAAAAGCAATCATCAAGGAGATTATCATAGTAAGATAAAAGGTTTTGTAATAAGATCTTTCACTGTTTCAAATTGGAAACTATCTGAAAGGCCTAATTTGGGATAAGAGTCAATCTTTCTATCAGATAAAATGAAATTAACCAATATTTATTGAATGCCCCTATGAAAAAAATTAACCATGCTTTGTTTTTTCACTATATATACATTTCCTTTCTATGTCTGGAGAGGATCTTTTCGAGATGGTTACCAGCAATAGAAACTGAATGGCGATGGTATTTGTATTCTTCCTTCTTATCCAATGAAGACCATCATCAGTGTTCCCTTCCTGGCATTCTCTGATTTTCAAGTGGAGGAATTTATCACTTCATAGATTTGCCAGTGGCTCTATCCACAGCTCTCCAGGTACTTGTCCCGATATTTCATGATTGACAGATGAAAGTGCTTGAGGGCAAGACCAATTTTCAGGCTATCTTTCTAGCATAATTCCTTCCTTTAAGGTTCTTTTTGTAGCTTAGGTACTTAGCTCTAACTCTGAAGTCATTTAGTTTTAACTCTTTGTGAGACTACTTTCATAGGCCAAGCTATAATTTCTCTCCTTTTCTTCGTGTTTTTCCCCTTTTGACTCAGCAAATAATAATAAGGGTTAAAAGAGCCATAAGAAACAGAAAATGCTAACTAAACATTTTTGAGTATAGCAGTATTAGTAGATAGTATTCTCTATCACTGATTGTTATGGTAGCAATCTCTTAACCTTCCTTTATTTGGGTAAAATGATGTAAACTGCATCTATTTTAGCAAAAAAGATAGGCTATTCATCAGGTAAGAGCAAGGGATAACCAATGGGCAACCAACCATGTGTTCCAGTGGATGTCAGGAGAGCTCCAGGTAATCCTAACACATTGGGGGAATTTCCCTGTGGTGAATTTTTGGAATGACATGGGCAACAGTCACTTAGGAAAAGTAGTCATGGATAGTCTGAAATCTCCATAGTTCAAGGCTCACATAGTTCACACTCACATTGATGAGATCACAGAATCACTGGAATATTTGCATGTTTGGATATAGCAGAGTGGAAAAATCATTACAGTTGGAATCAGGAGACTTGGGGTTTAGTCCCAGACCCACCACTCTCTTTGTGACCCCAGGTAAGCTATTTAGATTTTCTGGGTTTTAGTTTTCTCATCTGTAAAATAAACAATTTGAACTAAATGATCTTCAAGTACCTTTTAGTTCTAAAAGTCTATAATTGGTTTGTTTGGTTATTTGTTTATTTTGCTGTGAAGAAAAGGGAGCCTTTTTATTGCCT
Organism: Gymnobelideus leadbeateri; assembly: GCA_011680675.1. Classification (NCBI taxonomy): domain Eukaryota; kingdom Metazoa; phylum Chordata; class Mammalia; order Diprotodontia; family Petauridae; genus Gymnobelideus; species Gymnobelideus leadbeateri. The sequence goes on along the minus strand of WOXC01002910.1, from coordinate 291,960 downwards.
CTTTGTACTCTGTAGCCTAATGATAAGTTATATTCAAGGAAACTGGCCTATTATAGCTTGGCTTAGGGGGTTTCTTCACTATGCTCTAAGCTATTATAAGATGCTGTTATTCCCTGTTAAAAGGATTCTGAATCCTATTCCTAAGGTGGTTACACTTTAGGACTAGGTGACCTGCTTCTTCCTTGGAATTTCCTTGGGGGTCCTGCAGGACAAAACCAGCACCCTCAGACCAGCTCAGTCATTTTTCTCTCTTACTCAGTACCGTTACTGTAGAGTACTCTTACTGTAACCAGTATGGAGGGGAGAGAAAGAGTGTGGGGAGTGAGATGTGGGCATGAGGATTTTTATTGGTGTGACTTGTATTAAAGGCATGTGCTTGGGGATAGAAAGAAGGAAAGAGAAGATTCAAGGAAAGAAGGCAGCCAGAGAGGGTGGGCTGCAGGAGGAATAGAAAGCTCAGACTTTATTCATGACAAAGTCGAGGGCTACTGAAACAGAATCTGCAGATAATGGTATTTTTAGCCTGTCCATACTTGCCTCTGACATAAAATGTTGCTGCAAAAACCGTAAGTGTATAAATGCTTTCTTAATTTCTTATTCCCTTTGGTCTCAGGAAGGGGGAGAAAACTTCATCTTAACACACATCACAGTTTGCAACCAGTCTTTTCAAAGCTCGAAGGTTTAAAGTGCAACCTTCTTGAGAAAACATATCAAATGCTTTTCTGCCTTTATTGTGATATTGGTGCTAAACAGATAGTGCTGCAGATGTATCTTGAAGGTCAAATGAAGGTAGAGAAACTGCAAAACAGCATGATTCTGCACCCAACTGCAAGCTAATTGGGAAGGAAATGGTTTCAGACTGCCAGACTGTGGCCTGATAACCAAAATCTCATAAGGACAAAAGGTTGGTATCATTTAAAGGGGGAGAGCTTTGCTATTTAAACTGTGCAAACGAAAGGAATGAAAACCCCTCATGGGATGGGAAGTTCTATTAGTAGATATTACCAGCCTTGCTTCCATCCCTTCCTATGCCACAAACCCTGAACATGTGCGCTGTGTCCTCAGGCATTCATCGGTTAATTTACTTATTCTGAGTAAGGCAAGAACAATGAACAACAACAACAACAACAACAACAACAACAACAATGACAGAGAACCTTCAGACAAATTACACACAGGTTGTGCTCAGTCTGGTTTTGTGTGGGGCATGTGTGTGTCTGTGTCTGTGTGTGTAAGTGTGCACTTGGTCTAAAATTGTTTACACGTTAAACTACTGAGGGATTTTCTTAGACAAATACTTTTATGAGCATTCAATGCTGAATTCTCTCAAATATAATGGAGTAATATCAATTAACCAATCTATACACCATAATTTATTGAGTGCCTACTATGTGCTTGAGGTTGGAGATAACAAATATAAAGAATGCAACAGCCCCTACTCACTACAGGCTTATATTCTTTTTTTTTGCTTTTTTTTTGGAGGGGGGAAGGCAGGGCAGTTGGGGTTAAGTGACTTGACCAAGGTCACACAGCTAGTAAATGTGCCAAGTATCTGAAATTGGATTTGAACTCAGGTCCTCCTGACTCCAGGGCTAGTGCTCTATTCGTTGTGCTACCTAGCCGCCCCTATGGGCTTATATTCTAATGGGAGAGTAAATGAGTTCATATAAAACATGTATACAGCATAACAACAAAGTTAAATATATGTATACAAAGTACATATGTAGACACACATATATGTATGGTTTTGTTTTTTTTTTGGAGGGAAATTGGGGTTAAGTAACTTGCCCAAGGTCACAGGGCTAGGTTTTTGTTTGTGTATGTGTTAAGTGTCTGAGGCCGGATCCGAACTCAGGTCTTTCTGACTCCAGGGCCAACACTCTACTCACTGCGCCACCTAGCCGCCCCCACATATATGTATGTATATACAATACAGAGTAGTTAAACATAAGGTGGTTTGGGAAGGAGGCATCCTGGACTTTCTGTGACAAGACAAATTTCAAGCAGTGTATCCCCATAAACAACTGAAAATTCCAATGTTTCAGATTATAATTGAATGAATAAAGTCCATAAAAAATTACATAAAAAATTAAGTTTGGGTGGCTAGGTGGCTCAGTGAATTTTTACAGTCACAATTTACTAGCTGTATGACCTTGGGCAAATCACTTAACCCCTATTGCCCTGACTTCTCCCTCCCCCCCCAAATATCCATATTATACGCACTCGTTCCTATATTTATGGAAGGACATGGACAATAATCAGCCAGGATAAGTAGGCATGGATGAATGATGAATATATGGAAGGACATGGATATAGAGGCAGCTGGTGTTGCAGTGGAGAGTGCTGGACCTGGAGCCAGGAAGACCTGAGTTCAATTTTTATCTTAACCAATCCCTAGCTGTGTGCTCTTGAGTAAGTCACTTAACCTATGTTCACCTCATTTTCCTCAACTGTAAAATGGGGGTAATAATAACATCTACTCTCAGGATTGTTTTGAAGATCAAATGAGATGATATTTGCAAAAGGTGCTTGGCACATAGGTGCTTGGCACATAGTAGGTGCTACATAAATTCTTATTCCGGTCCTCTTCTGCTTCTTGCCCCCTATTTTTGTTATCCACAAATATGGATGCAGAATGCATATATGAATTATGTACCTAGTAGTGCTGGTAATTGAGATGTTTTTAGACCACACCATGATGCCATATTCCCTGAGAAGAAACATGCTGTCATGGGAAGAACCCTGGTTTTAGAGTCAAACATCTTGGGGTTTCTACCCTGGATTTCCACTTATTTCTGTGTAAAATGGGCCCAGCAACTTCAATGTCCATGTGTCCATGTTGCTTCATCTGTAAAAAGAGAAACATATTAGATGGTTCCGAGGGTCCTCCTTGAAGCTCAAGTTCTAAGAAAATTAGCAATGAAATATTCTTTTTATTTTTTTTTAGGGAAAGTTACTTTGTCCCAATTTTTGGTATAGAAATATGGCCAGTCTAACTACATAAGGCATTTATATTCATATTAAGTTGAAATATTGAGGAGAATTGGACTACTCAGGGCCAAACTCGTCTCAGGCCAATCCAGTTGATTCAGGTTTGGGAATAGAGAAAAATAAGACTCTTAAACCATCTAATGTCCAACAATGAAGTTTATTTGGCGATAGCTTGGAAAAAATATTAAGCAAGTGTGCAGCAGTGATTTATCTGGGAGCAACTTTCCTGCCTTCACTTTTGCCCTAGTGCAAGGGTGGGGAACCTGCAGCCTTGTCACTGTATGTGGCCTTCTAGGTCCTTGGGTGCGGCCTTTTGACTGCATCCAAGTTTTGCAAGTTTGGATTCAGTCAAAGGGCTGCCCTTGAGGGCCACATGTGGCCTTGAGGCCACAGGTTCCCCACTCCTGCTTAGTGGTTAGAAGTGGTGTATGAGTCAGGCCTGAGGAGTCAGCTCATTTCCCTGCTTCATTTTGGTATGTCAGAAACCAGATGATTTTATTTTTTTGTTTTTGTTTGCTTTTTGAAGGGTCAATTGGGGTTAAGTGACTTGCCCAAAGTCACATGGCTAATAAGTGATAAGTGCCTGAGGTCACATTTGAACTCAGGTCCTCCTGACTCCAGGCTCTATTCACTGTGCCACCTAGTCGCCCCTGAAAATGATTTTATTATCTTAATTTTTAAATTCTGATCTTAAATAGAAAAAAGTGTATTTCTATGCACACAGTAAATCATAAAAAGATGATCCATATGAAACCATGAATCTCCATTTTACATTGTTTGATTAAATATATATATTTACAAATAATAAATATAATATGTAAATTATAAATATATAATATATATAATAAATTCTACCAATTACTTTTTTTTTTGGAGGGGTGAAAGCAGGGCAGTTGGGGTTAAGTGATTTGCTCAAGGTCACACAGCTAGTAAGTGTCAAGTGTCTGAGGCCAGATTTGAACTCAGTTCCTCCTGACTCCAGGGCTGGTGCTCTATTCACTGCACCAACTAACTACCCCTACCTATTACTTTCAAAACTGTCCTTCTAATCTCCCTTCATTTTTGATATCTCCCTCCCTCCAAATTAATCTAGAGAAAGGGGAAAAAAATCACTTTCAAAACAAATAAGCATACACCAGAAAAATGAATCCGCACAAGGACCATGTCCAGAAATGCACGTGTCTGTACCTTGTAGCCATCACTTTTGTCAGTAGGTGAGTAACCTGTTTTTATCACTGGTCCTTTGAAGATGAGGTTGGTCATTGTTTTGACCAGAGTTCTTATCTTTTCAAGTTGTTTTTCTTTACAATGTTGTTGTGCTTATATAAATTATTCTGGTTCTTCTTATTTCACTCTCTGTCACTTCATACTATCCAGTATGCTCTGAAATCTTCTCTCATAATTTCTTATGCCACAATAATAATGTAAATGGATTTACATTCACTTACCATGGTTTGTTTAGCCATTCTCAAGTTATCCAAGAAGCAATCTAAAGCACCCTCTTAAAGTTCTAGGTCTTTTCTTTTCTCTCTCCTTCCCCTTCCCCTTCCCTTGTTTTTAATGCCCCTTTTACTATTAGGAAGTTTGTTTTGCTTGTGACTATTTAAAATCTAATAATGTAATGAGCTCATTTGAAAGTATGTACAACATTTACATGTGTAGTATCCCCTCCCCACTTTATTTTTTTAATGAACAAAAACTTATTTTCTCTGCAGTTGTGATTAAGTGACTTGCCCAAGGTCATACGGCTAGTAAGTGTTAAGTGTTGGAGGCCGGATTTGAACTCAGGTCCTCCTGACTCTAGGGTTGGTGCTCTATACACTGTACCACCTAGTCATCCCTATTTCCAGTTTTTTTTTTGCCACCACAAAAAGAACTGCTATAAACATTTTTGTACATGAAGGACTTTTTATGACTTGTGATTTTCCCCTTCTTGGTATCTTTCCTCTTAACCCCTGATCCCTATCCCCTTGTTACCTAGGAAGGAAAAACTAGCCTTACCTGCATAACACCAGAAATGATGCCTGATCTTCTATAAAACAAAGGTGGTGTAAATTAATAATATCCTCATGTTATATGATCATTATGCAACTTCAATGAAAATTAAGGCCAGAAATTTTTTTTATACTGGAAAACTTTTTATTGTATGTGGAGTGGAATAGTTGGACACAGGTTAGATGATTCCAATTTTTTTAACAACATCAAAGCATCGTAGTCTGGAGCAAGTTGGACATAGGCCTTCTTCTCTCCATCAGGCCAGATCAGTGTGTTGGCTTTGGCCATGATGATGTCATACAGCTTCTTTGCAGCCTGCTTGATCTGATGCTTGTTGACCTTGACATCCACAATGAAGGCTAGGTTCTTGTCCCCAGTCTTCTTCATAGCAGACTCAGTGGTCAAGGGACACTTAATGATGGCATAGTGAGCAAAGCCGAGAGGCACTTTTTGGACTGCCTTCGAAGTCTTAGTGTCTTGGGTCACCAGAAGGTGGGGGATGTTTGGATCTTCTTCTTTTTGTGGCTGTAGACAACCTTAAGCACTGCCTTCTAGGCCTTCAAGGCCTTGGACTTGGCTTCTATCTTGGGGCGGGGGGCAATGGCTTCCTTCTTTGCCTTTGGTGCCATTTTGGGGGAAAAGAAGTCCAGAAAATTTTAAATTGCAAGACATTGTGCTCACACAGTATGCTCATATCAGTGCAGCAAATACAAATTCATTCATCCATTCAATAAGCATCTATTAAGTGATTTCAAAAGTTATAGGCACTGGGCTAGGAACTAGGCATTCAAAAAGGAAAAAAATGCAACAGGCCCTGCTCCAAGGATATTATACTCTATAGGAAGAAATAGCAGGTATATAGAGAAATAAATACAAGATAGATGCAAAGTAATTTCAGGGCAAGGAGAAGACTCTCATCTCTGTGAAATCGAGATAGGTTGCATGTAGGAAGCAGTACATAAACTCAGGGTTGAAGGAAACTAAGGATTCTAAGAGTCAGATATAGGTGAGCAGAGGATTTGTACGGCAGCTGGTACAAAGGCCTGGAGGCTGGGAGATGGGATGTCAAGTCATAAAGTTTGGCTGGAACATAGAGTGTGTGAAGGGTGGAATATGTGATAAACATGGAAAGGTAGGTTTGAGCCAGATTGCAAAATCCAAGAGAGGAATGCAAGGGTAGATTGAAGAAAGAAAACACTTGAATTAGGGATTAAGGTAATAATCCTAAAGAGCAGAGGGGTCAAACAAATGGCTTGCAATTTTCTGGTGTGTAGCCTAAACCAGATTAAAGTGTGATTAGGAAAGATTTTACAAAATAAATAAAAATCCAATAGAACCTAGGTGATGTTAATTTGTGATTTTTGACAGGTCCTGATGCAGATAGAAGGGATACTTAAGTGGGGCTTAATGGCTCCAGATCCTACTTGAGTTTGACACCACTTGTGTAGAGAATCACAATATTAAAAGCTAAAAAGGGCTTCCGAGAGCAAGGATAGAAAGAATTAGACTCTCTTTCCAATGGATTTCTATTCTGCTGACAGTGGGAAGGGTGACTAGGATAGGCACACACATAAGCAAATACAAATTTTGGTGCATAGGAAGTTAAGGATAGATCCAGATAAGATGCTTTAGGAAAATTTGAGGAAGGGGAGAAGATTGCCAGCTGAGATGATCAGATAAGGTTTCATGGAGCAAGTATTATTTGTTGTTGTTTGTCCTTTCTCAAGGAGGACCACAACTTAATGAAGATGATGCCATGGCTTGCAAGTGAATTGGATTTAAGTGAGGGAGGGATGTTCAAGGTCACCAGCCTCACTTTCTCCTCTAGAGCCATCTGAATCCAGTGGCAAGATATGGATCAGGACAACTGGAGATGACCCCTAGCCTTATTTTGATTGAGTCCTGAAGGCAAAGGATCCTTAATGTTGCATATAAAAAATTAACAGATTCCAGGAATGGGGAACAACCTTCTAAAGCACATGGAGGCACAAGATGTTGAGGTCAAGCAATGGCTAGTTGTCCAGTTTGGCTGGAACATTTAGTACATCCAGAGGAGCTAGGTGAAGTAATGGTGAAAAGGTGGGCTGAAGTGAGAATGTGGAGGAGTAAGTTAAGAAGTGTGAATTTTATGCTTTAGGAATTAGAAAGCCACTGAATGATGTTGAGAAAGTGAGTGACTTGGTTAGATGTGTGTCTTTGGAAGATAATGTTAGGAGCTGTGAGAAGGATGGCTGAGAAAGGGGAGGGACAAGGTCAAGACAAATTAGGAGACTAATATCATAGTACATACGGGAAGTGATAAGCTCCTGAACTAGCTCCTGACAGTGTGAGCAGAAAGATGGGGACAGATGCAATAATGTTAAGGAAGTCAATGGGTTTTGACAATTGTTTAAAGAGTCAAAGATAGTTTGGAGGTTTCTAGTCTGGGTGACTAGAGGATGATGGCACCATTAAAAGAAACAGGAAAAGTGGGAGAAGAGGCAGGTTTGGTTGGGAAAATAACTAGTTTAGTTTTGGACAATTTGAGTTTGGGGTGCTGGTGAGACATTCAGGTGGGTATATCCAATGAGCAGCTGGTGATATAGGATCTCTGTCCAGGGGAGAAGTTAAGGAAAAATAGATTTGGGAGTCATGTTCATAGATGTGATAATTGAACTAGTGGGAGTAGACAAGACCATGATTAGAAAATGTAGAAAGAGAAGAGAAAATATCCTAGGAGAGGGTCTTGGAGGTGAACACCTATACTTAAAGGGCAGAAAGGTGGACATGAACCGAGGAAGAAGACTAAGTGGGAGCTGTCTGATAGGTTGGAGAAGAACCAAGAGAAAGCAGTGTCACATATGCAAAAGAAGAATGAATATGTGGCAGGAGTCAAGATGTTGCAGAAAGTCCAAGGAGAATGAAAACAGAGCAAAGATCATCAGGTTTAAAAACTGATGGTTCTGGGTGATCTATGTGATAAGTTTCAGAAGAGTGGAGAGATCAGAAGTCAAATTGCAAAGGGTCAAGGAATGAGTGCTGTTTCCATTGTACCACTATACCTCCCACAATTTTTTTGTGTAAGAATATACTTTAGATGATGAAATAGAGGCAGAGAATATAGACTGCTTTTTTTGTTTGTTTTAAGGAATTTAACCATGAATAAGAGAAGAGAAAGAATAAAACATTAAGAGATATTAGAGTTAAAGGAAAGGTCTTTTAATGGTACTAAAGACCTAAACATGTTTGTAGGAATTAGGGAAAGAAGTATTAGATGGGGCAAGGGGAGAGACAGAGACAGAGAGATGAACAGACAGAGACAGAGACAAGAGAGCAGAGATGGTGGGGGAGGGGTGGAGTTTGATATTCAATAGGAAAAGCTCCTGAAGAAGATAGGAGGGAAATAGAATAAAAGGCACAAATGGAGGCGTTAGCCTTGGCAATGAGAAGGGCCACCTTTTTCCTAGATGTGGGGTAAGAAAATTCTCACAATGGGTGATCTCAGTCTCCTACTTTAGAAATAGAGGTCATTTCTTCAAAGAAGATTGGGGGTGAAGTTGGGGGCTTGATGAGAGAAGGTTTGGACAGCCACCGTGGGGAATATCAGTCAGTCGGTTAGCATTTTTCAAGTACCTTTTATGGGCCAGGCACTTTGGTGAGCACTGGTGATACAAAGAAAGACCCCCCCAAAAAAAAAAACAAAACCTCTCTGCTCTCAAGCAACTCACGGTCTAATTGGGAAGACAATAAGCAAACAACTATATACAAACAAGATATAGACAGGATAAATCATAGATATTCTCAGAGAGAAGGCACTAAAATTAAGAAAGACCAGCCAAGGCCACTTGAACAAGATGGAACTTTAGCTGAGTCTTGAAAGAATCCAGGGAAGCCAGGAGGCAGAGAAGAGAAGGAAGAGCATTCCAAGCATGGGGGATAACCACTGGAAACTTTTGGAGTCAAGAGATGGAGTATTTTGTTTGAGGAACAGCAAGGAAGCAAGTTTCACTGGACTGTAGTGACATTTTTTTCCTCTTTGTATTCCTAGTGTTTAGCATAGTACTTTGCATGTAGTAGGCGCTTACTAAATGCTTGTTGAATTGGATTGGATTGAATTTACTTGTTACTCAGTGCCCCATGGTGGTGTGGAAATGATTGTGACTCTTCTTTTTTTTCATGTACAACTTTTCTTTCTTTCTTAAAAAAAGAAACAAACCAAACAACCAAAATGTATAGTCAATCAAAACAAATATCCACATTGAGCATGTAAAAAAAATTGTCTCATTCTGCATTGTTCTTCACCTCTCTATCAGGAGGTGCGTAGCATTTTTCCTCATTAGTCTCCTGAAATTCTGGTTGATCATTATACTGATAAGAGTTTGGCAGAATAATTACATTGATAAACCATAACTTGTTCATCCATTGATAATGGCTTGTCCAATGGACATGAGCAGAGGTCAGGTCCTACTGTGCTATAAAGCTTCAAGTATTAACCCAGTGGTCAATGGCTTCTGCTGTCTGAGGACCATTCTAGCTAAGAGACATTCCACCTAAGGTTGATGAATTTAGGGGTCATAGCGACTCTCAAAAATCATCTAGGAGATTTCTGAGGGATTATTATCTTTATCAGAGGAAGGAATCCCCATACTTACAAAGTAATAGGTTCTTGAAATACTAAAGTAAGGTATGATATAAAATTATTTATAGGAAATGGCATTAAGAATTCTCAGCACTTTAAGGAATACTTAAAGCTACACAAAAACTAGAAAGTAGAAAGAAACATTATGCAGAATTTATATTGTTTTCCCCTTCCTTTTTTTTCTGGCACATGGAAGGTTCTGTCTAAGATCACTCATGTGCAACATATGTTTAGCCATTTTTGTGCCTTTGAAATTAATGGGTCCATGATCTGGCTGCCGACTGTCACTATATAAAAAGAACAATCTTATTATTTTTCAGGAGCAAAAGGCAAGCAACATTTTCCATTCTGTCATTATTGGGAACACTACAGTTGGGGGCAGGGGAAAAGGAGGTTTAGCGAAAGCATATCTCCCCTCCCCCGTTGTCCTTGTTCATTGCTTTCAAACATGGGCATCATAGGCCATGTTGGTATAGAGTTCTGGACATGCCAGGGGCTGCCTGGCACTCAAAGAGATAAGACAATTTAGTTTAACACAAATTGAATGATTCCAGCCTCAAGTCCCAATCAAAGAGATTTATTGTGGTTTTAAAAAGACACTGATGTTGACTTGACTAGTGAAAAGATGCACGGAGAAGAGAGCTTTATATTAACCATTAAATGTTGAAAACAGCACATGTTATTCATCACTTCTTTAGGGGGAAAATCAACCCTACACTCCAAGATTAAGACATCATGATTTTGAAACAAATTCTTGGTATCTTCTAAGAATGACCCAGATTTTCTTAAATTGATTAAAAATATATAGAGTATAAAAGAAGAAGTCATGGGAAACAAGCATTTTATCATAACCAGAGGATCTAGATAGAAAGGATACTAGAGATCATTTAATTCAACCCTCACATTTTACAGATGGGGAAACTGAGGCCCAGGCAAATGAAATGACTTGCCAAAAGTAATAGACAGTAAAGTATAGGATCAGGATTTGAGCCTAGATCTTCTGACTTAAAGTTCAGGATTTCTTTCCACCATACCATGCTACCTGTGTATCTACACAGGTGAAAATGGAGAACTGAAGAAATTATTTGGATAACTGGGTGTTTGTTTGTTCTTTTTGGTCTTGTGTTCTCCAGATTGGTTTCTTTTGTTGATAAAATTCGCTGAATGGTGCAGTGAATAGAACACCGGGCCTGGTGTCAGGAGGACCTGAGTTGAAATCTGGCCTCAGACACTTAACACGCTTACTAGCTGTGTGACTTTGGGTAAGTCACAACCCCAATTGCCCTCCAAAAAGTAAATAAAATAAAATAAAATAAAATTCACTGAATGATTGCTGGTCTTCCTTTCACTTTGCCTGAAGAGGCCTAGATTATACCACAAACTTAATCATAGGCTTTAAAAAAAAACTGGGCTAGCATTTGGGTGGGATATTGGAAATCCTGGTTGTGTTCAGCAGTAGATTTTTTTTTTTATTTTATTTTATAAGCAATTGGGGTTAAGTAACTTGCTCAAGGTTACACGGCTAGTCATTATTTATGCGTGGGTGCTCATTTTCTGAGGCCGGATCTGATCTCGAGTCATCCCAACTTCGAGGCCGAGGCCGGCGCTCTTACTCACTGTGCCACCTAGCCGCCCCTTTAGGGCAATTGGGGTTAAGTAACTTGCCCAAGGTTACACGGCTAGGTTTTTGTTTGTGTGGATTAAAACTCAGGTCCTTCTGATTCCAGGGCCGGCGCTCTATTCACTGCGCCACCTAGCCGCCCCTGCAGTAGATTATTATTATTATTATTTTTTGCTTTTTTTTTGGAGGGCAATTGGGATTAAGTAACTTGCCCAAGGTCACACAGCTAGGTTTTTTTTTTTTTTTTTTTGGTGTGTGTGTTAAGTGTCTGAGGCCAGATCCGAACTCAGGTCCTTCTGACTCCAGGGCCAGCGCTCTATTCACTGCGCCACCTAGTCGCCCCTCAGCAGTAGATTATCACAGCTGTGTACTCCAGAGGGGTTTTAAATGACCTATTGGCTATGTTATATCTCACAACCATTTATTAGTACTAATTCCACTTTAAAAAGTTTTATCGTCACCTTTTTCTTTGTGTACCTGTTATTCTTCTTTAGTTGTGTCACTTTGCAACTTGTTATTTCTCCCTGTAACAAAAACAAACATCTAAACAAAGTCAGACTACATAGCAGCATGTTCAGTAAAGTGGACAATATTTCATATCCACAGACCCCATCTCTCTATGAAGAGGAGGAAGGTGTGTTTTTCTCCAGTCCCTCTAATCCCATTTTATAGGTGAAAGATTTGAGACTAGAAGGTAGAATGATTTATTTGTCCATGGTGACAGAATGAGTTTAATATAATTATAGGGGTGTATATTTACAATACTGTTGGAATGAGAATTCAGAGCTGACTGAATAGGCATAGGGTACCACTGAATTTCAGAGCTGGAAGGCTCCTCAGCAACTATCTATTCCAATCCACACCCTGAAAATACCTCCACCTACAAAATATTCAGTCAATGGTCACTTGACCTTTGCTTAAAGACCTCTCTCTAATGGGAACAGGGCAAGGGGAAGAAGAGGCATCATTATCTCTCAAGACTGTCTATTCTACTGTTGGATAGCTTTAATTATTAGGAAGTTTTATCTTATGTTGTGTCTACATTTGCATCTTAGTAACTTTCACTCATTAGTTTTGCTTCTGCCCCTTAGTACCAAGCAGTACCAACCTAATCACTGTTCTAGGAGACAGCTCTTCCAATATTTGGTCAGCCATCACTGTCATATCCTATCTCTCCTTCCCACCTCTACAAGATTTCTCTTTTGTTGTTTTTGAAAAAAATTATTTATTTTTAACATTCTTTTTAAATTTTCTCTTCCACTCTCCCACACCCTCCCTTGCCCACTGAGAAGGCAATTGTACATGTGAAGTCATGCAAAACATATCTCTATATTAGCCATATTTCAAAAATATTAAAAAAACCCCCAGAAGAATAAAGAAAGTGAGAAAATTATGCTTCAATTTGCACTCAGAGTTCTTCAGTTCTCTCTCTGGAGGCGGATTACATTTTTTCTTCATGAGTCCTTTGGAGTTGTCTTGGATCATTGTATTGCTTGGAGTATTGAAGTCACTGGTCATTATAACATTGCTGTTGCCATGCATAGTAATCTGGTTTTTCTCACTTTACTTTACATTAGTTCATGTAGGTCTTGCCATGTTTTTCCGAAGATGTCTCCTGCATCATTTTCCACAGCACAATAGTACTCCATCACAACCATATGCCACAACTTGTTCAGCCATTCCACAGTTGATGAGCATCCCTTGATTTCTAATAATAAACTGCTATAAATATTTTTGTACAAAAATAACTGCTATAAATATTTTTGTACATATATGTCCTTTTCCTTTTTCTTTTATCTCTTTGGAATACAGACCTAGTAGTGGTATTGGTGGGTCAAAGGACATGCACAGTTTCATAGTCCTTTAGGCCTACTTCCATATTATTCTCAAGAATGGTTGGACCAATTAGCTACTCCACTCGTAGTCTATTAGTATAGCTACTTTTCCCACATCCCCTCCAACATTTATCATTTCTAAAACATTTATCATTTGTGAAGTGATACCTCAGAGTTGTTTTAATTTGCCTGTCTATAATCAATTGTGATTTAGAGCATTTTTTCATGTGACTATAGATAGTGTTGATTTCATTTTCTCAGGACTGCCTGTTTATAATCTTTGACCATTTATCATTTGGATAGAGGCTCTTATTTTTATAAATTTGATTCTGTTTTATACTCAGTACATATGAGACCTTATCAGAGAAACATACTATTACTTTATTGTCTATGGTACCTGTTAGCAAAATGCAGTTTCCCTGATTATATCTTTTAATTAGTTCTATTTTTATTTTTGCTTTGTCTGAGATCATGATTGCTACTCTTGTCTTTTTTAGTTCAGCTGTTTATTTTAGTTCTATGTGTATCTTTTGTTTCAGGTGTGTCTCTTGTAAACAGCATTTTTTTGGATTCTGGTTTCTAATCCATTCTGCTATTTGCCTCTATGCTATGGGTGAGCTTATCTCAATCACATGCACAGTTATGATTACTAACCATGTGTTTCCCTCCATCTCACTTTATCCTGTTTCTTCTCCTTTCTTCACTCAAAAGCCTATTTTGCTTCTAAGCACTGCTTCCCTTAATCTGTCCTACCTTTTATCATTCCCCTTGCCCCCTTTCTTTTATCCCCTTTCCTCTTATTTTCCTGTTGGGTAAGTTACATTTCTACACATAAATGAGTGTGTGTGAGTGTGTGTGTGTGTGTGAGTGTGTGTGTGTGTGTGTGTGTGTGTGTGTGTGTATTCTTCTCTTTTTGAACCAATTCCAATTCCAATAAGGTTCAAGCATTGCCCACCACACCTCTCCCCTGGGGAAGGGAAAGGAAAGGATTGTGTGCCTCTTTTATGTGAGAAAATTTCCCCCATTCTACCTCTCCTCCTTTCTCCCAGTGCATCCCTCTTTCTCACCCCTTCATTTTTTGGAGAACATTCCAGCATAATTGATTCATATTCATGCTCTTTGTCTATGTAAACTCCTTTTAGTTGCCCTAATAATGACAAATTTCTTAGGAGTTACATGTGTGGTCCTCCCATACAGAAATGTAAACAGTTTAACTTTATTGAGACCATATGATTACTCTTTCATATTTACCTTTTTATGCATCTCTTGAGTCTTGTGTGTGAATGTCAACTTTTCTTTTCAGCTCTGCTCTTTTCATCAGGAATGCTTGGAAGTCCTCTATTTCATTAAATAATTTTGTTCCCTGAAAAATTATGCTCAGTTTTGTTGGGTAGGTTATTCTTAGTAGTAATTGTAGCTCCTTTGCCTTCTAGAACATCATCTTTCAATCCCTCCTCTCCTTTAACATGGAACCACTAACTCTTGTGTGAGCCTGATTGTGGCTCCATAATATTCAAATTGTTTTTTTCTTCTTACATGATACATTTTCTCTCTGATCTGGGAGCTCTGAAATTTGACAATAATATTCCTTGGAGTTTTCATTTTAGGATCTCTCTCAGAAAGTAACTGGTGGATTCTTTCAATTTCTATTTTACCCTCTGGATCTAAGATATCAGGTCAGTTTTCCTTGATAATTTCTTGAGATATGATGCCTAGGCTCTTTATTTGATCATGGCTTTCAGATTGTCTAATAATTCTTAAATTATCTCTCCTTGATATATTTTCCAGACCAGTTGTTTTTCCTATGAGATATTTCACCTTTCCTTTTATTTTTTATTCTTTTGACCTTGTTATATTGTTTCTTGATGTCTCATGGAATCATTAGCTTCCACTTGGTCAATTCTAATTTTTAAGGAATCATTTTATTCAGTGAGACTTTGGAATTCTTTTTCCATTTGGCCAATTCTGTTTTTAAAGAGTTCTTTTCTTCAATGAATCTTTATTCCTTGTTTTTTAACCAATAGGTCAATTCTATTTTTAAGTTGTTAATTTATTCAGTATTTTGGGGTCCTATTTCACCAAACTATTAATTCTCTTTTTGTAATTTTCTTGTACCACTCTCATTTCTTTTCCCACTTTTCCTCTACCACTCTTATTTCTTTCTTTAACTCTTCTAGGAATTCTTGTTGGGCTTGGATCCAATTAGCATTTTCTTTGAGGCTTTTTAGCTATATTCACATTTTTTAGTTTATATCTTGGTCTTCTCTGACACCATAGTTACTTTTATGGTCAATTTTTTGTTGTAGTTTGCTTATTTTTTTCCAGTCTATTTCATTTTGGACTTTATGCTCACATGGGAATGTAGAGGTACTGTCCCAAACTTCAGGCTTTTTTGTGCTGCTGTTTTCAGAGCTAGTTCTGGAGGCCTGTACCCAAGGCCAGCAAAGGGTCCTTGTGATTTCTTTCTGACCAGCTGTCCTATTCTTTTAGCATTTCTGGTCTGAGAGCTTCCAAAACTGCTGCTACATTTGTAGGCCCTGCATAGGCTTCCATCCTTGCATCATAAACTTTTCCTTGATGACCTCCTAAGTTTTCTTAGGTGAACAAAAGTCTTACTCTGACCTTTTGTTGGCTATGCCTCTCCAAAATTTTACTTGAGGCATTAAAGTTTGGAGGGGACTATTAAGAGAATTCAGCTGGGTTGCCTCTAATCTGCCATCTTGGCTTCCCAACCTTTCTCTTCATCTGGTTAAACAGTCCCAGTTCCTTCAACTGGTTCTCATATGGCATCTTCTTAAGGCTCTTTTCCATCCTAGTTACTCTCTTCTGATATTTTCTAGCTTATTTAAATCTACCTTTTAGCTTTGATGGCTTAGAAATACCTGCTGACAAAATGAAAGTAATTTTACTTTGATTCACTCTTTATCAAGAATGTATGCTTTACCAAATGAGATGGTTCTATCATCCTGCTGGTAGAATGTCTACAGAAACGGCCATGCTTTATTTTTGACCTTTTAGCCTTTCTTGGGGTCTCACAATGATTGTAGATTGATGTAGGGTATATATACTATTGATGTTGTAGAAAAACTTCTCCTCCTAAACGTCTCAGAAGAGAGATGGACAAAGATACAAAGATGTCAAAAGATGTGGGTTTTAGACCCAATGTTGCCACTAACTAGAAAAGTAACCTGGGACTAATATTTTAATTTCTCTTTGCATCAGTTTCTTTATATGTAAAATGAGGCAGTCAGAAGAATTTCTAAGCTTTTTTTTTCCTCAGCATTTGCATTCCATTGGTCTTTGGGCACATTCTTTCTCTTCAAGACCTGGGAGGTGGATCCTTCTATTGCCTGCCAAATCCAGGACCATGGATTTGCCTACTCTAGGCAAAGATGTGGAAAATGATCACCTTTTGCATATGAAAATTGTGACTCCTGCATGTTACTGTCTACCAGAGGTTTTGAGCCTTCATTGTTCCAGTGCAACTTGCCTCATCACAAACATATGTTCGTATCACACAAAGCAGAATTTTCTGGCATTTAAATGTTTATTTAGAAAGAATAATATTAAAATTGATGCCCCACCCTGCCCCACCCTGGTATAGTCACTCTAGGTGTTTGCCTGCTTTGCCTGCTCATAGTCTTGATTCTGTTGCCTGAGAATTATGAGTTCAATGGGCTGCCCTTACACCCTGGTGTGGCCATCTCCTGGTGATGAGCCCCACAATATTTAGGCAAGCTGGCCCTTGGACAGCAGACACAGCTTTACCAGCTTGCTTAGAATTGCCTAGGGCACACACCCTTCCATAGCTCAGATGGTAAAGCAGAGCCCTGTAGCAATTGAGGATTTGTAGTGTCCATAAATGGAAGATTGGGTATATTTTTGGGGGGGGGTATGATGGCACAAAATCTCAGCCATCATCCCCTGCTCTCAGTTTCGGATTGTAAAGAAATTAATTATGCAACACTGGGACAAATCATCACTTTATTGAGTTCATTTCCTATTTGTATATTGAGGCTGTTGAACTAGCTTCATTTACATTTAGTGAACATTTAGTAAGCACCTGTGATGTACTTTATTAGGTATTGGAGATATAGAGATTAAAAAAAAGTCCCCACCTTCAAAGGCCTTATATTTTAGAGGTGGGGGAAATTATGGCCTAATTTCTTCCCAGTCCAGGATTTTGTGATATGAAGTTTTTAGCTATGATGTAGCTCTCTCATTTAGCCCAACAATTTGGGTCAGGAGTAATGTACGAGTAGAGAGATTGGAGCTGTAACTACATAAAACATGTTAGTTTTCATGTCAGTATTATTTTGAGGATTTTTTTCTTTATTTTATTTTATTTTATTTTTAAGCAATTGGGGTTAAGTAACTTGCTCAAGGTTACACGGCTAGTCATTATTTATGCATGGGTGCTCATTTTCTGAGGCCGGATCTGATCTCGCGTCATCCCAACTCCGAGGCCGGCGCTCTTACTCACTGCGCCACCTAGCCGCCCCTTTAGGGCAATTGGGGTTAAGTAACTTGCCCAAGGTTACACGGCTAGGTTTTTGTTTATGCGGATTAAGTGTCGGAGGCCGGCTCCGAACTCAGGTCCTTCTAATTCCAGGGCCGGCGCTCTATTCACTGTGCCACCTAGCCGCCCCTCTTTATTTTTTTTTAAAGCAATTGGGTTTAAGTAACTTGCTCAAGGTTACACGGCCAGTCATTATTTACGTGTGGGTGTTTATTTTCTGGGGCCGGATCCGATCCCAGGTCCTCCAAACTCCAGGGCCAGCATTCTTACTCATTGCACCACTTAGCCACCCCTGAGGATTCTTTTCTTGAGGTGAGGGCACACTGAAGAGTCACCTAGGCCACACTAACCAAAAAGAATTTGGTAAACCTTACAACTCAAGTTAACAAGTTCCACACTCTCTGATGATCTCATATAGGAACAATCAAAACTCTGCATCTGGCTTTTTTATATCATAGAGTCCTAGACACTTCTTATTGGGATAGTCCCAAATTACGATCTGCCTCTTACATAGAACAGGGCTTCTAGAATGCTATGAAAGAGTCATTCTTTGCTTAACATGTATTGCCTGATGGCCAGAAGGCTTGTTTCAGGAAGAGAAATTGGTAGGCAATTCAATACCCTATAACTGGTTGCTCTGTATATATGCTAATGAAGTGACCATCTGCATCACATAATTATAAGTTGCCTCCCCTGACTGAACTCCATGTGCTGACACAGACTGAGAGGAGGCGCACCCTTTTTGGCGGCCACTGCCTGGGGAAGATGAGTTGGGGAAGCAGATCCTGTTTATTCCTTCACTGCAAGGCGCACAACCTGCTGAGTAGACAGGTGCTGGCTGTGCTGATGTCCATGGGCAATGCAGCCTGGTTGTCCTAGTAGCTGACATCTATATCTAGACCTATCTGGAATTTTTAAACTGACACAGCATGAATAGTGTCACTCTCTATTACTGTATATCTATATCATATTAGAGATCCTGGGAGCAGAATGCCTTGATCACATCTGCCCTGCTCTTCTCAGCTGATGGGCTCAATAGTTGTGGTGAGGCCCCTGGTGTGAAATTGAGTAGAGTTCTCAGTTAGCTTTCTAATCAAAGGGTCCTGAACAGAGTTGTTGTCCAGCAATCACTGAAATGTTGAAATGAATGTTCCTGTTTGGTGAGGGCCAACCTTTCCTTTGACAGCTAAATATTTGGTATTCAGATTTAATATTGTACTTTCATGCAAGGCAAGTAATTTTTGTTAACTTTGCAAATGGCAAATATCTATTTGGAACAAATAATTGTCAGATCTAAGAGCAGAGCAGGGAAGCTAGGTGGTGTAGTAGATAGAGCACCAGGCCTGGATTCAGGAAGACTTCATGAGTTCAAATCAAATCTGACCTCAGACACTTTCTAGCTATGTGACCCTGGGCAAGTCACTTAACCCTTTTTTACCTCAATTTCCTCACCTGTAAAATGAGCTGGAGAAGGAAATGGCAAACGATTCTAGTATCTTCCCCAAGAAAATTTCAAATGGAATCACAAAGAGTTGGATACAGACAAAAACACCACCACCAACAACAATGACAACAGCAGAGCAGGGCAGCCCAGGTCTGCCCACCCACTTTTTTCTTATCCAGTGTGTCTGCTCTTTCTGGTTTAGAATCCCTGTCAACATTTCATCTTCTGGCACTTTGGTCGCATCCATTCTATGTAGGGTACTTTCCAGGCTAGTGAGATAGCATCAGGTTAGCAAAATTCTTAAGAACTGCTAGGAATATGAATCTGACTCCCCATGACTGAGTAGGGATCAAATATCTTTCTGATATGAAGTAGGATTTCTAGGTTCACTATTGGGGAAAAAAGTTATTTTTTACTATACACTTCAATGACGCCTCTTTCTGCTTTTAATAAAATGCTTTCAAAAGCATATTTAACATTTCTTTTAAAAGATTAGAAAATAACTCGTCTATAGAAAAAAGGACAATAATGTTTTCTCCCTCTTTAGATAGTGATAATTGAAAAACAACAACAATAACAACACAGCACTGTTATCAAAGGCCTTTTTAAGCAAATCTACTTTAGATTTTCCTGGTGAAGAATGAGAGGTCTCACTAAAGAAAAGTGATGGCCACCGAGGAGAGCTGTCCCTTAGTCTGGTTAAAGAGATTATTAATGAGGTGGGCATTGTAGAAATAGCTAATACTGATACTCAGCTTACAGAATGGGCTTTTAAAAAGAGAAATAGAGTCTTAAGCAAAGATTAGGATATTATCCCGTTATTCTGATCATTGGAAATAGTCAATTTGGTGGCATGGCATAGTGAATACAGTAGAGAAAGACAAACTAAACCATTTAGCTGATGGTTCTTTCTTAAAGTCCGGAAGACTTGGGAAGACTTACTAGATATCTGACTCTGGGCAAGTCAATCTAGTATTTCTGTTTAATCACATTTCCTTGGATATTTTCTTCCCTGTACTTTGAAGGTATTTTAAAATCACAGAAAAAAAATCCCAAATATCCATTTCCCTTTCTCCCCCTGCCCCCCATTGAGCCTAACTACCCCTTCCCAGACAATTACCATATATTTAAAAACTTCCAGAGGATTATTTCACAGGCAAATTTCTGCTTCCCATTGTGCCCCATAGACACAACCTCCGGGCTGACATTTGCATGTCAGTAGTCTGGTGCTTTTCTGATTTCTGTCATGTTTACAAGCAACTAGGGTCACAATTCTGAAAATAATCTTAACGTATTGAGAATGTTTATAGTACATTGAGTTCTCTATGGATGTGTGCTTTTGCATCCAAAAATAAACTGTGCACCCCAGGCAACACAGAGGGATATTAAGCATCCTAACATTTCTGGGGACTACATAGAGATATTCACGTTCTTTGGTTTCTAGCCTCTGTGTATTTTTGTCGGTAAATTGAAGGTGAGGATATTATCTCCTTACCCTCACAGAGGAAGCAGCATTCTTTTTCCCTCTAAGGATTTTTTTGGAACACCAGGGCTGCAAAAAGTTTAGTTTCAATGTTTTCTTTGCTTCTGTCCCAGCATCACTGAAGATGTCAGCAGAGTTCTGGAAATGGGGTCCGAATCACCACTTCTCTTTCTTTTCCCGAGTTAAATTCCAGTCCCCACAGGGTTTTTTTGTTTGTTTATTTGTTTTTAGAGCTTGGCAAAGACCTTGAGAAGTCAGCTAATATAGACCATCTTCTGTCTCAGGGAGGGCTGCATGACAACCTGCCAGGAATATAAGTATTCAACTCATCTCACAAACATAGAGAAAAATGTCGACAGTCTCCATGGTTATTTTATTTGACCTGCTTTGATAGAAGCATCCTGGGATTGGTAGTGAAGATATTGGTACAGGACAAGAAAAGAACAGAATTTGGCATGAGTGCCAAAGATTCCATGTGTGAGCTAATTTTCAGGGGTATAAGGACCTTCAATTACCATGCTTCACAATCCCATTTCAGTGATCTATGTCTGTTTGTGAGAGTGACTGGTCACTGCTTCCTAGAGTTGTTCAACCCCTCGTTCAGCTCTCTCCATTGTTGCATATGAGAATAGACATAGTTATCATGTTTGGAATGCATTCCCTCCTCATCCCCACCTCATAGAATCCCTCTATTTCTTCAAGATGTATCTTGAGCACCACCTTTTACATGGAGTCTGTCCTGTTCACCCTTATCCCCCCAATGTCCTCAATTTCCAATTTGTATTTATTATCATTTCTTCTCTTAATATTTCTTCTATATAGACTTGTTTGTATATCTATGTGTGTATGTAACACATACACATATATACTTGACTCCCCATTAGATAGAGGTCCTTTGAGAGTAGGGTTTGTGTCATTCTTTGCATTTGTATCCTCAGAGACTAGTGTGGTGCTTTGTATAGATTAGGAAGTTAGTAAAACCTTGTTGATTGATTACCACCTTATCCCTTCTTTTCTTTCCTCACTGTAGCATGCCAGAAGAAAAGGGGTGGCCAACTGGGAGCATTTTTTTGAAAATTTCTTATCTCTGCTTTGTTTAATATGCATAACTATTATTCATTCAACAAATATTTATTAAACATCTAATATAGGTTAAGCATTGCACTAGGCAATGGAGACACAAAGACAAAAATAAATTCCTTTCCCTATGGGGGCTAGACTGTAAGCTTAAGGGACTATGCTTTATGCTCTTCCCTCTACTTTCCTTCTTTTCTTCCTTCCTTCCTTCCTTCCTTCTGTTTCTTTTCTTTCTTTCTTCCTTCCTTCCCTCCTTCTTCCCTCCCTCCCTCCCTTTCTCTCTGTCTCTGTCTCTCTTTTCCATTTCATAGTGCTTAGGCAAGTGTGGGATCCTAATATGAATACTAGAATTCTTGAGTCTACTTCATATCTGTCATTGATTTATTGAGCTTAATTCTATATTTTCTATCTTTAGTGGGAGGTTAGATTGGAGTACATCCAGAAAGTATATGCTGACTTGGCACTTTAGAACTGGAATACTTTGGACTGATGAAGCAATTCCCTTATTGGTCCCTTGGTTCCATGATGGTAGCAAAGGGTGCACCATGACGGTATATCAGGAGGATTGACTGAGTGGCCCACTCAGTAGACACTAAATAGTAGTCACTTGCCTTAGCACTCTCTCCCCATCTGGGGGAGCATATCAGGTTGATCTTTGATCATTGATCTTTTCGCTGGTAGGCTAGGGAGGCGCTAGTACTCTCCCCTACCTTAGAAATGTGGATGCTTTAAGCACTAGACAACAAAAGCAGGCGTTGACTTTGGTGAACACAAGACTATCTGGGAACCCTAGTTACTGCTTTAGCTTTGTATTTCCTTTGTAAGCATAGGTAACCAGATAATGATCCTGAGAAGGATCTTGAAAATAACTTTGTGTGTTTAATAGGTCCAGTGGTCCTGGGTTCCTCAGGTGGAGTTGCCTGGCAGGAGGAGGAGTTTCTGCATCTGAGAGAATGACTATAGGTGGGAAGAGGAACCCAACTCCTGACCTGCCTTGCTAGAAGGCAGAGAAATAAAGGAATTTGTTTGGACAGAACAGAATAGGGGTGAAGGTAAAAAAGATGATTCAGTAGTACTATAAAATGTTCCATGTTTTGATGTAAATATTACCTTTCTAGACAATATAAAAATAGTCACAAATTACTGCTTCTTGTTAAGTCTTTGTTTATTCATGCTTATTTCTTGTGTTAAGCACTTCTTTTGTGGAGAGGGAAAAAGAGCTGATCAATACCTGTTTTACATTGTATATTGAGTATCTTTCTACTCCCTGCCTTTCCCCCTCCTTTTGTGCAGGGCTGGAGTCAAACCTAAATTTAAAATGATTTTTTTCCCCTCAGTCATTGAATGAAGAAAAAGAGCCTGATTCCTCTTTCTTCTGGGGACAGGTTTCTCCAGCATTGAACAGGCTCTGCCTGTGTGTGAGTCCTGAACTGAGAGGGGCCTTTTCTTGAAGAGGAAGAGGATACCTGGGTCCAGCAGTGGTTCTGTGTCTTGTTACATATCTTTATGTCCTTCTGGGGACAGATCCTCCTTCCATCTCTGCCCATACTTAGTTCTGAGGGGTAAGGGGCTTACAGGTCTTGCCTTTTTCTCACATTTAGAGGATGTTCACTTCTAGCAGTGGTGCCAGAAATATATGTCAGAACTCTGTTCCTCTCTGTACCTCCTTCCACTATACCACAAATAAGAGGGCATGGGCTCTGCTCTCAGAGAGCTTAGAACTAGGGGTAGATACCAGGGCAGGTAGGAAGGATATTGACAAAGGAAGATATGATATATACTAGTCTAAATGATGGGCATAATGTAGAGAGGAATTCTTCTTTTAGGTATAGATTGGGCTAGATGGTTTCTTAGGTGCCTTTCAACTGTGAAATTCCATGATTCTGTGAACCATTGATTGTCTAGGGCAAAGGAGAAAATAACAACTATTATTTAATTTGTTGTCTCAATATCACTGTGAAGTAGGGAGAGGTCAGTTGTTATTGCTTTCATTTTATAGATGAGGAAATAATCCCAGAGAGAGTGAACAATTTGCTCAGGGTCATATAGTAGAGAGCAAGGGTTAGAATGCTCAGTCCCCATTCCATTTCATTTCCATTATAAATCACTAAGATCAGCCATTCTAAGTACACCTTTCAAAAAATAATTCAGCTTCCTAATTTATATACACAGGGATGTGATGTAGACAGCTTGGACATGGTTCCTGAGTGTAAGCACTTATACTTTGGAAATTGGCAAATACTACAACCAGAGCTTGATGTACTATTTGTTGATTGTCTAAGCTTAAGAAAGTCATGGAGAATACTTCATGTAGATTAAACTCAAAAGTATATCCTGCCATATACATGAATTTCACCCCCAGAGAGCTGGTTATTAAACATTTACTCCCATAGCACCTTATACTGTATAGAATACTTACTCTTGGAGAGGATAATGCTATTTGTTGGCAGAGGACTTTAAATAATTAAAAGACTCTATAGTTTAAGGAAGAGGAGGAAAGGAAGAAGAAAGCAACTGCTCCAATGATGGTTTTCCTTAGAAGCAGCACTGAAAGATATGCCTGTATTCACGCTTTTGCAAAGAATTAATTACCAGAATTCCGTAAAGAATGGGTTAACCTTCATTTCCTCAGGCCTTCCCCCCCACCCCCACCTCCCATGTAGCATTAAAAAAATATACATGACTATCTGTTCTCCAGCGTAAAACAGTTGTGGTTTGTATATAAGGACTGGGTATCATGAAAAAAGCTATATTAATACATAAACTTAGAAGATATGAAAACCAGACCAATGTATTTTATGGTGTGTCTTTTTGTTCAGAGAAAGGCAGGGATGGCAGCCAAATGCTCAAAAGGCCCTTTGATTCAAGGCTCCTTACATGGCTAATCTTTTCCACGTTAGTACATCCCTTACCCAGTTGTAGCAATTAGTCAAGGTGGGCGCCTCAGATTTCTTCCACTGGGTTGCCATGTAACATCTGGCATCTAGTAACAAATGGGAAATTAAGTTGCTTCCTTTTAAATTTTATTTCACTCTTGTCTTGCAAGCCTAGTAACAGGACTAAAATCTCCAATTGCCAAGCTAACCTCAAGTAGTCTCTTTTTAAAAGTGAAATAATTGCGGCTGATAGGCATGTAGAGCTTGCTGAAGGAAGGGGGCAGAAGGGTTGAGACCACTGCTCATGTTGGGCGCAGCTCATCAGCTTCTTAACACAGGGCTGGCAATGTGCCCCTGTGTCAACATTGTAGTGCAGAACTACCTCCTGGCATGAATGGGGGGTTTATTCTCTGTGTCTGCTTCAATTGTTGGCTGCTCTGCTGGTTATTTTCAGCAAGAGAAGTCAGAAAAGAGGGAGGAGGTAGTTTGTGTTAACTACATTACAATTTTCCTGATGTGGGTGTATCAGTGGGAGCCAGGCTTAAAAAAAAGAAAACAACCCCAAACTAGTTTAATTCAATTCAATTTTATTTCAGCTCAATGAAAAAAAATAAATTTCTGTGTGCCTAGAACTGTGCTATACATTGGAGTGTTATCTGAACTATGGCTTATGGCCTTTAGAGTTTTGACAAAAAACACAGGATCATAAATTTGGATGATCTAGTTCAACTCCAGAGATAGTCAGAGGAGTGCTGGACTTCTTTTCCTGGGTTCAAATCTGATCTCAGACACTGGCTGTGTGACCCTGGGCAAGTCACCTGACCCTGTTTATCTCAGTTTCCTCTTCTGTAAAAGGAGCTAGAAAAGGAAATGGAAAGCCACTCCAGTATCATTGCTAAGAAAATCCCAAATGGGGTCACAAAGAGCTGGACACAACTGAAATGACTAAACCACAAAAAGTTCAACCCCCTCATTTTATTTTTTTATTTTATTCTTTAAATTTTATGTTTATTTTTAGTTTACAACATTCATTTCCACAAGATTTTGAGTTACAAATTTTCTCTCCGTCTTTCCCCTACCCACCACTCCACAACAGTGATCCCACTGTATACCCTTTTCCCCAATCTGCTCTCTCCTATATCCTCTCCCATTCCCCCTCCAACTTTCCAGTAGGGCAAGATGGATCTCTATACCCCACTGCCTGTGTATATTAGTTCTCAGTGCATCTAAAATAATAATAATAATAATTTTTAAACATTTGATTTTAAAACTTTGAATTCCATATTCTTTTCCTTCTTCCCTTGTCATCCACCCTCACTGGGAAGATAAGAAATTCAATATAGGTTCTACATGTGTAGTTACGCAAAACATTTCCATAGTGGATATATTGTGAAGGACTGACTATATTTCCCTCCATCCTATCCTGCCCCCCTACTTGTTCTATTTTCTATTTTGACCCTGTCCCTTTTCAAAAGTGTGTGCTTCTAACTACTCTTGCCTCCTATCTGCCCTCCCTTCTATTATCCCCCCTCTTATCCCCTTCCCCCCTACTTTCTAGTAGGGTAAGATATCTAGTTTAGTGTGTATGTTATTCCCTCCTTAAGCCAAATTCAATGAGAATAAGGTTGACCCATTCCTTTTTGCCTTCTTGTTCTTCCCCTCCATTGTAACAGTTTTCCCTTGCCTCTTTTTTTTTTTTTTTTTGCTTTTTGGAGGGCAGTTGGAGTGAAGTGACTTGCCCAAAGTCACACGGCTAGTTGTGTTAAGTGTCTGAGGCCAGATTTGACCTCAGGTCCTCCTGACTCCAGGGCCACTGCTCTATTTACTGCATCACCTAGCCGCCCCTCCCTTGCCTCTTTTGTATGAGGGAATTTACCCTATTCTGTCTCTCTCCATCTCCTCTCATTATATTACTCTCTCATCTCTTAATTTTATTTTTAAAATATCATCCCTTCTTATTCAATTGATACTATGCCCTTTGTCTATGTATACCTGTACAAATATATATACACACACTCACATATGTATTCATACGCACATATACCCTCCTATACACACACACACACATATGTTTATATTCCCTTCAACTATCTTCATACTGAGAAAAGTTTCATAAGTTACAATTATCATTTTTCCATGTAGGAATGTAAATAGTTCAACTTTCATAAGTTCCTTATGATTTCTTTTCCCTGTTTACCTTCTCATGCTTCTTTTGCTTCTTGTATCTGAATGTTAAATTTTCTATTCAACTCTGGTTTTTTCATCAAGAAGCTTGAAAGTCCTCTATTTCATTGAATGCCCATATTTTCCCCTGAAACATGATACTCAGTTTTGCTGGGTAAGTTATTCTTGGTTTTAATCCCAGCTCCTTTGACCTCTGGAATATCATATTCCAAGCCCCTTGATCCCTTAATGTAGAAACTGCTATATCTTGTGTTATCCTGATTGTGTTTCTGCAATATTGAAATTGTTTCTTCCTGGCTGCTTATAATATTTTCTCCTTTATCTGGGAATTTTGGAACCTGACTATAACATTCCTAGGAGTTTTCTTTTTGGGATCTTTTTCAGGAAGTGATTGGTAGATTCTTTCAACCTCTGTTTTGCCCTCTGGTTCTAAAACATGAGGGCAATTTTCCTTAAGAATTTCTTGAAGGATGATTTCTAGGTACTTTTTTTGATCATGGCTTTCAGGTAGTCTAATAATTTTTAAATGATCTCTCCTGGATCTATTTTCCAGGTCAGTGGTTTTTCCCATGAGATATTTCACATTGCCTTCTATTTTTTCATTTGTTTGGATCTGTTTAATAGTATCTTGATTTCTCATAGTCACTAGCTTCCATTTGCTCCAATCTAATTCTGAAGGAATGATTCTCTTCAGTGAGCTTTTGAGGCTCTTTTTCCATCTGGAAAATTTGGCTTTTTAAGGCATTCTTCTCCTAATTGGCTTCTTGAGCCTCTTTTGCCATTTGAGTTAGTCTATTTTTTAAGGTGTTATTTTCTTCAGTCAGGTTGTTGATTCCCTTTTCATGATTTTCTTGTATTGTTCTCATTTCTCTTCCCAATTTTTCCTCCACTTCTCTTACTTGATTTTCAAAATCCTTCTTGAGCTCCTCCATGGCCTGTAACCAATTCATATTTTTCTTGGAAGCTTTTGGTGCAGGACTTCTGACTTCACTGTCTTCCTCTTGTTCCATGCTTTGATTCTTTTTATCCCCAAAAAAGAAATTTATGGTTTGACTGCTGTGCTTGCTTTGCTTCTTTTGTTTGCTCACATTGCCACTCAATTACTTGACTTTTGAGCTTTTTGCCACAGTAGAACTCTGCTTCCAGAGAGGAGAGCTTTGTCCCAAATTGCTGGGGTTTTCTCAGCTGCCAGAGGTATTAGTTGGCTGTCCTCTCCGAAGCCTCCATAAGCTCTGGCACCTGGTCATACACCCCAGGACCTCCACCCAAGACTGTGATCGAGATCCAATTAGGTTAAAGCAAGAGCTATTATCCTCTCAATGGTTGCTTGGTCCCCTTATAATCTACAGGCCAGGAGCTTTGAAGCAGCCACATAGCTGCAGGGCCACCATGCCTCTGCCACTTCTGGCCCCGGGGCCGGGACCGGACCTACTCCTCCATCCCCCCTCCCCCAGTTCCAACAGAGTTTCACACTGACCTTTTGTCTTTGGCATTTATGGGTTGATAATTCTGGAAACCACCACAGTTGCTGGTGATCCACTCTCCTGAAGTCTGCTCCAGCCACTACTGGTTGGGGCTGCCCTCAAGCTAAAACCACGGCTTGTGTGGGGCTGAGCTTGGCTTCCATTGCACTGTGATGGACCCTTCTTGTCAGCCTACTGGGCTGCCTTCAGTGGGAGATTGGTTTCTCTCTGTCACTTTGTAGGTTCTGTAGCTCTAAAATTTGTTTAGAGTCATTTTTTATAGGTATTTAAGGTGGTGATAGGGGGAACCTCATGGAGTTTTCCTGCTTCTATGCTGCCATCTTGGCTCTGCCCCCCCCCCCCCCAACCCCCTCATTTTACAAAGAAATTAAGTTCAAGAGAGGTTTGGTTACTTGCCCAAGGTCATTCAGTTAGTGTAAAAAATATGATTTGAACCTAGGTCTTCCTAATTCCAATTCCAGTGCTCTTTTAAACATTTCTGCTACAGAGTAAGTTGGTCAAATATAGTAAGTGGATATGGAGGAGGGAAGAAAAGAAAAATATAAGTTCTATCTCACCCATATCCTTATATATTCCATAGATAATCTGGTCTTATTTTGGGTCAGTCCTTATTAGACAATAGAGAATCAGTATAGTATGGCATCTAGGTGGCACTATAGTACACAGTGCCCAGCCCAGTGTCAAAAAGACCTGAATTCAAATGTGACTTCAGACATTTACTAGATGTGTGGCCCTAGCAAGTCACTTAACCTCTGTTTTCTTCAGTTTCCTCATCTATGAAATGGGGGTAATAAATAGCACTTACCTCCCAGGGTGGATCAGATGAGATAATATTTGTACAGTCCTTAGCAAAGTGGTTGGCATACAATAGGTGTTATATACATGTTAGTTAATTATTATTTATATTAATTATTATTAATATTGAATAGAGCAGAGATCTTGGAATCAGAAAGTCCTAGGTTCAAATTCCTATATGATACTAGCTTTGTAATCAGTCATGCATAAATCTGGAAGTTCCCTCCAATGATACAGGTAACTCTCATCCTTCCCATATGCTTACCACATGGGGATCCACTTAATGTACTGGAAGGTCTTCCTTATTTTCTTCTTATATTGAGAGGGTTCCCACAGAGTTCTCTGGTTGTCTGATGGAGACAGAAAATTCCAAAGAACGAGTAATTATGGAGTAAAGGAGCTCACTTGGGGATATTTTGAAATTCAGGTGTCAGAATATTAAGGGAGTGGGCGGCTAGGTGGTGCAGTGAGTAGAGCGTTGGCCCTGGAGTCAGAAGGACCTGAGTTCGGATCCAACCTCAGACGCTTAATGCACACACAAACAAAAACCTAGCCGTGTGACCTTGGGCAAATTACTTAATCCCAATTGCCCTCAAAAAAAAAAAGAATATTAAGGGAGAGCAAATTAAAATGGAAGTCTGGAACTCAGAAGAGAAGTTAGGAATAGAGACTAAAGTTTAGAAGTTATTTGCTCCAAGCTAGTCATTGAATCTATGGCAGTATCTGAGATTACCGAGAGAGGATATAGAGAAAGGAGAGAATTGAGGTTTGGGGACAAGGCCACAACTAGAAATTCTGGAACGTGGGACAAATTTGGTTTGTGGAGGATGTGCTGCTGTGTAGACAGTTCATTCTCGCTGCACACAGTTATATCGGGGGAAGGGCAATCATTCCCCAGACTCCCCACTCTGGGGTATGACCCCCAAAACAGCATTCCCAAAGTCTAGAATTACCCTTCTCCTTATCTCAACTCTTTGAAACCCAACCTATCTTTCAACTCTAGGAAACATCTTGGTTTTTTGTTGTTGTTGTTGTTGTTTGTTTGTTTGTTTGTTTTTGTTTTTTGCTTTTTGGAAGGGAGAAGGCAGGACAATTGGGGTTAAGTGACTTGTCCAAGGTCACATGGCTAGTAAGTGTTAAGTGTCTGGGGCTGGATTTGAAGTCATGTCCCCCTGACTCCAGGGCCAATGCTGTATTCACTGCGCCACCTAGTCGCCCCCTAAGAAATATCTCGTAGTCATTAATCTGTTGGTTATCCTTCACTCTGAGTGTATACCCAGCCCACTTCTTATTCTAGTCACATTTTCTCATAATCTATTTTCTCTCTTCTAATTCAGATCTGGTCACAGTCCATTGTCCATATCTTATATCTTTTTTGTTTTTTAATCTTTATCTCCCCATGCACCCATCTCAGTGTCTTGTACATAGTAGGTATTTTAATAAATGCTTGGTTTGCATTGAATTAGCAATGGGCCAGCTCTTTGGATAGCCCAGTTACACATCATTGTTGGGATACGTTGTTCATACATTTTGTTTTTTCCTGTGTGGATAGTTAGGCTAAATTCTTTTGAATGATTATAGATTTCATTTAATGGATTTTTAAAGTCCTTCTTAAGGTCCTCTATGGTCTGCAACCTGCTCATGTTTTCCCCTGGGGCTTTTGGAGCAGGACTTCTGACCTCACAGTCCTCTTCCCGCTCCATGCTTCAACCCTCCTTGCCCCCAAAGTAGGAGTCTAGGGTTGCATTTTTCTGTTTAATTTGTTTCCTTTGCCTTGGCATGTTGCCACTTAATTACTTGACTTTTGGGCTTGTTGCCACAGTATGTCTTTGTGGACAGATGGAATTTTCGTCCCGAATGTGTGGGAGGGCAACTTCCGTTTCTGGCAAGCTGTAAACCCACCCACGACTTCCACCCCAGATCACAATCCAGATCCAGGGAGGTTAAAGCAAGAGTGATTACCCCCAAGACTGATCGCTGGATCTCCCTACAGTTCGCAGGCCAGGAGCTGGAGCTGCCTCTGAAAACTACAAAATGGTGTGTCTCCTCAGTGGCTTCTAGCCCCCAGGGGAGGAAGCTGACGTGTTCCCCAAATACTGGTCCCAAAGTCCATAGAGCACTAACCTCTCACTTTGTCCTAGGCATGTCTATGTTGATAATTCTGGAATAGCCACGGCTGCTGGTGTTCTGGGGTCCCTCCAGCCGGCTGCTGGTCCTGTGGTCCTGGGGCTAAAACTGTGACTCAGGTGGACCGGACCTGTGCTCGGATCCCTGCGCTCTGCCGGCTCCCAGACCTCTGCACTGCTCCTTCCTGCAGGGCTTCTGGGCTGAACTCAGTGGGAGATTAGCTTCTCTGTGTTGTTCTGGGGGTGCTGGGGCTCCAGAAGTTGTTCAGAGTCCCCTTTTACATAGTTTGGAGGAAATCTGGGGGCAGAGTGGCTTGGACACACTGTTTCTACTCTGCCATCTTGGCTCCGCCCCCCTTGTCTTTTTCAATATTCATAATGTCTGGGATTTTTTTCCCAAGGGTTTAGTACCCTCAGTATTCTAAAATTATCACTTCTATTATAGACTTCTTTTAGTATAACTTGGTCTAGTCCACTTGTTCTCTCCATCTTTGTTTTCTTCATGCCATTTCTGTTTCATTGATCATATATTTAAAGCAAGAAAGAATCTCAGGCTAGATTTTCCCCAAAAGGCAACAAAATCCAGGATTTGATTGGATCTGGGGGGTGTAGAAATGCTCAAGATGTGCTTCCCTGGACATAATTCCTGGAAATCTCTCATTGGATTCATTAAAGTGGATTCCTGGTCACCTTTGGGCATAAAAAAGGCCCTCTGAAGTGGGGTTAGTGCCCTTCAGTTCTTCAGACTTGATGGATTTCCCAAGACCACTTGAGTCACCACACCTTGACCTATAGACTAGACATGTTTCCATATGGAAATGAGGGGGATGTGTCCCCCCAAGTTAAGTGCCATTTCAACCTTATTGAATATCCTTTCTATGTTAGGGCTAAGTAAACCTCCATTTATTATCCATTTATGACCTATAAATGCCTCATTTTGTCTTAGCATTGAACCTGAACTAACAAGATGCCAGCTTTAGTCAATCTAACACCTAGCATAACCTGAATGTCATTGCCATTGATGGAGAAGAGATTGCTAGAGAAATACTGGCAGGTCTTTTCTATTTTTCACTGGTTTAGAATTTCATGCATACATGTTTTCAGGAAAATCTGGCTGAATTAAATATTTCCCTGAGCCTTTTATAAGTACATTTTGTTTTCTTTTACTGTTTCTTGGTATTTAATGAGGTGATACTGCTCACAATTGTCTACCATCCTTTTCTATGAGAGGCAGTGTTGAGTAAGGGACAGAAGGTTCGGCTTAGAAAGATCGAGCTCCAAGTCTGACACATACCAGCTGTGTAACAATAGGCAAGTCTTTTAACATCTCTGGGTCTCAGTTTCCTTGTACTTCATGACCTCTAACTTTTCATCTATGATCTTATGACAAGAACAAGACAGGTTAAGGAGCTTGAATTAATGAAGGTTGAAAGCAACATTCAGGGAGAGGGAAAAGGATTCAGGGTTCTGTGATTCTATCGGTGATCCTAAGCAGGCAGTTGGAGATATCTTTATTTGGATAAGAACTAGTTAATTTGACAAAATGCTGAGATTGATTTTGATAAGTATCAATCAGGGCACAGTTCTTTGATAATAATTGTTTTAGACTTTTGTGTTCTTATTGTTACTATCAGATATATCCTTTTAGGGAAAAAAAGTAAACAAGTGAGGATGTCTCAGTATAAAAATGGTATTATGTTCTTAACTGTAGAGATTCTTAGCTGTATTCATAGTGTTAGATTGATTGTCAGGTATGGAGAAGGGAAGGAATTTCTTTCCAGCTCATACTAGCAATTATTTTTCAACTGTCTTTCCTCCTGCTGACCCCCTAAGCATTTGTGGTATATCGTCTGTTAGAATCAGGTGGGTTTATCCCACATGATCCATTTTTTTCTCATGGTATTTTGGATTTTTCTGATGGGGATCTTAGTCCTCCTTGTCTACTTTGATACTAAAAATTATCACTATAGGAAATTGACCAAAAATTAAAACTAAGAGGTTTGAATGACAACCACAAAATGATCAAGATGGCTAATGAAGCTAGAAAGTGTTCAGGGAGGATATTGGGAGGGTCACTTCTAGCTTGTGCCTTTATAGTTTTCTCTAATAAGGTACGTCACTGGATAACTGGTGTCATGTCATAATGTATTATATCTCTAGTAGTTTCTGTTCTGTCACAAAAAGTATTTTGACATGACAGATCCTGTGGAAGAAAATGAGTCAAATTCTCCCCACTGCCCAAGTCACCATAATAGGAAGCTAGGGGTCAAGGAAAGTACACACCCTTTCAGGCCACAGGGACAGAGTCAGTGATACCCTTGTGGCCTAATATATTAGCCTCTTAGACTGGTTAAGAGTGGAGACCCAGTCCTTGTATTGGACCCTGCTCTCTTGGCCACTCCAGAAGGACTACCCCTTGTTTCCTGGAACTCCACTTTATTTGTATCTTCTAGAGAGTTACATTCATTGCGTCTTTCTCTTGCCTGACAAGATTTTGAAGAAATCCTGTAGTCAAATGCTGGGATCTTCCTCTTTGTGTAGCATCAGAAGATCCATCTAGGCTGTGGTAAGATAGAATATGGCAACCATGTGGGAAAGTGAAAGGATATTTGTCTAATCTTTCCACACAGATGACTATGAGTATCTATGATACTCAATAAGCTCAGAGGGGAAGAACTGGGCTCTTTTTCTAGTATATGATTTTTCAGAATTTTCCTCCAATTTGGAAAAATAGTGGAATGTGCTGGACTTGATTTCAGGATGGGTTCAAATACAGCCCCTGGAACTCAGTAGGTATGTGATTATGAGCAAATCACTTAACCTTCTTGAACCTCACTTTGTTCACCTATAAAATGGGGATAACAACAGCACACATATCAAATTATTATTGTGAGGATCTAATGAGATAATATATCTCTTCCAATTAAAATTGTTTTTTCACCCAAGGTGCTGGTTGCTGCTTTCTTTCCCTCTCTCTAAGGGGTCCCTCTCAATTCTGGACTTACGGTAGGACTAGATTCAGTGCTTGGTTAGTCTGGCTGCTAATGAGATGGTTTAGGCACCTTTTTTTATATTCTTTGCTTATGTAAAATTCCACTGACATAAAGCTTAAGTTTGGCTCATCTTAAGAGAATATGGGAGGAGCTAAAGGGTACTCAATCTATAATATGAATCAGAAATGGGATAGCTATTTATTTCCTATGCATACATAAAAGAAATACAGAACACAAAAAACTCTTAGAAGTGTGCATTAACAAAAGACAAAACAAGCAGAAGTAATAACCACTATCTATTATACTCTAACAAAATGTTAAAACTTAAAAAATTATCAAAATCTAAAATGTTTTATGGTGCTACTGAATAAACATTTGTACATTTCACCTCAGCTCCCTCCAGATCTTTGAATTCTTGCAAGTCAAGACTAGGGTAAATTTTTCTCTCTCCCTTCCTCTCACCCCACCCTCCTGTTGGTGGGGTGTATCCTTCCTATATCATGAAGGTGTATCCTCCTCTCTTATGAAATGGAGAAAATGCCCTGCCGCGTTTCAGCTCTGACCAATGGAACTCTCGATCCTTGAATTCACAAAAAATTGCATTTAAGATTAGACATGCCCATTTTTTTTTTTGCTTAATGGTTAGTCATGGTTTGTGAAAAACACAAAGTATAAAAGACAAGTAGAGTCCCAGGCTTAAGCTTGCCTAATTTAACCCTCCTGTGCTAGATGCTGTGTAGGAGTTGCCTTCATGCTTCTGGGGTGACCCCGTACTCTCATTCCTTATGGAAGAATTACTTGTCCCTGGAGAGAGGATGGAATATCTAGAAGGTGTCTTCTTTTAAGCTGACAGTGTATATGCTTACCTCCCCCGAGCACCTTCTTTTGACCCTATTGCTACAGTACAGGAGGAGGAACAAATAACCAACCCAGACTTGCTCTCTCATACTCGGTCCTTTTAGTATCCATCCACATGTAGTTGGCTGGAAGCAGGCAGGGCAACTTATGTCCCAGTTACATATGGAAAGCGTCAAGTTTAGTAACGTCAAGAGGCATTTATGAAGCATATATAATCCATATCTATGTGCCAGGTACTGAGCTAAGCACTAGAAATACAAATATAAGCAGAAAAATAGACAGACCTCACCCTTAAGGAGCTTACATTTTAGTGGGGGAAAGATAATACATAAAAGGAAGCTGAAAATGATTGGGAGAGTGTGGAAAGAGATGAAGGTACCTGACTTAAGGGCAAGATAGAGACATTTTGGAGAGTTAGAAGTGCAGCCCATAGAGGAAGACATGGCTGCCTTGGACATCCTCTTTGAAATGGAATTCTGGAATGAACCAATCAAACTGGGGAGAGACCATAGAAGTGGAGGGCACTTCTAATGTGAGGTGTCCAGGAGTGAAGCCAGCTTCGAGGGTGAAGAGATTTCTATGGCATGGCAGAGAAAGTTCTATGGGCATGATTTAACTGTATAGCTTGGAGAGGATGAAGGTGCTTTGTAATCTTTAAAATGACAGCTATTATTATTATTGCAATTATCAGTTCATCTTAACTCTGTATTTTCTCAATCCAGAGCACAATACTTTGTATATAAGTGGTAAATAAATGTTAAATTATGTTAATATATAGTGATATTTTCAAAAATCAGTAGAAAATAATCTATTCTAACATCAATTTTTCCCTCGTGGGGAATTAAATTAAAAATTTAAGAAACATACATTTAGCCCTTATCCCATATTAGGCCCTAGGATACAATGATGAAAAAATGATACAGTTTCTATAATATGAAGTGGTAGAATGAATTCTTGACTTGGTTTCAGGAAGAACCTGGTTTCAAATTGTGCCTCTAACATTTTTTTAGCTATGTAGTTATGGGCAAATCGCTTATCCTTCATGAGACTAATTTTACTCATCTGTAAAATGGGCCTTATAATTCCTGCATTTACCTTACAGAGTTTTTATAAGAAATAAATTAATTAATGTGCATAGAATAGCTTAGAAATTTTAAAGTGCTACTTAACTGTCAGCTATCATTATTAATTGGGAGATGAAATAGGCAGACATAAATACAGTATAAAGTAGAATATGTTCAGGGCCAGGGAGAGATCCTGAAAATTTTTTCCCTCAATTTTAAATGAATTTGTATTTTTTTTTAAAGCAATTGGGGTTAAGTAACTTGCTCAAGGTTACACAGCTAGTCATTATTTATGTGTGGGTGCTCATTTTCTGAGGCCGGTTTCGATCCGGGGTCATCCCAACTCCGAGGCCAGCTCTCTTACTCACTGCACCACCTAGCTGCCACAGTTTGTATTTTATTAATCCCAACAGCATCTATATACATTTGAAAAATGGTGTGTATATGTGCAAAATGTTGTCAGTATATAGTAAATATATTATTTGTTTTGCTATATTATGTTCTATATTTTGTTGGCACCAATTAAAGATCAAGAGGACAATGGTTAGTGCTGACATAGAATTGAAGACAATTTACAATAGTTTTGTGGGGCCCTATGGGTATCTGGGGGCATCTAGGTGGCTCATTGGATAGATTGCTAGGCTTGAAGTCAGGAACACTCATCTTCCTGAATTCAAATCTGGCCTCACACAATTCCTAGCTGTGTGATCCTGGGCATGTCACTGAACCTGTTTGCCTCAGTTTCCTTATCTATAAAATGAACTGAGGAAGGAAATGACAAACCATTTAAACATCTTTGCCAAGAAAACCCCACACGGGGTCATGAAGCATTGGACACGACTGAAATGACTGAACAACAAAAGGTTATTCACAAGTTTAAGGCATAAGGGATAAGGGAACAAATTCAGAGTAATCCTAAATAGCAAACTCCCTTGTTTTTTTTTTTTTTTTAATTTAGATTACATGATATTGGCACTTTGTTGTCTGTATTCAAAAGTCCTAGGCAGTTTTCTTGTATAATTACCTGCAGTATGTTGACCGGGTGTTTTGATTTGTCATCTTCTTCTGGGAGATCAATAAGTAATCATTGCACATTGCACATCTTGTCTTCAGGATCTAGAATTGGAGTGGGGAACCTGCAGCCTCAAGGTCACATGTGACTGAAGGTCAAAGAGCCACACTTGAGGACCTAGAAGGCCATATGTGGCCTTGAGGCCACAGGTTCCCCACCCCTGATCTAGAATTTCTATGTTCTTTTAAAGTATGTGCCTTTTTCTCTCTTCTATCAATTTTTTTCCACTTTGGTACTTTTGTAACTCAGATTTGTTATTCTGTTGCTTAAAGGCTCTACTTCCTTGGAGAGATTATTCATTGTGTCATTTAGGTACTGTATCCTGCTATTTGTGCTTTAAAAATCTGTGTTGAGAGTTCTGATTTTCCACCTAGTTTCATTCTTAATATATTCTTTTAAAAGTTTTCTTTCTCTTTGGAGCTGTTATGGAACTCATTTGTATTTTTCCCATGATTTCTGGGAATTCCAATGAATTCTCTTTTTACCAGGAAATTGTGGTTCATTTTTCTTCAAAGAATAGAACTTTGAGTTACTTTACATATTTGTTTATAGTATTCTGGCTTTTCTTTAAATTTTTATTTATTATTGCTTCTGTCTTGAGGCAGATCTCTGTTGGTTCATCTGTTTGTTACCTAGGTTTTTCTCAAGCATTCTCCCTTGGTTTTTTGTTCCTTCAGGCTTTCTCTTGTATTTCCAATCACTTGCCTCTGTTTTTCTTCCTCTTTTTCATTTTCTCCATCTATTTCTGTACAGACTGCCAAGGCTGGGTGATCTTAGCCTTCTTGCTTGTTGAGGGGCTTGGGGAACTGGCTTACATTTCCAAAGTAAATTTACTAGGAAAAAATTACTTCAGCTTTATTTCAAGTCCCCTTTCACTCAGGCTTTCAGTAATTTTTCAGTTGTGTCTGACTTTTTGTGAGCTCTTGTGTGGTTTTCTTGGCAAAGATACTAGAAATGGCAAAGATACTTGCCATTTCCCAGATGAGAGAACTGAGGCAAACAGGATTAAGTAGCTTGCCCAAGGTCACACAATTAGTAAGTGTCTGAGGTCAGATTTGAACTCAGGAAGATGAATATTCCTGACTCCAGTCCTTGCACTTTATCCACTGTGCCACCTAAGTACCTTTTACCCTAGCACAGGAAATCTAGTTCTGCTATACATGACTTTTCATTGAATTTCTGCCTGTATATTCTAGTCTATCCCACTTTCCCGTGGTTCTTCCTTTGCTGTGTCTTATGGGACAAAGCAGTGGAGTTCAAGATGAGTCGCTGCTGTGGGGGACTCCATTGCTATCCTACAGCCAGACTAGAAGTATAATTCTGAGAATTTATGTAAGTTCAACGAAACCTCCACAGGGAGAGGGTGATGTTAAACTGGGTCTAAATATATAAGGTCTTGGACAAGGTAATGCCAAACCACTCCAAAATCTTTGCCAAGAAAACTTCAATTAGGGTAATAAAGAGTTAACATGACTGAAATGACCAAATGCCATATAAGTTCTATGACATTATTTCATGTTTTGTTTTGTTTTTTTTATCAAATGCTTTGTTAACTTCTAGTTTAAGTCATTCATTTCTGCAAGATTTTGAGTTACAAATTTTCTCCCCATTTTCCCCCTACCCACCACCCCAAAGTAGTGATCACACTGGATATCCCCTCCTCCAATATGCTCTCTCCCATAACCCCTCCAACTTTCTAGTAGGGCATAGTAGATCTCTATGCCCCAGTTCCTGTTTATCTTATTTCCCAGTTACATGTAAAATAATATTAATAATAGTACACACACACACACACACACACACACACACACTTAAACATTTGATTTTAAAGATTTGGATTCCAGATTCATTCCCTTCCTCCCTTGTCACCCACCCTTACTGTGAAGATAAGCAATTCAATATAGGTTGTATATGTGTAACTATGCAAAACATTTCTGTAGTGGATATATTGTATAAGACTGACTATATTTCCCTCCCTTCTATCCCACCTCCCACTTGTTCTATTCTCTACTTTGATCCTGTCCCTTTTCAAAAGTGGGTGCTTAGAACTTCCCTCCCCCCTTACCTTCCCCTCCCTTCCATCATCCCCCCTGCTCTCCTGTAGCGTGATATACCCCATTTAGTGTGTATGTCATTCCCTCCCTAAGCCAAATTCAATGAGAATAACGTTGACCCTTTTGCTTTCCTGTTCTTCCCCTCCATTGTGACCATTTTCCCTTGCCTCTTCTATATGAGATAGTTTACCCCATTCTGTCTCTCCCCATCTCCTCTCATTATATTCCTCTCTCACCCCTTAATTTCACCTTTTAAGTATCATCCCTTCCTATTAAATTGGTCCTGTGCCCTCTATCTATGTATACATGTACACACACATATATATACACATTCACATATGTAATCACATACCTATATATACTCCTATATAGACATATATGTATGTATGTATGTATGTATACATATATATATATATATATATATATATATACACACATTTCTATTTCCTTTGATTATTCTCATACTGAGAAAAGTTTCATAAGTTACAATTATTGTTTTTCCATGTAGGGATGTAAATAGTTCAACTTTGATAAGTTCCTTATGATTTCTTTTCCCTGTTTACCTTCTCATGCTTCTCTTGCTTCTTGTATCTGACTGTCAAATTTTCTATTCAACTCTGATTTTTTCATCAAGAATGCTTGAAAGTCCTCTATTCCTCTGAATGACCATATTTTCCCCTGAAACATGATACTCAATTTTGCTGGGTAGGTGATTCTTGGTTTTAATCCTAGCCCCTTTGACCTCTGGAATATCATATTCCAAGCCCTTTGATACCTCAGTGTAGAAGCTGCCAGATCCTGAGTTATCTTGATTGTGTTTCCACAATATTGAAATTGTTTCTTCCTGGATGCTTGTTATATTTTCTCCTTGATCTGGGAATTTTGGAACCTGATTATAATATTCCTAGAAGTTTTCTTTTTGGGATCTTTTTCAGGAGGTGATTGGTAGATTCTTTCAGCCTCTATTTTGCCCTCTGGTTCTAAAACATCAGGGCAATTTTCCTTGAGAATTTCTTGAAGGATGATTTCTAGGTACTTTTTTTGATCATGGCTTTCAGGTAGTCTAATAATTTTTAAATGATCTCTCCTGGATCTATTTTCCAGGTCAGTGGTTTTTCCAATGAGATATTTCACATTGCCTTCTATTTTTTATTTGTTTGGATCCGTTTAATAATACCTTGATTTCTCATAAAGTCACTAGCTTCCATTTGCTCCAGTCTAATTCTGAAGGAATGATTCTCTTCAGTGAGCTTTTGAGATTCTTTTTCCATCTGGAAAATTTGGCTTTTTAAGGCATTCTTCTCCTCATTGGCTTTTTGAGCCTCTTTTGCCATTTGAGTTAGTCTATTTTTTAAGGCGTTATTTTCTTCTGTCAGGCTGTTGACTCTCATTTCATAATTTTATTGCATCATTCTCATTTCTCTTTGTAATTTTTCCTCCTCTCCTCTTATTTGGTTTTCAAAATCCTTCTTAGGGTCCTCTATGGCCTGTAACCAGCTTATATTTTTCTTGGAAGCTTTTGGTGCAGGAGTTCTGACTTCATTGTCTTCCTCCTGTTCCATGCTTTGATCCTTTTTGTCCCCAAAAAAGGAATTTATGGTTTGACTGCTGTGCTTGCTTTGCTTCTTTTGTTTGCTCACGTTGCCACTCAATTGCTTGACTTTTGGGCTTTTTGCCACAATAGGACTCTGCCACCAGACAGGGGAGCTTTGTCCCAAATTTTTGGGGTTTTCTCAGCTGCTGGAGCTGTTAGTTGGGTGCCCTCTCTGAAGCTTCCACATGCTCTGACAAGTTCGTCACACACCCCAGGACCTCCACCCTAGACAGCAATCCATATACAAGCAGGCTAAAGCAAGAGTGATTACCCCTCAGACTGGATGCTTGGTCCCCCTACAATCTGTAGGCCAGGAGCTGAAACAGTCATGTGGCTGTGGCTGCACGACGCTGTGCCTCAGCTGCTTCTTGCCCCGGGGCAAAGGCTGACTGTATTCCCAACTACTGGATCCCAAAGTCCACACTGCACTGACCTCTCACTTTGTCCTCAGTGTCTGTGGGTTGATAATTCTGGAAATAGCCACAGCTACTGGTGATCTATAGTCCCTCCAGCCACTGCTGGTCAGGCTGCCCTGAAGCTAAAACCTTGGGCTCCCTCCAGAGTTGGCTCCCAGATCGCTGTGATGGACACTTTCTGCCAGCCTGCCAGGCTGCCCTCAGGGGGAAGTTAGCTTCTCTGTGTCATTTTGTGGGTTCTGTAGCTCCAAAGTTTGTTCAGAGTCACGTTTTACATGAATTGGAGGAGTTGGGAGCCAGAGCCCTACGGAAGTCCTGTTTCTACTCTGTCATCTTGACCCAACCCCCCTCATGTTTTTTTTTTTTTAAATCTTATGTTTACCTTATATTTTGGATTCATCTTTAGTCACTCTATACTTGGCACATAATTTCTATTTCTGAGGTTTTGTCGTTGTATAGATCTGAGAAAACCAACTGCTCTCCCATTTAGATAGAACACAATCCAAGAAAAATTATTATAAGAGAATTTTAGTAGGGAGAAATAGCTTTACAATGAGGGTGATCAGGGAAGGGAAAAAGTGGTACCTGAGCTAGATCTTAAAATAAGAAAAAACAATATAAATTTTTAAAAAATGAAGTTAAAGATAGTATATCATTTATCAATGGGATTAATGTATTTCCAATTGTCCTCTTTTCAATCACATTCAATTTTATCTTCCAACCCATGGGTAGAAGATTAGACTCTTAAGAGTCTGTAGAGGAAAGCCCTCTTGTGAGTTTAAAAAAAAGGTGGAAGAATGAATTCTTCTATTTTGTACATCCTGAAGGGTCTTTTTTTTTCTGTAGGGTATATTATTATTCCTAGTGGAGTTGAAGGGAAAGATGGATTTGACTGTCAAATAATTTATATTGATGTTATTTCTGCCCTGCCATTTCCAATATATATGTCACACTTTTTGATACTTAGAATTTTTCTATTTGCCTAATTTGGACTATGACTATTTATATGATCAAAATATATTCATCCCTTTCTTAAGTCCTATAAATTGTTTATTTTTGGAAGCAATGTCAAGTTTGTGTCCTTGTCTACAGGTCTAAATCATTTGTATCTCTTGAAAGATTTCTTTTCTTTATTTTTTCCCCTTTTTCTCATTTTTTCTCTACTGTATGGTAAGTACATACATATCCTCTTTTCTGTTTCTCTGCATTTGCCTATTCTCTGCTTCTTCTTCTCTATAATTTCTTCAGTAGATACACCAGAGAGCAATCAGGATGTGAATTTTTTTTCTTTTCTCTTTTGCTGGCTGGAAGTGGGACAAAAGTTACCAGTTCTGGGGCGGCTAGGTGGTGCAGTGAGGAGAGTGCTGGCCCTGGAGTCAGAAGGACCTGAGTTTGGTTCCGGCCTCAGACACTTAACACACACAAACAAAAACCTAGCCGTGTGACCTTGGGCAAGTTACTTAACCCCAATTGCCCTCCAAAAAAGCAAAAAAAAAAAGTTACCAGTTTTTTCTTCTCTAATCAACTCACGTCTTGTGATTTGCATAGAACAGAGAAGCATGATGGGGGGGGGGTGGGTTGAAAGTAACTTCTTCTTTCCTTCCTTCCTTCCTTCCTTCCTTCCTTCCTTCCTTCCTTCCTTCCTTCCTTCCTTCCTTCCTTTCTTTCTTTTTTGGTGAAGTAATAGGGTTAAGTGACTTGCCCAGGGTCATATAGCTAGTAAGTGTCAAGTGTCTGAGGGCATATTTGAACTCAGGTCTTTCTGACTCCTAGGCTGATACTCTACCCACTGTACCATCTAGCCGCCCCAAAAGTAATTTCTTTACCACCATTTCACTTGACTCCTTTTCTGTTTGTGGAACTAGAATTCTGAGAATATATGCCCAGTTGGGGGTGAATATTTCCATGACAAAAACTCAGAACTAAAATGGCTTTCTGATTATAGGTCAGAAAAGAATTGAATTAAGGAAGTCAGAAGTCAGTAGAGGAGAGAGAATTTCACAGAAAATTAGCGTCCTGGTATGGCCAAGGAGAATTGATGCCACTGGCTGAAAGATCTCTGGCTCTCCCCAATAAGGGCAAGGCTTATGAATCACTATTCTCCACAATTGATGGTAGACAGAACAGTAGCTGGTCTTTAAGATTATGGTTGAGCCAATGGGAGGCTGAAAGAACTTACTTAATACACTATAGCCCTTTACTGTAGAGGAGAGGCTTACTAATCGCAGCATCCCTAGTGGATAATGGACACATAGTAGGTTGCTTTAAAGAGATCTGGAAACTCTCAATAAGGAAGAGTGGGGAGCAACAAAGACGTGATACCATATCTAGAAGACATAAGCAACTATGACACGTTAGAAACTTGAACTACGCCTCCTTACATCTTTGCCGGCCACATTTGCTTTCTGTGTCTATGCAATCCTTTCTGTGGTACTTTGCCCTCACACATTCACTAGAGCTGCACGTCCTACTTTTAAAGCCTCACATACGGTTGCTATGCATGTCTATTCTTTCCATTAAAGCTATGTGTCCTTATGGGAAGGTGAGCATCTTACTGGGGGCGATATTCTATTTCAATCTTATTACTATACTAAATACCTTGGATTTGAACAATCTGTCTTTTGGTCAATTAGTAAAAATAAAAATATTGGTGAGGGCATGACAGCTATGTTTTAAGTAAGATTCTGACTCATAAAGTGCTTAGAAAGTGGGTTACCATTTTGAGATTCACAGGGTGCTTTACTTCAGATAATGATTCTGTAGTAAGAAGGAAAATAATGAAGAGAAAGCTAAGAAAAAAGAGAATAAGCAATACTCTCTACCTGACTCCCTCTAAATCCCTCTAGATCCACTTGGTATATCTTAACATAGCTCCCAAAATAAAAGTGGCAACATTGAAAGAATACAGGATGGGAAGCCAGCTGATATTGTGCTTTTCCACTAGTTGTGTGAATTTGAGTAAATATACTTCTCTGAGTCTCAGTTTCTTCACTATTAACA
This sequence comes from Gymnobelideus leadbeateri, assembly GCA_011680675.1. Classification (NCBI taxonomy): domain Eukaryota; kingdom Metazoa; phylum Chordata; class Mammalia; order Diprotodontia; family Petauridae; genus Gymnobelideus; species Gymnobelideus leadbeateri. Next base: position 247,861 of record WOXC01002910.1, on the reverse strand, counting down.
TGCAGAGATTGGCTAGATACTCTGAAGTCTCTTTTATCTCTGAAGTTTAATGATTCTGTGATAATTGCTAATGCTAACATATCCCTTTGCCCTTACAAAGTACTTTGCTTTATCAGGCAACACAAACTATCATGGTAAAAGAGCTTTGCGGGTGGTTAAATAATGACTAGATAATTGAGACTTTATGGTTTACAAAATGGTATAACAGAGAAAGAAATATAAGTATTTTCTAATAACTGAGAAATAAGATAGATTATATGCTCATTAGACAGCTGCATTCTAACTGGCTCACTGATCAGCTCGGTTCTTCATGTCAGGAAAGCAAAAAAATCTTACTATTCTTATATGAAGGAACACTTTTCCATTTGGTTGATTTTGGTTTTAACACTGGAACCATGGAGTTTGCTGTTATTTGTTTAACAACGGGGGGCAACAAGGGTCAAAATATAGAAGTAAAATTTTAGCCAAGCCAAAAACTAGAAGTATGGGAGACATACTACTATTTCTAGGAAGATGCACTTTTGTGAACAATCTGGTTTTTATCTTAATTGATTTTGTTACTAAAGTCATTTAGGAGAATCAGACCCTCCCATCAGTTTTTATCAGCCTTATGAAGTTCCTGCTAATACATTTGCCACACAACCAGCTGTGTGACTTGAATATACAATTACACAGAATTCAAAAGTGGAACTAGAAGTGCTGGTTAAAATGAAGATAAAAGGAAATGCATTGTCGGCAGGAGAGTATCAGGGTAATCTTTCTAAAGGCTTGACCTTCTCAACTTCAGTCCCCCTCATCCATTATCTCTCCTCTGCCCCAGGCATTAGCTGTAACTACATGATATTCAAGTAGCAGTGTGGTATAGTAGAAAGAGTACCGGTTCTAGTCTTTGATTTGCCATTTAAATAGCTGTGTGATCTTGGACAAGTCACTCCATGTCTTTGGGCCTCAGTTTACTCATCTGTACACTACAAGGATTATGCAAAATATTTTTACAGTGAATTTCTTTTCAATCTTTTTTTTTCTTGCTTTTTGGAGGGCAATTGGGGTTAAGTGGCTTGCCCAAGGTCACACGGCTACTACGTGTTAAGTATCTGGGGCCAGATTTGAACTTAGGTCCTCCTGATTCCAGGGCCGGTGCTCTATTCACTACCCAACCTAGCCTCCCCTTTACAGTGAATTTCTAAGGAAACTGAGGTTTATTGAGATGAAATGACTGACTCCAGTTTATATAGGCAGAAATAATAATTATAATAGTTGACATAATAAGTGCTTCACACTTTGCCAAGTGTGTTATATACATTATCACATCAACCCTTGGTGAGCATTATTGCCTCCATTTAAAAAAATAATTTTAGCATTTTTTTTAAAAGTTTGATTACCAGATTCTGTCCCTCTCTCCCTCACCCCTTTCCTGAGATGGTAAGCAAACATATATATATATATATATATATATATATTACCTCCATTTTACAGATGAAGAAACTGAGGGTCAGATAAGCTAAATGACCAGCTAGTGGTCACATGACTAGTATGTTTGAGGTAGAATTTGGAGATGATTGCATATTTACATTTCTTCTGCATTCATTATTTGGTATTTGAACTAATTTACAGATGCTTCACTGGCAGTGTTGGTGGGTACTTTTTCTCTTTTGTCTCTTCAAACTTCCTGAATTTATCTAATTTAATCAATAAACCAATAAATTTTTAAATTTAAATTTATTTATTTACTTTTAGTTTACCACATTCAGTTCCACAATCCCTTGAGTTTCAAATTTTCTCCTCCTACCTCTCCTCCCCCCCACCCCCATGGCGGCATGCAATCAAGTATAAGATCTCCAAATACCTTCACATTAAACATTAGTCAAGTTGTAAAGAAGGATTATAATCAATGGAGTGAACAATGAGACAAAAAGAACAAAACAAAACAAAAAAGAGAGCAAGTAGTCTGCTTCAATCTGCATTCAAACTCTGTAGTTCTTTCTCTGCATGTGGATATCCCTTTCCATCATGAGTCTTTTGGAGTTGTCTTATAGCCTTGCATTGCTGAGAGGAGCCCAGTCTATCAAAGTCAGGCATCACACATGCGATGTGTCTGTAATTGTATACAAATTTCTCCTGGTTCTGCTCTTCTTCTCACTCAACATCAGTTTATATGAGTCTCTCCAAGTTATTATGAAGTCTGTCTGCTCCTCATTTCTTATAGCACAAGAGTATTCCATTACATGCATATACCACAACTTGTTTAGCCATTCCCCAATTGGTGGGCATCCCCCTGATTTCCAATTCTTTACCAACACAAAAAGAGCTGCTATAAATATTTTTATACATATGGGTCCTTTACCCACTTCTATGATCTCTTTGGGATACAGCTCTAGAAGTGGTATTGCTGGGTCAAAGGGTATGCACTTATTTATAGCCCTTTGGGCATAGTTCCAGATTGCTTTCCAGAATGGTTGAATCAGTTCACAACTCCACCAACAATGCATTAATGTTCCAATTTTTCCATATCCTCTCCAGCATTTATCATTCCCCTGTTTTGTCATTTTAGCCAATCTGACAGGTGAGATGTGGTACCTCAGAGTTGTTTTGATTTATATTTCTCTAATCAATAATGATTTAGAGCATTTTTTCATACGTTTATAGATATCTTTAATTTCTTCCTCTGAAAACTGCCTGTTCATATCCTTTGACCATTTATCAATTGGGGAATGACTTGTATTCTTGTTTTTTCTTTTTGGAGGGCAGTTGGGGTTAAGTGACTTGCCCAAGTTCACATGGCAAGTTTTTGTGTTAAATGTCTGAGGTCAGATTTGAACTCAGGTCCTCCTGACTCCAGGGCTGGTGCTCTATTCACTGAGCTACCTAGCCACCCCAGTGACTTGTATTCTTATAGATTTGACTCAGTTCTCTGTATATTTTAGAAATGAGGCCCTTATCAGAGACACTGGTTGTAAAAATCCTTTCCCAATTTTCTACTTCCCTCTTAATCTTGGTTATATTGGCTCTATTTGTATAGAAACTTTTCAATTTAATGTAACCAAAATTATCCATTTTGTATTTCATAATGTTCTCTAACTCTTTTTTGATCATAAAATCTTCCCTTCTCCATAAATCTGACAGATTAACTATTCCTTGCTCTCTCAGATTGCTTACAGTATCAGCCTTTATACTTAGATCATGCACCATTTAGACTTTATTTTGGTATATTGTGTAAGATATTGGTCTATGCTCAGTTTCTGCCATACTATTTTCTAGTTTTCCCAGTAGCTTTTGTCAAATATTGAGTTCTTGTCCCCAAAACTGGGGTCTTTGGGTTTATCAAACAGTAGATTACTATAGTCATTGACTGCTGTGTCAAATATATATATATATATATATTTCTAAAAAGACTGTAAATGGACACAGTTTATTTTACATACACTTTATCAAGAGACACCAACCAGACACCAACTGAATACATATTATGCTTCAGTCCTGTTTTCAGTCACTGAATCTAGACCAATAAGAAGCCAACTTTTTAATAATGTGATTGGTTTCAACCTATCTTCAAAGGTTCTCCCTGTTGGCTGAATATACACATTGCATGACTTACACATGGAAGAAAATTGATGGCTTGTTATATGTATTTGTAATGTGCTCTGGTCCTACTTTCTCAGGGACGTGTTCCTTCTACATCACACTTCAGTGTCCAAAGGTACCCTGAGAGTTTGTGGGTGTTTCTTCTGTACTGCTCAACCCCCAACTAGCCATCTTCTCTCAATTGTTATGGGGTCAGTGACTAGTAGCCTAATTCCATTTAATCACTTCACATTGACTAGCATTTACAGAAGGATATTTACCTTAAAGATATACCCAGAACAAATATACAAACATTTCCTCCAACATTTCTGGGGCATTCTTTCCCCTATGCTACCTTGGTCTCTGGGGCACAGGCTCAGATTTAGCTCAGTTCCTACACAGCATTGGTCCCCGAAGTTCACAACCAAAGATGGCATTGCTGCCACAAGAGTACTTCAGCTGGATTGGGGTCTTCAAGTTTACTACAAAAATTTGTCCTTCCTCCTCAATCTATTGATGCTTCATTGGCTGTAAAATCTATCCCAGATCCTGACTATGAATTCCTGTGGCTCCCTCTCTTGAGGTCACTTGCCTTTACCAGACATTATTAGCAAAGGACATGAGATCCCCCAGAAGCAAATGGGACAAAAAGATAGTAGCTTAAGCTGAGGCTTTTTTGAATGCCTCAGCAGCCTCTTTAATCTATGATTTGTTGACCAGAACCAGTTACAGAATGTCTGTATCCAAACTTCACAGTCTCTCTCTCCCTCTCCATGGTACTTTGGTTATACATCATCATGATTCTTTAGGAAGCAGTTCCTTTCAGTCCTTTATATGGAGAGCTACTTTCCCACACGCCATCTCTAGTGCATGTGCCAGACCTTCATTACATATCTGTCTGCCATTATAGTTTTTTTTCTTCAGGGAACCTCTTGGGCTACCTTGCAGAAACATGGATTTTTATAGGTCACTGTTTGAGAAATCCTAGTGGAGACATAGACATTGATGATGAGAAGCATTTGGAGAAATAAAGTTTGACTTGGTTGGTACACATTTGTCATAATACAGGAAAAAACAAACAAAGCTATAATTTGAAAATCTTTATAGGTTACAGACTAACACAGTCTCTCCTCCAGAAAACTTGTAGAGCTATAAAATATCTCCAGCCCCATCCAGTTTTACTGGGCACAAACATTTCACCAATCCTATCCATTCCCATCAAAGCAGAAAAGGTGATGCTGCTGAGAAATGTACAAATTCCAATTATAAATGATACAGTACAGTGTCTATTGATCCATAATAAATGAATTCGAAATTGTTCTCTTTTCTAAGTCCAGTTCAGATGTCATTTCCTCCCCTTCCTGATCACTTCACCTAAAATTCTTCTCTTTTTTCTCAAATATCCTTTTAACAATCTGTCACAGATCATATGACTACCAAGATGGGTTGTTGTTTTCTTTAAATATGTACAAAAATCCCCCAAACCCTGCACAAAAAGAAATGACATGCCATATAAAAGTAACTATGAGCAACACAGTAGCTTAAAATACAATTCTTTAGTGCTGGTGGCCTACACTAACATTGCCTGCGACCTCTAGGCCAGTGAGCTCCCTATGAATTTCTTATAAAATTAACCAGTCAACAAACATTTATTAAATGCTCACCATGTTGCAGATTCTTATTTTGGGGCAGTTAGGTGGAGCAGTGGATAGAGCAGTAGACATGGAATCAGGAAGATCTGAGTTCAAATCCAGCCCCAGACACTTACTAGTTGTGTGATTCTGGATAGTTTTCTCATATGTAAAATAAGCTGGAGAGGGGAATGGAAAACAACTCCAGGATCTTTACCAAACCCCCCCCAAACAAACAAACAATGCTCCCCACCCCACCGACAAAAAAAACAAACAAAAGACCAGAAGGTGTCATGAAGAGTTGGACATGACTGAAATGACTGAACAACAACAATAACAAAAGTATTTCAAATGTTTAAGATACAAAGACAAAAGTAAAATAGTCCTTGATCTAAAGGAGCTTATACTCTTTTTTTTAAAAATTTTTTAATTTTATTTTTTTTTAATTAAACAAATGCTTTATTAACTTCTGGTTTACATCATTCATTTCCACCAGATTATGAGTTACATTTCCCCCCATTTTTCCCTACCCACCACCCCAGAATAGCAGTCCCACTAGATATCCCCTCATCCAATCTGCTCTCTCCCATATCTTCTCCCATACCCCCTTCGACTTTGCCATTAGGGCAAGGTGAATCTCTGAGCCCCACTGCCTGGACATCTTATGAAACATTTAATTTTAAAACTTCGATTTTCAGATCCATTTCCTTTCTCCCTTGTCACCCACTCCCTCTGAGAAGATAAGCAATTCAGTATGTGTTGTACATGTATATCTATGCAAAACATTACCATAGTAGATATATTATAAAAGACTGCTTATATTTCCTTCCCACCTGTCTCACCTCCCACCTGGTCCATTCCCTACTTTGATACTGTCCCTCTTTGATAGTGGGTACTTCTAACCTCCTCTCTCCTGAGAATGCCCTCCCCTCCATCATCCCCCCTCTCATCCCCCTTTCCCCTACTCAGGAGAGTGAGTGAGGGTAAGATATTCCATTTAGTATGTATGTGATTCTCTCCTTGAGCCAACTTCAATGAGAATATGCTTTTGCCTTTTGCCTTCCTGTTCTTCCCCTCCCCTGCAACTACTTCCCCTTGCCTCTTCTACATGAGATAGTTTGCCCTACCCTGTCTCTCTCCATCTCCTCTTGCCACTTTCCTCTCTCACCTCTTGACTTCACCCCTTAAGAATCATCCCTTCCTTGGGGCGGCTAGGTGGAGCAGTGAGCAGAGAGCCAGCCCTGGAGCCAGAAGGACCCGAGCTCGGATCCGGCCCCAGACACCCAACACACAAACAAAAACCTAGTCACGTGAACCTGGGCAAGTCACCCAACCCCAATTGCCCTCCAAAAAAAAAATAATAATCATCCCTTCCCATCAAATTCAACCTGTGCCCTCTATCCATGTATACCTGTGAAAATATGCCATGTACCCTTCTTCAATTATTTTCATAATGAGAAAGGTTTCATCAAACACAGTTATTGTTTTTCCATGTAGGACTGTAAATAGTCCAACTTTGATAAGTTCCTTTTGATTTCTTTTCCTTGATTACCTTCTCAAGCATCTCTTGCTTCTTGTGTCTGAATGTCAAATTTTCTATTCAACTCTGGTTTTTTCATCAAGAATGCTTGAAAGTCCTCTATTCCACTGAATGACCATATTTTCCCCTGAAACAAAATACTCAGTTTTGCTGGGTAGGTGACCCTTGGGTTCATTCCCAGCTCTTTTGCCCTCTGGAATATCATATTCCATGCCCTTTTATCCCTCAGTGTAGAAGCTGCCAGGTCCTGGGCTATTCTGATTGTGTTTCCACAATATTGAAATTGTTTCTTCCTGGCTGCTTGTAGTATTTTCTCCTTGATCTGGTGATTCTGGAACCTGGCTATAATATTCCTGGGAGTTTTCTTTTGGGGATCTTTTTCAGGAGGTGATCTGTGGATTCTTTCAACATCTATTTTGCCCTCTGGGTCTAAAACATCAGGGCAATTTTCCTTGAGAATTTCTTGAAGGGTGATTTCTAGGTTCTTTCTTTGATCATGGCTTTCAGGTAGTCCAATAATTTTTAAATTGTCTCTCCTGGATCTATTTTCCAGGTCAGTGGTTTTTCCCATGAGATATTTCACATTGCCTTCTATTCTTTCATTTGTTTAGATCTGTTTAATAGTATCTTGATTTCTCATAAAGTCACTAGCTTCCATTTGCTCCAGTCTAACTCTGAAGGAATGAATCTCCTCAGTGAGCTTTTGAGATTCTTTTTCCATCTGGCAAATTCGACTTTTTAAGGCATTCTTCTCCTCATTGCCTTTCTGAGCCTCTTTTGCCATTTGAGTTAGTCTATTTTTCAAGGTGTTATTTTCCTCAGTCAGGCTGTTGACTGTCATTTCATACTTTTCTTGCATCTTTTTCATTTTTCTTCCCAAATTTTCCCCCACTTCTCTTATCTGCTTCTTAAGGTCCTCTATGGCCTGTAGCCAGCTTGTATTTTCATTTGGGGCTTTTGGTGCAGGAGTTCTGACCTCACAGTCCTCCTCCATGCTTTGAGCCTCTTTGCCCCTAAAATAGGAGTCCAATGTTGAACTTTTCTGTTTATTTTGTTTCATTTGCCTAGGCATATTGCCACTTAATTACTTGATTTTTGGGCTTGTTGCCACAGTAGGACTCTGCCACCAGACAGGGGAGCTTCCACCCAAATGTGGGGTCTTCACAACTTCTGCCAGTTGGGTGGCCTCTGTAAAGCCTCCACCCACTCTGGCAAGTTGGATACCCACCCCAAACTTCCCCCAGACCACAATCCAGATCCAGGCAGTTTAAAGCAAAAGCGATTAACCCCCAGACTGATTGCTGGATCTTCCTACAGTTCGCAGACCAGGAGCTAGAGCCACTACTGACACTGCAAAATGGCTTCTGTGCAGCTGTTTCTTCAGCAGCTTTTTGCCCCCAGGGGAGGAAGCCACGTGTTCCCCAAATACTGGTCCCAAAGTCCATAGGGCACTAACCTCTCACTTTGTCCTAGGCATATCTGTGCTGATAATTCTGGAATTGCCACAATTGCTGGTGTTCTGGGGTTCCACCAGCGGGTTGAAGGCCTGGCCGCCCTGGGGCTAAAACCGCGGACCTGGGCTCAGCTCTGCAGGCTGCACTGTCGGTTCCCAGCCCGCTGTGCTGCCTGCTCTCAGAGCGCTGCGCTGGCCGCTCCCTGCAGGGCTGCTGGGCTGTCCTCAGCAGGAGGTTAGCTTCTCTGTGCCGTTCTGTGGGTGCTGTGGCTCCAGAAGTTGTTTGGAGCTCCGTTTCACATTGTTTGAAATTTGTGTGGGGCAGAGCACATTGGAAATGCTGTTTCTACTCTGCCATCTTGGCTCCGCCCCTCGAGGAGGAGCTTATACTCTTAATAGAGGGAGAAAACACATACACATACATATATATATATATATATATACACACATATATGTATGTATTTATAATATAATTACTAATACATATGCATAAGTATGTCACTATAGAATATATACAACATTAATATAAAGAATTTTATATGACAAGGACTAGCATTTGGGAGGATAAGGCTTCACATAGAGAATGGTGGCTGAACCAAGACTTGAAGAAATCTAGAGATTTCAAGAGGTAGATGTGAGGACAGAGAGCACTCCAAGCTTGAGGGTCAGCCATTATAAAGGGACCAGTCAGGAGATGGAGTGCTATATGCGAGAAACAGAAAGTAGGTCCACATAACTGAATTGTAGAGGTCATAGAAGGAAGTAACATGTAAGAAAAATGGAAAGGTAGGTAGAGGCCAGGTTATAAAAAGCTTTAAATAACAAAAAGAGGAAGCTCTATTTGGTCTTAGAAGTTCTAAGGAGCCACTGGAGTTTACTGAGTAGATATGTGTGGGGATAACCTGATTAGACCTACCCCAAATCACTTTGGTAATAGTGTGGATGGTGGATTAGAATGGGGAGAGATTTGAGTCCCAAATAGGAGGGCCTACTTCAACAATTCAGGAAAGAGGGGATAAGGGCCTAAACTAGTGTATGATTAAAGAGAAAGCATCAAATAGATGTCATGGGGCATAGAAATTATAAGATTTGGCAATTGCTTGAATATGTGTGGTGAGTGAGGAGGAGGTATTGAGGATGAGAAAACCTGCAAACCTGGGTATCTTGGAGGATGATGATGTCCCTGACAGAAATTGTGAAGATTGGAAGAATATGTTTTATGGGAAAACTGATGGGTTCTGCTTTATAGATGCTGAATATGAGATGCCTGTGGGACAGTCAATTCAGAATGTACCACAGGTGTTTGGAGATGGAAGACTGGAATTCACAAAACAGGCTACATCTACATCTAGATCTGAGGGTCATCAGGAGAGAGATAATTGTTAAATATATGGGAACTGATGAGTTCACCAGGAGAGACAGAGTAGAGAGAGAAAAGAGTCCAGGATAGAACCTTGGAGTATACCCACAGTTGCAGGGCAATGATAGAGTTACTTACAAGTATACACTAATGCTAATGGTTTATATGGATTTATCTTATATCCTTCAATTTTTCTGGTTATTAATGATTTTAAATAATTTTAGGTGACTAGGGTTCTTTAAGTACACTGTCATAGCATCTGCAAAAAAACAATTGTTTTATTTCCTCTTTGCTTATGTGTATTCTGTCACTTTTTTCCTTATTTTGTTATGATAGTATTTCTAGTATTTTGTTAAATAGTAGTAGTGATAATGGATTTTACCCTTAATCTTATTAAAAAGGCCTCTAAATTTTTCCTATTATATATAATGTTTCCTCTTGGAATTAAAGAAATAGTTTTTACTAAGTTAGTGAAACTTCTATTATTCCTATGAATAATACAAATATTGTTATGAATAATAAGTTATTATTTTTTATATAAATAATTTCTTGGTTAATATTTATGTTATTATTTCTTATACAGAATTATCATATTAAATAGTGAGAAATATTCTTATGAATAATATAAATGAGTGCTGGATTTTGTCAGATGCCTTCTTAGCATCCATTGATATCATCATATGGTTTTATTATTTATATTATTATTATTTTTTTTAATTTTAATTTTGCTTTTTGGAGGGCAATTGGGGTTAAATAACTTGCCCAAGGTCACACGGCTAGGTTTTTTTGTTTTGTATGTGCATTAAATGTCTGAGGCCGGATCCGAACTCAGGTCCTTCTGACTCCAGGGCCAGTGCTCTACTCACTGTGCCGTCTAGCCGCCCCTTATTTATATTATTAACATGGTTTATTTTATTTATAATTTCTTTATAATGAACCAACCTTTCATTCTTGGTATAAACACACCTTAGTCATAGTGTATAATCTTTCCAATATGTTATTGTAGCCCACTTGTTAATATTTTAGTGATAATTTTTATAGCAATGTTCATTGGGGATATTGGTCTGTAATTTTCTTTCTTTGGATTGTCTCTCTCTCTGGGTTATTGGCATGACAAGTCAACAAACATTTATTAAGCGCTTACTGTCTTCTAGACCCTGTAAATACAAATTCAAGCAAAAAGAGAGTCCCTGCACTCAAGGAACTTATATTCTAATGAAAGAAGATAATATATAAAAGGGAGCTCAAAACAAGAGGAAAGAGTGGGGGGGAGGTGGAGGTACAGTGGATAGAGCATTAGACCTGGAATCAGAAAAACAGATCTTTCCTTAGACACTTAATAGTTGTGTGAAGCTGGGTAAATGTAATGGCAAGCACAGAAGGAGTTCACACCTTGTTTCAGCTATTGAATTAACACCTTGTTTCAGTCCAAGTTTCTTTTGAGCCTTGTATCAAGTCCCTTAAGAAATAGATAGTGTGAAGCCCACAACGTGTGAACCCTGGAACTCATGAACTCCTGCAACAGGAAGGGGAGGAGCTAGTGACCGTATATAAGGAGAGGTCTTGGCTAGAGACAGCAGAACTGAAAAGAGGACTCTTGTGGTGGCAGAGTTAAGAAGGAGAAAATTTGTGGTATCCTGGCACTGTCTACTCTGTGTTGATATTTGTTTGTGATACTTTGTACAGAAGCGCTGGGACCTTGCTGGAAGCCTGAAAGATTTCCTGGTTGTATGTTTACAGAAGTCCTGGAAGAGGGTTTTGGAGGTCCTGGGACTTTACTGATGATCGGTGCTGACCTCTTGGACCTTTGTTAGTGGGTCTGTGTTGATTTCTATGTTGATGATTTGTGCTGACCTCTTGGACCTTGTTTGTGGGCCTGTGTTGATTTCTCTGTTGATGTGATCTGTGTAATGTTGATGGTTCTGTGTAATCAGAACCTTGAAAACTGTTCACAGCAGCAATCCTCAGGAAAGCTGCTTGTGCGTAGCTTTACAGTAAATCACTTAACCCCTGTGTGCCTCAGTTTCCTCATGTGTAAAATGAAGATAATAATAGTAATAAACCTATCCATGAGAGAAGCTGTGAAAATAAACTAATATTTGCAAAATGCTCAAAGAGCTATATACATAACTAATAGTCATAGTATTAATAATATGTGTTTATTATATGAAAATATAAAGGATAAAATCTAGGAAAAAGTATATGTTATATCTTTAAAATCCATAGCCATAGTTTATCTTGCCATAAAACATACATTAAATATATGAATATACTATATTCAGATAATGGAGTGTTATTTTATTCATGTATTTAGCTACTGTCATAAAACAATCAATAAATAGTACCCAGCAATGGAAGAAGACAATAGCATGTGATTTACTGTGATTCATCTTTTGATTTTCTTTGATTTATCCAGTATTTAGCTTGTTTCTACATAGTTGTTTGCATGGTGTTTCTGACATCAGACCATGAGCCCCTTGAGCACAAGGTTGTCTTTTGCTTTTCTTTCCTGTCATATACTAAATGTTTAATAAATGTTTGATGAATATTTAAATAAATAAATTTAAGTAAATGTTTAAAGACACAGCTATGACTAAAGCCTATTAAAAAATAACCATTACAGTATAGAGTCTACCTATGTGCCATATGGATGTATGCTGAATATCAGGCTCCATAATACTCTGCATTCTTTCTTTCTTGTGATAAACTGCTATTGGAGTCACCATATTTATTCATATCAATATTTGACTCCTACAGACTTACTTGACCACACTGTGCTCAGTGTACTACTCCAGGCTGGGGGTGGGGAGGGGAGGAAGAAAAGGTAGAGTGGAAGCTATGCCATAGGAACTTGTATATCATTGTATGAGGGATAAACACTCAGATCATACCTGTTGGAATTGTGCTTTCATATTTGGACAGGTAAATAGGAACCTAGAAATACCTCTTTGTATCACTGCCATTTAATAAGGACTGCAAATGGCAGCTTGGATCAAAGCAAAAGGTTATGGTAAAAGGGGCCTTTCTGGGTAGTATGGAAGGTAGTTTCTGTTCTTTTTTGACCTCTTCCCTATATTTCCTTAACATCATAATCCCCAATTCTCTCCTTTCTTACTCTGGTCTCTGATAAAGAGGTGATCCTTCTCTAAGATCAGCCTGCCAACATTCCTTTCATCCATCCTTTTCAGTCTTGTCCAGCAGACTCCCCTCCACCCCTGCCCTGCCCCATCATCCCTGCTCACTATCTGATCTTCAAGCTTTTCCTTACTGGTTCCTTTCCTGCAACCTATAAACATGCCCAAGTTTCCCCATCCTTAAAAAAATCACTAGCTCTTAGCATTCCTTTCTCAGTCAAACTCCTTAAAAAAAAAACCTGTCATTGTTCCTGATCTCCATTTCTTCTCTGTTCATTCCTTTCTAAATCCTCTGTCATCTGGTTTGCCACCAAATCATTAAATGGAAATAGCCTTTCCAAAGTTAATGATCTCTTAATTGCCAAATCTGAAGGCCTTTTATTAGTCCTCATCATTCTCAAACTCTCTGAAGTATTTGCTGCTACTGGCCACCTTCTGCTCCTGGCATCTCTTTCTCCTTGGATTTTTTCTGATACTTCTCTGCCTTGGTTCTCCTTTCACCCATCTTAAAAACAAAACAAAACTTTTATATTTATTTTTTTTTGGAGGGCAATTGGGGTTAAGTAACTTGCCCAAGGTCACACCACTAGGTTTTTGTCTGTGTGTGTTAAGTGGATCAGAACTCAGGTCCTTCTGACTCCAGGGCCCGGCGCTCTACTCACTGCGCCACCTAGACGCCCCCAAAACTTTTATTAATATCTTTTGTGTTGACATCAATTAAATTTCCCCTCAGGCTCTTTCCCCTTCCAGAGAATAACCCCATGTCACAAAAATATTTTTCAAAGAAAAAAAATAAAGCAAGAAAGAGACAGAGGAAGAAGATGGGAAAAACAATTAGCAAAGCTATTCAATACATTGAAAAAAAAATCTGAATATGTGTGAAATGTTATATACATCTGGATATCCATCTCCAAAAAGGAGTGTGTATGTGGAAGCCAGAGGTGTGGGGCGGGCAGGAAGCTCATTTACTCATATTTTTTCTTTGAAGTCATGCTTTTTCTTTATAATTTTTTTTCTTTCTTTTTTTTTTTTTTTTTTGGAGGGCAATTGGGGTTAAGTAACTTGCCCAAGGTTACGTGGCTAGGTTTTTGTTTGTGTATGTTAAGTGTGTGAGGCCGGATCCGAACTCAGGTCCTTCTGACTCCAGGGCTGGCGCTCTACTCACTGCACCACCTAACTGCCCCTCTTTGTAATTTTTCAATGTTCACTTTCATTTATTTGTAATTGTTCTACCTGTGTGTTGTTATAGTTACTGTTTATAGTTATCCTTTTACATTGAGAGGGTTAAGGGGTGCAGAGTCCCTTCAATTTGGAAAATCCACATAAAATTTCTTGGTCCTCCCTTTTGTACCAGAGAAGAAGTCTGAATTTTTTCTTTTTCTTTTCTGAGGTGTTTACAGTACCTCACTGTAAAATATGGGTTGATAAAATACAATACTATACATATATTTTATGCATTTTTGAGTTTCTAAACTTTTTCTGTGATGTCTGCTGCTCTTCTCATATTGTCTGTGGCTTCTACAAAACCCCAAAATTCTCATTTAATTTTTCATGCTGACCTGTGATTATCAAAATCATGATGGGGAAAGTCAAGATGTGGAAGGGATAACTGTATATAGTTTTCTTGGCTCTGCTTACCTCACTGCAGCAATTCATGTGAGTATTTCCCCACGTGCTTCTGTTTGCATCATATTTGTTATTCCTTTTGGCACAGTAGTATTCCATTGCATTCATGAGCTACATTTTAAAAAGCCATTCCCTACTTTATGGGCATAAACTTATTTCTATTTCTTTGTCATCACAAAAAGTGCTACTATAAATATTTTGGTGTTTATGGGAATCCTCCTATCTCAACTGTTCCTCAGTCTCTTTTGCTGGTTCATTATCCCTATCACTCCCCCTAACTATGGGTGTACCTCAAAGTTCTGCCCTGGAACTTTCTTTGTCTTTGTCTCTTTTTTTTTTTTGTCTCTCTCTCTCACCTTATTACCATCCATAGATTTAATTATCATTTCTATGCACATGACTCACATAAACATACATGTATATATATATATGTATGCATGTATATTGAGAAATATAGACATTTAATTTCTCTGTGTGTGTATATGTATGCAGGTACGTATATATTTTTGTGATATGTATGTATATGTGATAAATATGTGTTTATATATGTATGTGTATCTATCCATCTATCTATCTATCTATCTATCTATCTATCATCTGTAGCCCTAATCTGTTTCCAGGGTTCCAGTTTTACATCACTATTACATTAGATATTTCAAACTGGATGTCCCATAGATATCTGAAACTCAATATGTTCCAAAAAGAACTCATCTTTCTCCAAACTTTATATCTTTTCAGTCTCACAGGTTCTTGACCTTCTTGTTCTCCTTGATGCCTCATTAAAATGAGATGCTCTCCAAAGTAAAACAATTATCTCTTAATGCCATATGGTTTTTGTTTCTTTTCCAGTTCTCCCCATTTTTCTGCTTCTCTGAAGCATTGGACACCACTGATCACGTTCTCACGGATATCTACTCTCTTCTCTGGGCTGCTGCCAATGGTTCCAAGTATGTTACTTATCTAAAGCTTCATACCTTCACAGTTAAAAATTTTGGAAAATGAATTTTAACCTGTTTAAAAATATTCCCAAACTAAGAATTTCAGTGGGTTTTAATCCCATTTGCTATAAATATAAAAAGCATGAGACATTCTAATTAGTTTGCAGGAAGATCTATGATATCACAGAAGATGGAATTTTACTAATCAAATTCAACAAAAATCTGTGTAATTGGTAGATGGGATCGAAAAAAGGGTATCATGATTTAATAAACACAGATAGTGGTATGCTCCTTCCACTTGAAGCTGCTTCTCATTTTAAAATCTCTTTTATCTATGACAGACATTAAAATCAAGTGTAATATAAACTGACCTTAGAAAACACATTTTTTGAATCATTGTAACACAAAGTAGTTAAACTAAAACATTCACAAATAATGCAATTATTCAATGATATCTCTCACCCCAAATATAATCAGTAATATTTTAGTAAAAGGGTTTTATATCATTAATAAAATGTTATTTTCAAAATATTCATCTCTAATCTCTTTTAAATGTCCATTTTAAATAGTTTCATACACTATTAGTATAGTAATACATATGTAATTTATAAATAAGTAGATAGGTTCATATTGGTATAATGTGCTTAGAATTTTTTTACTGATAGGGGTACATAATAAAAAAGTTTGAAGGCCACTGGTTGAAGTGACATGCCCATAACTACCCAGTTGATAAATGTCAGAATTGGGACTCTAACCCAAATCTTCTTAGCCTAAGTTCACTGGACTTTTTGCTTTATTTACATATTATCTTCCTTATTAGAATGTGAGCTCTTAGAGAACAGGAACTGTTTATACCATTCTTGGTATCATGTGTATCAGGATATATAGCCAGAATTTAATATAAATGTTTGTTGACTGACTATGCCACATTCCTTCAGCCCCAGTAAATATAAAGCATTAGCTCTTTGAAAGTTAGTCTGACTCCCTTTTATCCCTGATGTAATGGCAAGCAGAGTAGTACTTTGCTGCTTGTTTCAGCTATTCAAGTGCTTGTGCACCTCACCTTTGATTGTGTAAAGTCTTTGTTGGAAATTGTATACATTGTGTTGCCCTTAATAGGCCTAAGGGAGTTTGGAGACCTTCCCTGCCCTTAATAGGCCTAGTGTTATCACATGGAGCCCATGGTGGGAGGAGCTTGCTGAAAGAGCAGAGCAAGAAGGGTGGAACAGGAAGGAGCAGAGCAAAGCTTGAGCATGAACTGGAACCAAGCAGAACTGAGAGGGAGAATGTTTGTGATATCAGCACTCTGTCTGTTGTTCTGTGTTGGTGTTCCTTTGTCAGACAGAAGCACTCTGCCTGTTGAATTGTGTTACTTTGTCAGATGGCAGCACTTTGTTAATTTGTGTTACTTTGTCAGACAGAAGCACTCTGTCTATTAATTTGTGTTAGTGTTACTTTGTCAGAAGCACTGTCTGTTGATTTGTGTTGATTGCTCAGACAGAAAGTGAATTAAGATGATAGTGCTGGTAACGTGTGTAAATATTGTTGTAGCCCTGTTAAGCTTTGTTTTCCTAGAAACAGAAACTGTGAAGAGCTTGGAGTGGAGCAGTCCTCATGAGCTGCAATAAGGAACAGGACTAGAGAGCTGCCTACCTGTGAGTCCAGGCAATAGTCAGATGAGTCCAGGCAAGAGCTGGGAGCATGGAAGAGGAGCCATGGGGTTTGGAAGTCAGCCTCGAGTTAAGATGAAAGAAGACTACTTGGGTACTCAGTGCTGACTGAAGATATTGTGACTTACTGTGACCTAGGGGTGGATGGTGTTTGTACTTTATCCCTTAAGGATGATTGGCTTATTACCCTTTAAGGATGATTGACTGAAGGATGATTGGAAGCCAGCCTGGAGTCAAGATGAAAGAAGACTTGACTTGGGTATTCTATATTGATTGAGGAGATTGTGACTTAATTAATGATATGTTTTGTTTAAGACTATGTGGCCAGCTTAGTAACAAATCGTTATGCTATTTTGTTATGAATGTAGTGCTTTAATTTCTTGAATGTTTTGCTTTAGTTTATTGCTGAATAAACAGAGAGTTCACTATACTATTTGATTAGATTCTTAAAGTTACTCACAGCAACAGTTGTCAGGAGAACTGCTCATGATTGGCTTTATACCTGAGAAGGAGCTAGTAGGGGCATAATTCAATTCCTAGATTCCTCAGTTTGGGGAAGTTCCTGAACTTGGATTGGTACCAGATTTAAAGTAGTGTTTGGATTGAATCTTGGGTAGCTTTTTTGGGCTGTACCAATGGCTCTTTTGCTATGAATCCAATTTCTAGGGTAACACCAGCCCCTTAGACTTGGAGACCTGAGGGTCATTTGCCAGGGCATTCATCCCACAGTATGCAAGGCTTTTGTCAAGTTTGTTTGTCATCAATGTTTCTCAACATACTATATTCTGGGGGTACCTATAAGAGGTATGAGGAAGTTTCTATGAGAACAAAGCATTGAATTTGTTTGATTTATTAAAAATCCACCCTTGCCTGAGGATCTCTGTATGTATACAAAATACCTCAATTAAATTCAAACCAGAAGCTAAAATTCCCTGTCAAAATGAAATATACCCAATATGGAATGCAACAAAACAAGAAAGACCTTTTTTCACTTCTTCAAGGTCAACAAAGTAGCAGACTACTGAACTATGATTGGGTAGGATATGCAAAGGAAGTCTGGCTTCATGTGTAGGATGAGTTGTGGCACAATTTATTCAGTTTGATTTAATACATCGTTTTCCCCTAACTTCATTTGACAAAAGTTTTTAAAGCACCTGCTATGCGCGAGGCATTGGGGAGAGGCACAAAGAAAAAGAAAGGAAGGAAGAGAGGGATGGAAGAAGAAAAGAAAGAGAAAGGAAGGAAAGAAAAGAGGGAAGGAAGGATCCCTGTTATCAAGGAGTTTATATTCTACTGAGAGATATAATATACACATAAGAAAGCAAATATGAAGTATGTACAATGTATTACAGAGTCATTTCCAGAGGGAGAAAGTGCTCATAGTATCTGGTGCACATATATAGTAGGCCAGTAGAAACCATTTAACATTAACACAAATTCCTCCAGATTTCAATATGAATTAATTGTAAAGGCTCCTAGGAGGGTTTTAGAGGTATTTCAGTCATTCATACCAGAAAGTTCTTTATAATATATAATCAAGATTATCTTTGATGAGGGAATGGATATTTTGATAGAATTGAGGGGTGGGAGAAAGGGAAGGATAGGGGATGAGAGCCTATTCTTGAACAGAGGGCTTGCTAATTTGTTGCTGAAGCAGTATTTGTACCTGGGTCTTTCCAATTCCAAGTTTGTTCAGGGATCTATCCACTGTACTACCTAGTTCCTTGCCATTTTTCATGTGTGTCTGGGATTCTCAGTGCCTATCACATAATAGGTATTTAATCATTACTCATGGAATAGAACTCAGTGGGTTGGATTCAGATGAATTTTAGTTCTGAAGACTCTGATTTAGCCTTGTTTTTGCTTTGACCAAAAATTGTATTTTATTGGCATGGAGAACTTTCATAGCTGTTAAAATCAAGCCATGATACAAAACCCAACCTATCAAGGCAATCCATTCTATCTGAAAGCTGTGTTAGGAAGTTTTTCTTTACACTGTTAAATTTTTGTTGTTGTTCAGTTGTTTCCATTGTGTCCAACTCTTTGTGACTGCATTTGGGGTTTTCTTGGCAAAGATACTGGTGTGGTTTGCCATTTCCTTTTTCAGCTAATTTTACAGATGAAGAAACAGAGGCAAACAGGGTTAAGTGACTTGCCCAGGGTCACACAGCTAGTAAGTATCTGAGGCCAGATTGGAATTCAGAAAGAGGAGTCTTCCTGACTCCCGGCCTGACACTCTATGGCTACCTAGCACAGTGGCTAGAGTTAAATTAGCATCCTATAATTCGCACTCACTGGGCCTAGTTCTGTTACTTGGGGTCAAGTAGATTATTTTTAATCTCTTTTCCATGAGAGTCCTTTAAATACCTGGATAATCATACTAACAGCCTACATTTATGGAGCACTTTAAGGGTTGCAGAATGCTTTACAACATACCCTGGGAGGTAGGTGATATTATCATCCCCATTTTACACATGAGGAAATGGAGGCTGAGAGAGATTGTCTGAGTGACCCAGAGAATCAGCAGCTGATTAGGGACTCAAATCCAGCTTCCTGACTCCAAGTCAACTATTCTATCCATTACACCATACTACCTCTCTCTTCCCCGAATCTTTTCTCCAGGCTGAACATCCCTGGTTCCTTCAGCTAATTCTTGCAAAAGATGAGCTTCCTGCCATTCTTGTACTTTGCAACTTTTACATCCCTGAAAAACAATGTATGGCATTCACATTGCAGATTACAATCAGTTTAGTTATTGCACAAGACAATCTCCGAGAGCTGGAAGACTATTTAAAAAAATCATTATTATAAAGGTGAAAGAAATCAGATACTGACATACCATGGAGTTTGAGAATTTAACATGGTGGGATTTGGTTTGATGTAATATTTTAGATGGTTTTAAAGAAGATAAGCATTGCTCCTCTTGAAATTCAGTGATACAAAATCACATAGGCCTATGACATCAGGCCTAAAAGAAACCAAGATCTCGGGACACAAGAACATTAATTAAACTAAAATTTGAAATCTTTGAAAAGGGTTTTTCCTGGTTACTGCTGCTCAGACCATTCCTGTGATCATGTCAGTTGTTATTTGGTCATGTCCCACTCTTCATGACCCCATTTTGGGGTTTTCTTGGCAAAGATACTGAAGTGTTTCGCCATTTCCTTTTCCAGCTCATTTTACATATGCGGAAATAGACAAACCGGGTTAAGTGACTTGCCTAGGGTCATTTCAGTAAGTGTCTGAGGCTGGATTTGAACTCAGGAAGACGAGTCTTCCTGATTCTGACCTCAGTACTCTATCCACTATGCCACCTAAATGCTCTGTGCTATTTTCCAGTACTCTGTGGCAAATACTGTTGTCATAGGATCATAGATCCAGAGCTGGAAGAGACCTAGAGGTCGCCTTGCCCTACACTTTCATTTTACAGGTGGGGGAACTGATAGTCGGAAAGGTTAAATCGCTTTCTCAATTCACCCAGGAATTAAGGGGCAGAGCTGGTATCTGAACTCAGGTCTAATCACTCCCAAGTTTACTCACATTTTTGTACCATTTTATGAGTCAGAATGCTTTTTGGCTTCATTCTACGAGGATGCCCCTGAGGAATAATTTTCTTATAGCACTGCTGTCCTTTCAAAAACTCCCTATTTTTTGATGATGTTACAGCAGGGAGACTTCACTGATATGGCAGATTCTTTGAAATGGAAACTCTGACATAGTGACCTTTCTCTCAGATAGCCTAGTATAGACTTCATGCTTTAACGGGTAAACAGTTCTTCATCCAAACTGTATACATTTTGAAAGATTCCTGTCCCCCCAGTGGGCTAGGAGTCACAAGTGGTTGCAGAAGTATTGAAAGAGTGTTTACAAAATTATTATCTAATATTTCTGTGGTGCTAGGAGGTACACATGCCTTGCATGGTAAATAAAGTTGGGCCAAAGAAAATAACCGAGTTCTTGCCCCAAGGTACTAATGATTTGAATGATGCAATTTCAGGGGAAAGGCAATCTGAGTTGCCAGGAACTTTTCTCTATATTGGTAGTTTTTGTTCTCAAGTTGTGTTATCAAAAAATGATAGGGACTGGTATTAAAACTCTCTGAAATTACTTTCAGGTTTTTGTCAGGTGGCTTTGTCTAGACATCCCCGTAAGCTTCATACCCAAACCAAACTATCCACTTAATTTACTAGCCTACGTTTCATTGTAAAAGACATAGAAACCTTGTAGTCTTTTCCATGAAAAAATTATTTCATCATTTTAATTTTGTTAATAATCTCTTAAGAAGTCTTAAGGTCCATCAATACCAGCATAGTGGATAGAGTAAGAGAATCTGAGTTCAAATATTGGCTTTGCCACTGAGATGATGGATTTCAGTCATTTTTTCATTTCGTGTCTAACTGACCCCATTTGAGGTTTTCTTGGCAAAGATCCTGGAGTGGTTTGCCATACTAGAGAGGTTTGCTATTTACTTCTCCAGTTCATTTTACAGATAAGGAGACTGAGGCAAACAGAGTTAGGTCACATAGCTAGTAAGTCTCTGAGGCCAGATTTGAACTCACAAAGTTGAATCTTCCTGACTCCAGGCCTCCTGTTCTAGCCACCGTGTCACCTAGCTGCCCCTGACCTTGCATAAGTTACTTTAAATCACTGGGCCTCATTTTCCTCATCTTTCACATGAAGAGATTGGACTAGATGATTTCTAAAGTCCCTTCATGTTCTCAGTCTATAATCCTATGAATGTGTTTTTATTATAAATAATAATGTAGATAGTAATGCCAACCAAAGCTCCAGTATGGATACTGTGGACCCCAGAGAGCTTTAGCTCCTGACATCCACAGTGGGCAGGCTAAGAGACCAAAGTGCAATCAAATTTTCTTTGGAAGAAATTACAAAATAAATTTTAGTCACCTCCTAATGGGAGAGGGAAGGACCTCAAGTTTGGAAAAGTGGTGAAAAGCCTTGGGTCATGCCTTCAGGAAAAAGAATAGGGGCAGCTAGATGGTACAGTGAGTAGAGCGGCCCTGGAGTCAGAAGGACCTGAGTTCAGATCCGGCCTCAGACACTTAACGCACACACAAACAAAAACCTAGACGTGTGACCTTGGGCAAGTTACTTAAACCCAATTGCCCTCCAAAAAAAGCAACAAAAAAAAAAAAAGAAAAGAAAGAAAGAAAGAAAGAAAGAAAGAAGGAAAGAAAGAGAGAAAAAAGAATAGATGGGTAGAGGTGGAAAGAATGGCAAGTCCTGATTCCTGAATATACATAGTTTCCTGGGGACAACTCTTAGAGGCCATACTTAGAGAAGGGAAAACTTAAGGAAAGTATATGCTGTTTTCAAATATTTGAAAAAGATGTTATGTGGAAGAAGCCCAGCCAATTTTTCATTTCCCACCAGTTTCTCTCTTTGGATTAAATCCACCATTACCATGCTATGCTGGGTACCTTCTCTCCCCTCACTACCCCTCTTTTGTGTATTGTCTTCTCCCATTTAGATTGTAAGCTCCTTGAAGGCAGGAACTCTTTTTTTTCTTCTTATTTGTATCCCTGGCCCTTAGCACAATTCTTGGCACATAGTAGGCACTTAATAAATGTTTATTGTATTATATTATGTTGTAAGAAGAATTAGGTTGTGGAAGGGAAAACTAGGATCAAGGAAAAGACAAATTTTGGGTTCATATAAGGTAAAACTTTCCATGAATTAATTAAGGGCTGTCTTAATTAAGATAATGGGTTCTCTGTTGCTGGACAATAAGATGGAAGCTGGATGACCACTTGTTGGGGATATTATAGAAGGGATTCTATGCTTTGAATAAAGATTATATTGGATAACTTTTGAGGCCATTTCCCACTATAGGATTCTGGGGTTGTTGTTCACATCCTCAAATGACCTACATTTCTAGTTGAAGAAAATTTTAGGGTAGAGTACATGAAATTCAAGTTTGTGTGGATCGTGGTATCTGAAAGCATGACCCTCATAAAGATATATGACTGGAATATACAAATTTCCCTTAAATGGATGCTCAACTAGAAAATTATGTTATCTAGAAAACTATTAAGGACTTACTTTGCTCCAAGTTTTATTTGACTTTCTTTGAATTTCCTTCATTTTTTACTTCATTTCAGTGCTTTTCTCTTGTCCTTGCTTCTGCCTCAGTTTACAAAAGCTAGAGTACTAGAATCATTTAATGTGCTGACATCGTCAATACCACCTCCTGCTATCTTTTATGATTTAGCAATTCTTCTTCACCCAATTCTCTGGATTTTTGACTTTCAGAATTGTGGATTTTTGGAGGGGGGAAGGAGGGAAGGTAAAGGTATTATTTCAGCAATATTTTTATACTATGCTACAAAATGTATTCATACAAGATGAGGTCAAACCAAAAAAGATATAAAAACCAATATCTACTATGTAAAGGTTCATAGTTTCTAGAAAGATACAAACTATAATGACCCCAAGTAAAGAATGAAATACTGTTCTTCTGGGACAGTTACCTCCTGGTTTTGGATGAGTAGAATAGTTGTTTTGGGGGATATGATGGTGCTGCTCCTTTAAGTCCTAATCAAACCACAGATATATTACAAGGACAATAGGGTGTCTAGCCAGCCTGTTCTAGTTAAATATTTTCAATAACCATGGTTACTTCTCCCCATAGGCAGTGAAGAGTTCTCTAAGTTAGGGTGTTATGGGCCTGGTGCTTTACCAATCTCTCCATACTCTTCACATCTGTATACCAGAACTCCAGTCAATCCTTCATCCTTTTGATCTGCTACAAATCCAGCATTAATGTTTCACCCAAGTTATGTCTGCTTGCTTATCCATTTCATTAATGCTACCTTTTACTAGACTCAATGAAAGAGATTTTAACCCTAGCAGCACCAACACATTCATGGTAACTTTAGTGTGTGGTCCATTTCATCATACATAGGTGAGATGTCTGTGGTTGGTGTGGTGGGTGAGAGTCCTCTCCATGGGATATAATAGCTGAATTTTCTGTGGGGGCAGAGCTTCACTGGCAGTTAGATTTAGCTACTGGTGGCAGGGTGTCTTCAATGTTTGGAATTTTTTTACATTTCCCACTGTCAAATACATGGAGAGTATCAATCTTTCACTGCCTTTATATGTTCAGTAGAGATTTTCTAGAACAGGGTAAATGAACAATTCCCCCCAATCAAGAAGTCCTTCAAGGACCAACGGAAGACAAATACTGGCATTTTATGACATCAGTGCAGTCCAAGAGAATGAGAGGTTTTAAATTTTTTGATAATACAGAAACAATCATGCATGGATATCACATCAGGGAGTTTGGCATTTCTTTATATCCTTGCTTGTTTCCTTATAACCTGTAGGTCTCCAGGGTTTAATTTCTAAGTCCCAAAGGCTGTTTTACATAGGTTCATTGCCTCAATGCTGCTTTTCATTTTTTTCCCTGAGTCTTTTCCAGAAAAATAAAAGCAATACTAGGATGTATCATTTGACTATATAGGTGATGATGATGATGGCTAGCATCTTATAGTGCTCTAGTGCCAATGCAATATTCACAGTGCCCATGATCATTATAAATATACCTGCATGGTGCTCAATCACAAAATATAATACACTCTCCATATAGAAGACAGAAGCAAAGCATTTATTCATACACCAGAAAACTGAATCCCCAAACCAGTAAGCCGATTCCATCATAGTAGCAAAGAAGTTAATAAGCCACAATAGCACAGAGAGCCATAGCATCCTTTAGCCTTCCCACCAACCAACACAAGACCAATATTTATTCACAAGCCTGTCTCTCCCAGAAGCATCTTTTCCTCCCAACTATCTAGCTTGCTCTGACTCCTGGCTTCCTGTGGGCTTTGCTCCACCCTTCAGCAAACTCCTCCCACCATAGATTCCATGTGACCACATTCAACTTAATAGGGGGCTGAGTATATTTATTTTCAAAGCAGGGAAGGTCTTCAAATTCCCTTGAACTTATTAAGGGGGCAGGAAAGATCTTCAAATTCCCATTACCATTACAACTGCTTTAAGGTTTGTAATCTGTTTTACAAATATAATCAAAGTTTAAAGACTCTCAACTACATTGAGAAATAAGTGCTATATGATTATCTCCAATTTATACCTGAGAAAATTGAGGAAGACAAGAGGTTAAGTAACTTGCCCAGATTCACAACATTGATATTTGAGGTCAGATTTGAATTTAGGGTCTTCCTGATCCTAGGTATACCATTCTAGCCACTCTGCTATTTAGCTGCCAATGTGAGAAGAATTGACCTGTGGTCAAACTTACTGAAGACATTTTCATAAAACTTGGTAAGACCATCTCTTTTGATAAGGTAGGTGTCCTGAACAAAGTCAGGGCCCTAAAGATTGAGTTGGTGACCCAATTTCTTGTCATAGAGCTCTTCTAGTCACTGTTCAGCACATCCTTCATGATGATGGGAGTCAAGGCTCTGGCTCTGCTCTACATGGAACTCTGGGGAGGTCTTTGGGGGAAGCTAGGAGTGCTGACCTCATAATTACATTTGACTCTGTTTATTTTTTTCTGTGCCGTTGCCTAGAAATTTGTTCCCTCCCCAACCCTTAAATCCTCTTTGCTATATTGGCTAAAATCTTCACTTGGCTAACTCTCCTTGATTTGGTAATACTACCCAAGACCACACTGCTTCCTGCCTAGCCTCCATATCCATTGTCCAGGGGAGCAACCTCAGTAGAGATGTGACTTGAAAACTGGCTTCCCAGATGCTGTAAACCTTTCCTTTTCAGTAGCCAGAGGTACCAAGTGGGAAAAAGAAGTTCTTAACACTGAAGTCCTTCACATTGTCAAATGCCTCAGTGTCAAAAATGGATATGGTTTTCTCAAAGGAAGTGATATAGAAGATGTACTACCATTTGCTTTGTTACTAAGGACCATGGAACCTTTCCATCCAACTTGCATCTGAAACCTTCTATATGGGTTTTTCCCTTCCATTAGAATGTGACTTTGTTTGAGAGCAAGCATGGTCTTACATTCTTATTTGCTTCCCCAGTGCTCACTGACACAGTAAGTTCTTAACAAATGCTCATTCATTCATTCAAAGAGCCCACAGAGGCAATTAGACAAATGGGAACTAGGGGAATCCAGAACACTTTTATGTCTTTGACAGTTGCCCAACTAATTCCTGTGATTTAGTTGTTACAAGATTATTTATTTTTCTCAGAGAAGGAAGCTAGAATAAATTCAAATCACTGGGTACTAAGAATGCATGCATGTATGGATTATCCAAATCTTGCAGCTGTCCAATTGAACAGGAGATCACCCTGCTTTTCATTACATTTGTTTAAACCCTGTGGAGTTTTATGGAAGCTGATATAGATTCCAGACAAGTTCTGGTATAAACACCTACCTGACCTTTCTATCTTCAATATCAACAATACTTCCTTAGATCATGTTTAAAGGTTTACATTCACTTTCCTCACAAAAACTCTATAAGACAGGTCAGTGCAGGTATATATTATCTACATTTTATAGACAAGGAAACAGGATTAGAGTAATTATAAACTTTCCCCATGATACATAGAGATTAATTATCAGAGATCAGATTTGAGTTTGTTCCTGACTTTATGACCAGTATTCTTTATTTTTTGCGAAATTTATATTTTCTTTTTTATTATGAAGTAGATCATGGTAAAAAACATTTCAGTATACAAAAAATGAACAAAAAAGAGAATTCATCTGAAACTTAACTGTTGATGTATGATTAGTTTTAAAGTATTAAATTTAAGTTAGATTTAATAAGTATTAATGGCATTACCTTTTCCATTCCCTTCTGAACCTTATTCAGTTACTTTCTGTGTATTCTAAAAATGTTTTATTGACTCCCCCCTTTATCCTTCCCCTTCATCCTCACTGAACCTTTGCTTGTAAGAGATAAGTGTAGTCAAGAAAAATAATTCAACTCATTGGCTGTCTGAAAATCTATGTCTCTAGTTCATTTTTCCCCTCAAGAGGTGAGTGGTATGGTTTAATTTCTAGTATTTTCTCTATTACTTTATACTGTCTCCCAAGTTCTTGTGGTACTGCTTACTGAGGCTCTCTTAAATGATGTTTAGAGAACTAAGCTAGAGTTATTCCTTTGGGTAAAGGTGCTATTCCAAAATTTCTTATTTCTAAAATATGGATGACCTCAAACTATTTGCACAGAAAGGTGATATGTAAGAAGGGTTGGGGCAGGGGTGGGGAACTTGCAGCCTTACGGCCCCATGTGAACTTCTAGATCCTTAAGTGCAGCCTTTTGACTGAATCCAAATTTTACAGAACAAAATTTGGATTAAGGACCCAGAAGGCCATATGTGGCCTTAAGGCCACAGGTTCCCCACCTCTGGGTTAGGGGCTTGACCTGTTATTTCATTGGTATGGAGATCTCCCAGATGAGGAAACCAATGTTGTAGTTTGACAGCTTCTCTGAAACTTAAGAATCTTAAAGAGTTGTCTAGAGGTTAAATGACTTGCTGAGAGTCATATGGCCAGGAGGCAGAATTTGAACCCAGACCCTAAGGCCAGCTCTCTATCTGCCATGCCATGCTAACTCTGTTACAGATATGTTTTGTGTAGGGTCCGGTTTGGTATGCTTTGGTGTCTATGGTCCTTTTGTCCTTGTACTACCTTCTTGGAGAGACCATATTAGCAAGTTTGAAATGACAGCTAGTCATGTAAATACTCATTCATAAGGGAGTTACTGACTGGGTCAAATTCATAGGAATTAGTACAATCCAGGAATTAAGACTAGAGTGAGGCATTTAGAATTGACTGGAGAGGTTGGGATCCAGGTAAACCAAAACCAAGTCAAGAATAGAGTTGTCACTAAATAATGGTTTGCCATGTTTCACTGTGGGATTTAGCAGGTCAAGCATAAATACACGTACCAATCAGCCTCCCTCTGGTTTCTAAAAAGGGCAAAATTGTTCACTGTCAAGACTTGAATACATTTAATCAGCAAAATGCAATGAGACAGAAGGAATGTCTTGCTTTGATATACAGGGTGTCCCCAAAGTCTCCATCTCATTTTAAACAGCTTAAAATGGCATGGAGACTTTGGGGGACAACATGTGCTTAATGTTTCTAAATTCAGGGTTCTCTTACTTTGAGACATGATGGTCATAGAGTTTTGAACCAAGGTTGATGGTAACCTGACATAAGCCAGTGCATTCTACCTTGTCAAGAGTCATAAATGGCATTTTTAAGTATACCAAATGTTGGTAACTAGAGAGAGAAAAATGAATCAAAACTCCTAGAAAACTTTCAGTGGAATTAAGAAGCATCAGGCAGGCTTCCTATAGAAAGTGGGATACAGAGAGGTCAGTAGTCAGAGTGAAGGAAGGAGAACATAGATGCTTGCCATGTTCACAGTCTGACAACAATGGAACAGTCAAACATTTAACTGAGATATAAATGAGTAATAAAACAAGAGAAAATCCTATCAGCCGCATTTTCAAACGTCCTCAGAGTAGCTTAGGAAACAGAGTCCTCAAAGACACATGACTGACAAGGAAAGGCACAGACTCCCTTTCTTTAACCAAAGCATAGCTGAAGATCTCAGTGAAGGGACAAGCCCAGTGTCGAGGGTTGCTTGCTTTCCTGCTTATCTTCCAGCACATCTGGGACAAGTCTATAACCTGTCTCTCTCAGGAAGGCTCTTCATTACACCACCTCCATCTATGTCCTGTCTTGGATTGCCTCAGGTGTTTACTTAGATGTTTCTTTCTCCATGCTTCCTGGACTCCCTGCTCAGCTCAGTATAGCTACCAACCCAAGCAGAAACACCCATTACTCTTCCATCTTCTTGGTAAGAACAACACAACAGAATTTTCTTCCCTGGCCATTAGTCTGAGGATGATCTTTCTCAAACACTGCATCCCTGATGAACAAGTACCTCTCTGCCTCCTGGCCAGAAGGAAGGGGAGCTGCACCCATGCCCAGAGGGCATTTCTTTCATCTGGTTGGACTTTATTTTGTATTTAAAAAAACAACACATGCACAAACCTACAATAGTCTGTTTTGTTTAAGACTGTCATTTTGTTTTGTTTCTATATTTAGATACAGAAAAAAGTCAGAAAACTATTTCCTTTCTTCTTCAAACACTGATAGAGTCCAGATTTTAAATGATCAGACAATTAACAAGTTTACTTAAATAGTGTCATTTGTTTGCTTATGGAATTTTCAAATGCAGACCTATGTCTGCTTTTCTCCATCTCTTCAATTTCCTGTCTCTTCTTAAACCTCATCTAAAAGTGCTTCTTTCCTTCCATGACCACTCTCCTTAATTTTCCCCAGCCCACAGCTTTTGGTTAGTCTCCGAAAGGTCTAAGAACATCACCTCGTTGAAGGACAACTCTAATGAACTAGCATTGTGTTGTCTACTGTAAGCAATACAGGCTCAAATCCTTTGTGAGATCTGGACCTCAATTTATTGCCCACCCCAGGTGAGTTTAATTTTTTCTATAAAGAAATTAGCTTCCCCCCCCCCCCTTTTTGGTCTGGAAACCTACTTCTTTTGAAAAATCTGACTCTCGTTTTGGGGAATAAGAAGCTTTAAAAAATAAAAAAACAAAATGACTTGCCTTTCTTTCTTTGAAGTTAGAGGATGTTGTTACCGATAAAATGGAGGCATTGGGAGTCCTGTGCATTTCCTGTGCAAGCTTCCCACCCCTCTCTCCTTCCTAGGAGACAGGAACCTTTTTGGTTCCAGGTTTAGGCCTTTTCAAAGTTCAAATCCTGTGGCATCTGCCATTATGGCAGATGCAGGTGATAGTAAGTCAGAGATGTGGCAATATCAGGTATAACCAGAGAGGCCTTGTGTTTGGAGAAGAGCAAAGATTCATCTTTCCCTTCCTTTCTTTCTCCATTTCCCAAATGGGCCAATTGCTTTCCTGGTGTTCTGGAGCAGGCAGATAGAGCATGTGCAGTCTGGGAGCTTTGGAAACACTCCTGTTCCTCCTCCTTGCTTCCAAGGGTTGTTTGGGTTTCATTATCTTTTTCATCCAGGGTGAACATGAGCTATTAGGGAGTGCTCAGAAAACAATTGTTTGGCGGGTAGACAGGAATGTTCTCACATTCTTTCAGGAGGTTTTTTTTTTTTTTTTGCCATACAAAGG
This sequence comes from Gymnobelideus leadbeateri, assembly GCA_011680675.1. Lineage (NCBI taxonomy): Eukaryota > Metazoa > Chordata > Mammalia > Diprotodontia > Petauridae > Gymnobelideus > Gymnobelideus leadbeateri. Next base: position 217,823 of record WOXC01002910.1, on the reverse strand, counting down.
ACAAAGGTTTGCTGTTCAATCAACTTTCCCCACCTGTCAGTATTGTAAAGGAGCCAGGCTTGTTTTTCTTTAGTCCACAGCTCTGTGACTGTGAGAGAGAAGCCCTTGTTGTGAGGTGTCACATTTAAGGGTGTCTTTGGCACAGATATGCAAAACACATTTGTTTTCTGGTTTAGAAGAAGGGGCCTGTTGCACAGGCTCCTGAGTTTATGCACAGTAGAAAAATATAGAACAAAGAGTGGTCTTTTCCCCCCAAAAGCAAGACCTCTTTTCTTTTTTTAACTCTCAGGATTCTCTGTGCAGGTTGAGGAAATGCCAGAGTCAACAGGTGTTTTGTATTGTGCCCTGAAGGTCAATAAATTTGAGCTTTGTTGGACTAGGAAAGAGAGGGAATTCCAAAGCTTCAGATTCCCCCAATGGAAATGCCCCTTAGGCCAGGTCTAAATAAGGGAAATAGCACTGGGGCTAATCCAAGTTATTTTGCCAGGTCTATACTAAGATAATAACTCACTTACGGGTCCCATGAAGCTGTTTGTTTAACTTTGTTGTCTACACAGCCAAAGGGAGTGATTCATTAGCAGGTGTGAATAGCATTAGGAAAACACCAAAAACACCACAGAATCACATTTCTCTGTTTTGCCAAAGTTCAGAGCACTTGTCAGAATAGAGTAAGATGACTGGGGATAGAAAGCCATTTAGGGATGTTTGGGAGGCAATTCATAATAATTAAAGCTCAATGTTTATAGTTCGCCCAGTTTGCAAAGTGCTTTTCTTCCAGCTACATCCTGGTATCCGTGCCCTGAATATCATCCCCATTTTAGAGATAAGGAAAGCTGAGGGTTTGAGAGGTTAAATGACTTGTCCAGGGCAGGAATGTGAGCCAAGGTCTTTTAACACCAATGCTAATCATTAGCATGAGCAGGACACCCTTGGTGGAAATGGCATTCCCACCCCCAAATCATAGCATCATAGCCTCTTAGATTTAGAGCTACAAGGGGTCTTAGAGTATGATCTCTAGGACAAAGTTACCTCTGCATCACTTGAAGAGTCTAAGTAACTGGTGCATGCAACTAGATGGAGAGCAAACTGGATAGAGATTACTAGCAGGAGACTCAAGAGACTTAATAATTACTGAACTAAGGAGAAAATAGAACACAGGAGATAACTCAGTCTGAGACATCCCTTTCTTCCCCATTCCCTTAGGGCCATCTGTAGAAGGATTCCAATCCAGATATAATCATTAGACTTCCCTAGTCTCTTGGATTCTGTGATTTCTGTAGGGTCAGGCCAGGCTTGCTATATTGAAGTTCTTTGGGCCATCGTTAATCTGGAGGCATAGCCCTAGGGAGTGTGGTAGGTAAGATGATGCTAGAGTGGCAATTTCAAAGAATAGATGTTTTCTGAGCTTGTGTCACCAAGTTTGCCTCAGTGAATGAAAGAAGATGTAATGGTAATGGGAATCTAAAGATCTTCCCTGCCCCTTGGCTCCTTGATAGGCTTAAGTGGATCTGAGAACCTTCCCTGATTTAAAAATATACTCTTCCCCCTAATAAGCTGAATGTGGTCACATGGAGCCTGTGGTGGGAGGCTTGGTTTTTTTTTTTTTTTCCCCAGGAACACCTGCACCTTGTTACTTTGTGATTGGGCAGTGGGTCACTGAGGGTTGTGACATTCTCTGAGTCAGGAGAAGGCTATATATACCCTGATGTGAGGCTTTGTTTTGGGGCCCACTTTGGGAAGAGTTGTTCGATTTGGCCAGATGAGACTCTTGGCAGCCGTTGAGTCCCCAGATTTGAAAACCCAGATGTTGGTGCTTACCTCTCTGGTAACTAACTAGGTATGGATGTAATGGTCAGACAGCTGGAAGCCCTGTCTCCTTTTCTGTTTCTCTGTATTTTTTGTCTGCTTGTAACTTCTGTTTGTATTCTCTGAAGTTCAGGGTGCTGACTTTTTCCCCTGAACTAGGTAAATGATACATGTTTGATTAAAGTAAGATTGTTAACCCATTTTGAGTTGCTTTCCTTTAGAAAAACAGATCTAAGAACCTGTGCTAGCAGCCCTCCTGGGTATGCTAGGGTGCTCACTGCTACAGAAGATCATTTCACAAGAACACTGGCAGTACCAGATGGAATATTGTATCAAGAAGCACAGAATCACTCTGTCTCAGAGTTGGAAATGACCTCAGGGATCATTTAATCTGGAGGTATAAAACATGAGGCAGTATGTCTTGCAGTTGTAATACTCTCCAATACAGAGCCAGATTGAAATGTAATTGGGACATATTTGACAAAATAAAGAAAAATACAATAGGACAGAGATAAAGTTAATATGTGGTTTTCTAAATCCTATAGATAGTTTAGTACCTGTTTCTATTTGAGTTTGACCACTGATCTAATCCCATGTGTTTGTACACACACACACACACATACACACACACACACACACACACAGGATCCATGTATGTGTGTGTGTGTATATATACATATAAACACAGATATATTTTATATATATATACATATATGTATATATGATTGCTGCCCACTCCCAACCCCCCCACTTTCAATTTAAGGTCCCCCTGAAAGGATTTGTAAGCATGTAGGCAAATGTGTTTATGTTGACCCTTGTGTTAACCATTCAATACTGGCTGTTGTTGTTGCTTTGAAGAGAACCAATGATGTCTTGACTCATAGGTGAATTGGGTTTGAGTAAGGCAATTGTACAAAGCTGTCAGCCTTACTTTCTCTTCCAGAGTCATCAAAACCCAGTGGCAAGACAAAACTCAAGCTTACTGGCAATGCCCCAGCATGTAGTGGATGACCTTAGCATCTTTCATTTTTGACCAAGCTTTAAACACTTCATAGTTCCTGCTTCAGCAGCTTTCATGGACATTGGAATAAATTGTTCTCATCTACCTATTCCTCTAGGGGGAAATCTTCACATGGTTGGGGTAGCCATCCCCCTAACTCACTAAACCTCAAGCTGGATTAGCCCATCTATCCAGACAGCTTTACTAGGGTTTGGTTATTACACATGCTATAGCTTTCTGGAACCACAGGTGAGAATTGGGTGGCAGATGGACATCAAAGGTGAGTGAGCAGCCCTGGAAAGGTCTCAGCAAGCCCTCACACCAGCGGTGCTATCCTCCCTGAACATTCCACACATCCCTGCTATGACTTACTTGAATCTTCCTGATAGATTTGCTTGTAACCATGTCTCCTTTCAGCTTCCAAATATCTTTTCTTCCTAGAGGAGTTGATGAGTTCATATGAAAAAGAGCTGGGGCTCTTGGTTGACAAAAATCTCAGTCTGAGCCAACAATGTGACAAAGCAACAACAACAAAAGGCTAATTTGTAGTGTTCAGAACAAGGAGGTGATGGTGGCTCTTTACTCTTTTCTGGTCAGACCATATCTGGAGTGTCATGTTCAGTTCTGGATACCACATTTTAGCACTGATAAACAGAAGCATATCCCGAGAAGAGAAATCAAGATGGTGAAGGTAAGGGCAACTATTTCACATGAAGACTGATTGAAGAAATTAGGAATACTTAGCTTGAAGAAAGAAGACTTGTAACAAAAACCTTCAATTATTTGAAGGACAGTAATATAGAAGAGGGATCAGACTTGCTCTTCTTGATCTCAGAAAGCAATATCTGTGATGGTAATGGTAATTTAAAGATCTTCCCTGCCCCTTAACAGAATGAATGTAATTACATAGAGCCTGTGTTGGGAGGAGATTGCTGAACGATTGGAGCAAGAAGGGTGGAGCGGTGCTGAGAGGAAACTGGGAGTCAGAGTAGTTAGTGCAGAGGGGGAGAGAGGACACAGGTAAGGAGATAGCTTGGCTTGTGAATGCTTGTTTGTGGGAAGGCCTGAACAGGGGGAAGGTTTTGGGATAGTGATGCTTCTTGCATTGATCAGGAGTATTAACTTCTTTGTTGCTATGATGGATTTGGTTTTCTGGTGTTGGGATTTGGCTTTCTGGTATCTGAATAAATGTTTTGCTTCTGTTTTTATATGGAGAATCTCTTATAATTTGTAATTCAGAACTATGCCAGCATATTCATAGTTGCTGTCAGTGCTATGAATATTGCTTTGGTAATACAACCAGGAGTAATGAGCAGAAGTCAGAGAGACAGATTTAAACAGTGAAAGCTCTCCCCCAAGTGGAATGGGTTATTTCAATAAGTAGTGGGTTCTTTCTTATTGGATCTCTCCCTCTCTTCCACCTTCCTCTTCTCTCTCTCTTCCTTTCTTTTTCTTTCTGTCTTTCATCTCTTCCCTTCTCTCTTCCAAGCCCTTCTTCCACTGGAAAAAAGAGAAATAAAACTTTGTAACATGTACACAGTCTGGCAAAAACAAATTTCCACATTGGCCATGTTTAAAAACTCATATCTTAATTCTGCAACTTGAGTCCATACCGCCTCTCTCAGGAGGTGGGCAGCATGCTTCATTATCAGTCCTCTAGAATTAAGTATTTTCATTGTATTTGTTAGAGTTCTTAAGTTGTTCAAAGTTGTCTTTATGATGCTGTTATTGTATGTATTAGCCTGTTGGTTCTGCTTGCTTTACTCTGCATTGGTTTTGTAATAAATCTCAAATTTCCTTGAAATTGTCATTTTTTTATAGCAAAGATAATATTCAATTACATCCACATACCACAGTTTTTTTTAGACACTCCCCAATTGATGGACATGCCCCACGGTTCCAGTTCTTTGCTATAACAAAAGAGTTGCTATAAAATTTTATGTACATTTGCGTCCTTTTTTTCTTCCCTTGATTTCTTTGGAGTATACATCTAATAGTGATATCACTGAGTCAAAGGGTATGCACAATTTTGTAGAATTTTGGGCATACTTCCAAATTGCTTTCCAGAATGTCTGGACAAATCCATAGTTCCATCAATGGTTCATTAGTGTTCGTATTTTCTTATAGGCCTTCTAGCAATTGTGATTTTCTTTTTTTTAAATTATCTTTACCAATCTAACCAATGTGAGGAAGAATATTTGTGTTGTTTTAATTTGTATTTCTCTGATGACTAGTGATTTGGAGCATTTTCTCATATGCTTATCGATAACTTGGATTTCTTACTTTGAAAACTGCATGTTTTCTCCATACATTTAGCCAAACAAAACTAATCTCTACATTTTAGCCATGTCTAAAAATTCATGCCTTGTTCTGCAACTTGGGTCTATTACCTCTTTTCTACTGGGGAACAGTTCTTATATCTTAGAAATGAGACCTTTAATAGAGAAACTCCCTACAAAGAAGCTTCCTGAAAAAAACTTCCTAGTTAAGTGTTCCTTTCTAATGCGAACTCTGATTTTAGGAGTAGCTATCCATAGGGTGCCCTAGAACCCAAGGTAATAGTTTCCTTCTGGGGAATGTCGCCTAAGTGTGAGTTGGTAGAGTATCATAGAACAGGTGGTAACACCTTAATGCTCTGTCAAAATCTGAGATATCATGTGGTGATTATGCAGTTTCTTACATACATGCTATATCCTCACACTAGGCTGAAAGCTTCTGGATTTCAAGAATTATGGATAATATTTTTGGCAAAGCCAATAGCATCTTAGTACAGTGTTTTGAATGAATGAGTAAGCAAATGATTGGATCTTCTGGGTGCTTTTAGAATTGACCTAGATTTGGAGTTTCTACTATTCTGCACCTCAGATTCTGTTTCTATAGTTAAAGTTTCCATGTTTATTCGCAATCAGTTAATAAAAAGAAATTGAAATGATGACTTTGTGCTGTGGTGAAATGAATATTAGCTTGGAAGTCACAAGAGATGCGTTGTAGTACCATTTGTTCTGAATTAGCCTGTCACTAATTAATTATATCATCTTGGTTAGGCAAGTGACAACTGCTCTGGGCCTCAATTCTGACTATAAAATGAGGTGGATGGACTAGAACCCTTTAGATATCAGATCTTAAAGCTATATGATTCTACAAATGCATTGTCCCAATCAAGGAAATGGGAAGGAAGGAGGTTTTTTTTTTTAAGTTAAGATACACTTACCCTACATTATCCTGCTTACCCAGGGTTGCAAGCCCTGATTATTGATTCCTGTTTCTCTGCTCCTTACTACAAAAAAATCCCCCAATTTTAGCACTCCTCACCCTAAGTGGTCATCATTTAACAGGTCACCGAAGGGGAGGACACACTTAGAGTGAACTCTATTCTCAGCTTCTGAAGCTGGGGAAGAGAACTCTTATTTGTATTTTCTGCTGAGTTTTATGTCCAGAAAAAACAAATCATGATTTTGGGGACTGGTTGAAAGTAAAATCATCTGAAAGGGCATTTGTAGTCTATGGAAAAAAACAAGGATTCAAAACATAATCAGCCCTCTGTGTTACTATTCCCATCTCCACAGCTGGGTTTCCTTTCATGGATGGAGATGGAATGGGCTGAGAAGTACACCTTGAAAACAGCCCTCACCCTGCCCTGGGAGGAATCCTCTTTTTTGCATCTTTTTGTCCCCTTGAAAACTCAACAGAGGTCCTTGCCAGTGTCCTGTGACTCCCCTGAACTTTTCCTCCATTCTTCTGTGATTGCATTTTCAGGTTTTTGGACTTCAAAGTTCATAGCTGCCTTGTGTTCTTGCTTTGACAGAAAGACATCCTCTCCCTCAGGCACCTTACTGCTTAACTCACTGCTTTCAACTATGGCCATATGGGTATGTGACCAATCTGTCCTCCTTGAGGAATCAAACCAGGGCATGCAAGGGAATCCATCTGGATTCTCTGCTGCTCTCTGGGAGGCGAGAGAGAGAGAGAGAGAGAGAGAGAGAGAGAGAGAGAGAGAGAGAGAGAGAGAGAGAGAGAGAGAGAGAGTGTACTAATGAGGTGCAGGTGTAATCAAAGACCTCCCCCACTTATCCTGGGTGGCTTAGGACACACCAACGTGAACCCTGGCACAGAGCCATACCCCTCCTGATGGAAAGTGTGGGCAAAGTTAAGCAGCACTGAGGGTTTGCTACTTTTGTGCACTTTCCTCTTGTCCTTTACTATGAACTGTCTATTAAAAAAATCTGATGCCTTTTTGTTTTGTTTCTTTTGCTGTGTATCAGGGACATATCTCAAGATACTCTTCACTTTCTTGATCTCTCCTTTGAACTGGGAGCCGGGAACACTATTCAGGGTTGAGCTGAGATGATATAGTTTACTCTTGTTCTTACTCCTGGCTATTCAACCTGCAATGTCAACAAGTGATCACTGAGCAAATACTGTCTGCTCAGCACTGTGCTAGGTTCTACAAGGAATATGAGAGAAGTATGAGACAGGGGTCCTGCCCTCAAGGCACTTATTGCTTAGTTGAGGAGCCAAAATGAACCGCAAAGAAATTAACTGACTGTGCAGACAGCATAGTCAAAGAAAGGAATGCTGGATTGGGTGTTAGAAGATGTCTATTTTCTAAATCTTGCTTAACTTTTCTAAGCCTCCATTTCCTCATCTATAAAATGGAAATAATAATAATTCTTACACCCTGGGTTCTGGTGAGGAAAGCACTTTGTAAACCCTAAAACTATATAATTGTGAGCTATTAGGTGGAAAGACAGCATAATATACTGAATTGGCTTGGGGTCAGGAAAGAGCTGGGTCTGAATCCTCTCTCTGACACTTGCTGGCTAGGCAGCCCTGGGGCTAATTACTGAGCTGAAGCTCATATGTAAAATGAGGGTTATCAATCACTGCTTGATCTAACGCTGGTTCGATCACCAGGTTAACTCACCTTGAACCTTTCTTAGATTAAGAGCCTCCGGGGCCTTATCCATAGCTCTGGAAGTTTTCATTAGCTTGGCAATAAAAGTCCTTTCAGGCCTTTCCTGAACTGAACTGTCAATGAGTTCTCTTGGCCACAGTCACAAAGGTCTATTCACTATGATTAATTGTGAGCTAATAAGAAAGCCAGCCTTATTTGCCTTCCTGATTTGCTAGAAGGTCCTTTATGTATTTCCCTTGACTTGTTTGTGTTTTCTTTCATTTAATGGGAAAGGAGAAAGAAGGAAAGAGTTACACAGCAGCCTGATCATGCCTCATGACTTCCCCCAAATCTCCTGTTTCCTGTTGGTTAGCTTTTGAAGCTAGAACTCCCGTTATTGGTGATTTTGTAAAAACAAAACACAAAACAAAAACATTTACACATTTATTTATTCCTTGTTATGGTTCCAGCCCTATTTCTAGCCCATTTAAACAGCCAGATTTCTGAGTCAACCTGCTTTCCTTTACAGTCTAAGTTCAGCTCAACACAACTTTTAAAATACATTTATATAGAATACAACGAGGTTTATCAAACAGAAATGCAAAGTGATGATCGCTCTAACAGCAAAACAGAAAATGCCTCTTATTTCCTTTGCTGCTGTTGCCCTTTTCACCCTTCATTCAACTCTGGCTCAGGGAGGCCCTCAGGGATAGGGGTGGAGGCTGTAGGCCCTAGTTAGAGTCAGGGCACTGACCTCTGAATACCCTTACTATTGCTTGGGGGAGACTAACTCATACACCCAAGGAGATTTTTTTTTATTCTTGGGGTAGACTCTTTTTGCTACTGGCAAAAGAAGAGACAAGGGAGCAGGGGGTTAACTCAATTGGTTAGAGCCTGGAACTAATGAAACTAAGGTCCCAGAGTTTTGCAAATGGGGGCTTTGGCCTGAAAGACTGGGTTGATCAGTACACATAAATGACTGTTTTTGAAAAAAAAAATCTCAAATTAGCTACTCTTGTGATAACTGGCCCGGGGTATCAATTTAAAAACAAAGAGCTGTAGTGCTTCCTTTTACTGATTGGAAAAGTAGGATTTCAAAGACTTTGCTTAGAGTCTTTTTGAAGAAGGAGACCATATCCTATTAGAAAGATTTATCTTTTTCTCCAAAAGATCATTTTCAAGACCATATTCTGAAACATTTTCTTTAAAAAAAAGTTGGTCCATCTTTCCTACACAATTATAAATGGGAATCATTATATGGAATTATCACTATATCTATCTTTTCTCCTAGAATCATAGAAAGGGATTATCTTTAGTGTAGAATATTAAAAACAGTTCTTCATCTGTGTGTCCTACAGCAATCAGTGACTTTCATCATTAACTAGTGCAAATGTGATGATCTGGGTTGTGTTAATTGTCAGTTTGTGAAAGAAAATCTCAAAATTGGGCTTAAAAAAATTCTAAGAACCCAGTAGCATTTTCATTGATTACATGAGAAACTTAAATTATGTGCCTGACAAATATAAGTACCATATACTACACACTTCACTAGATTGAGGGATCTTTTGAAGACATATAGGTAGAATGTTTAAAGAAAATACACAAACCTACAAAGAAAAACATTTTATGATTATTCGACAAATGTACCATGGTTTGGAACTTTACCAATGGTCTCTTTTCATGGCCATGTTATCTCACTTTTCAAATTTATAAGGCCTAGGTCAACTTGGTGCTTTTCACCCTACTACATATATCATATTGTTATTTGTCGTTGAAGTGTGTATTTTGCTCCACAATTGAGACCTTGAAGGGACCTTAAAAGATCATCTAATTCAGTCTCTTTCTTTTAGGAATGAAGAAACTGGGCCCAAGAAAAGTAAAGTGGGCTGGACAAGGTAACTAGGGATAGTACTGGGACCGAAAGAGGTGTCCTGATTCTTAGTTGAGTTCTCCTTCCATGGTACCATACTTCTCACTATTGGGAGGAGAAGCTCTTTGAGGGTACACCCAATGCCTTTTACTGTTCTTTTTTAGTTGTAGAGGTGTTTTGTTTGGTTTGGTTTTGGTCTCTTGTGTACTCAGGAGTGTGCTGGAGTTGTTAGCTTTTCAGTGTGAATATTTACACCTTGGAGAATTCACACCTTGGTAATCAACAAAGACTACAAATCAGAATTTAGTTCATTGTTTTGTTGATTAGATAGACTCCCGTTCTGATTGTCCTTTGTTCCTGAAAGCAAATGATGAAGAGAATGTTAAGATGCAGATTAAATTTAAGCATGTCCAGTTTTCTTTGGCACACCTCCTCCCCTCAGCTGGTTGTTAAACATTTACCAGAATATCTCTAGTTCTTACCTTATGGTGGTGGTGTTGATGATGGCAATAATGAGGATTAATGAGATGCAGGGATAATGAGGCCAAGGTAATGTGTAAGCCAATTTAGCTTTGTTTTGTAAAGAAATTCTATCGTGGTTACTGACTGTAATGCTTATAGTAACAAGAGTAAAGGCTAATGCTCATAATCTCCTTTAAAGTATGCAAAGCGCTTTTCCATGTATTATCTCCTTTAGTCTTCAGAACAACCCTGTGAGCTAGATGCTATTTATAGTCCCATTATTATTCCTATATTATAGATAAGGAAACTGACTCAGAGAGGCTAAGTGGTTTTGCCAAGATCACACAGCTACATAGAAAGTGTCTGAGGCAGGTTTTGAACTCATGTGGGTCTATCTCTAAATCCAGAGGTCGTTCCACTTCGAAACCCAGTGGCCAATCCCGGCCAGGCACCACCGAAGAGGGCTCACTGGGTTCAGCTGGTGAAAGATGAGGGAAATTAACGAACAACCAGTCTGAGAGTATATGCCTTATTTATAGGGAATCAGGAATCTTTCATGAAATTTGCCTGCAATTCATTGCACTCTTCATAACAATTTTGCTGTCATTCAGTCACGTTTGACTCTCCGTGACTACTCCATTTGGGGGTTTCTTGGCACAGATGCTGGAGTGGTTTGCCATCTCCTTCTCTGGCTCATTTGACAGATGAGGAAACTGAGGCAAACAGGATTAAATGACTTGCTCGGTGTCACACAGCTAAGAAGTGTCTGGGGCCAAATTCGAACTCAGATATTCCCTACTCCAAGTCTGGAGCTCTGTGCACTGTGCAATCTAGATGCCCATACCTTATAACACTAGGATGGTGTATTTAGGGCTGGGGGCTTCTAGCTCAACTCCTTTGTTCTACGGATACAGAAACTGAGACCCAAAAGAGGTCAAGCTACCTGCCCAAAGTCACGAAGCGAAAGTAGCCGAAACAGAATGTGAACCCCTGTTCTTTGACTCCAGACACATCACTCCTCCTCCCCTTTCTTCTAATTGGCCACATTTATGTAGCATTTTAAAGTTTACAAGGTGTCTTCCTAAAAGTAACATTGCAATCATAATAGAAAGGCACTCTATCAATGCATTTTTTCTTGTTAAAATAGAACAATATCAGTATTTACATGCCTTAGGAACTTTTCGATGCCTTCCTCTATATGGCTAAATTCTGGCTGCCTCCCTGTCGTGACCAAGTTTTGTGCCCCGTGGTTCTATAGACTTCTTCCTTACATGGATCCTTTCCTGCATTTGTGTATTGCCTACTGCTAATTTGGATGGCGCAGTTTTGTTTACAAGATTTAAAAAAATCTTTTTTTTTTTCTTCAAGGGAGCATTTGAAAAAGCCCTTTCCTACTCCAAAAAGAAGCTCGGAACTAGTCCTGTTGGGTTGGAATTTCTCAAAAGGAGCAGCTTTTGAAAGATGAGACAAACTTCAAACCGGCCACACTCACTACTCATTTTCAGACATCCTGGAAATGGAACTTCCTCTGTCCGGGTGCCAAGATACGCTGCACCCTCGGAACTGGTATCGAAATACCCCAATGTTTACAGAGAAAGTGCTCTGGCAGCGTTTAAATTAGTGTTGACTCAGAATGCATACAGTAAAACCGTTGCCTTTGCAAAGAATGCCGAGATCTCCGAATTGATTTTTATCTCAGGCCCGGGGTTTCTTTGAGGGATTAACTCCCTGGCACTGGTGCCTGAAGATGATGGATGCTTTGGGAGAAAAAGAGGTTGAACAGTGCGTAGAGTGAGGTTTCCCTCCTCCTGCTGGTCAGATGGGAGAACTGTTCACTATTAGAAACAAAACAGCCAGGCCACTAAAGCCTCCCCCTCAGTGTCTGGGCTGCCTTTCCCTTTGTCTGCGGCGCTCTCTCCTGCTGAGCTCCAAGGAGCTTTTAGTATCCGTGGGCATGGCATGAAAATTTGAGACCTGGAAAGAAAACAAGAGGCTTTAATGATTTTCAGGCAAGTACAGCAGGAACGAGACGAATATGGTGTTTTCTGTTTCTGTAATGCTCTTCCTACCGGTTGCTCCAAAGTGGTTGGTAGCTATTGCTTCAAATCTCTCTGGGTCACCACGAGATAGGCAAAGGTCAATCCGAGGCATGTAGGGATATCCCCACAGGCCGTCCCTGCTGCACAGATGGCAAAGCTGCCTGGACATATGGGTCTCATGGGCTTCCCTCCCCCTGTTCCTAGCACATACATACTGGGGCTTTGAGGGGAGCTGGTGGTGGAGATGGAGGTGTCTCTAGTGAGAGGCCTGTGGAGCTCTGAGGAGTCTTTGGGCAGCTTGCTTCAGGTCAGCGTCTGATGATGGCTTGTGGGACCTAGGCTCCCCTGTTGCCCCCAGTGCTATATATGTGACCTTCAAATGGATGCCTACCAATGTTTGGTATTATGAACACTGTTTTATTTTTTTTAAGATGGTGCAACTGAATTATGGAAAGGTAAAGCAATTTAAGGAGAATTCCCAGGTGTTTCTTAGGACCTGATTTGGGGCCCTCTCTGTCTAGTGGTTTTTTCCCTAGACTCCCTCTACCCAATGTCTCATTTCTGCTTGATAGTCTTTCTAGTAAATAATCATAAACAGAAATGTATGGGATCATCATGCACTAGGGATACATATATAAGTATTTGTATGTACACACACACACACACACACACACTTTTTTTTTCTCTCTCTCAAGACTCCAAACAGTAAAATTGCCTATTGCAGGTTTTGTGTGCTTGTGTATGCAAAGCCCAAACCAAACCAAGATGCCAGCGGTGCTGGTGACCTTCAAGATTCCTAGAGAAAATGAATGGAGTAAAAAAAATCACATGCATTTCCCCAGGGGTAGCTTTGCATGGAACATGAGCAGGAAAACTAATAGTTGACTTTGGTGTTCAGAGTGACCATGAACCATTGACACTGATAATGCAGAGTCCTGGAAACTGCACAGACAGAAGGTGACTCTTATTCTGAAAACAGTTAATCATCCTAAGTCTGTCCTGTTCTTGAAACAAATGCTATCTAGGACTAACCATCAAGCTTTAAGGATCCTGATTTGAAAGCAGTGATTTCCTTAGTTCTTACAGGCTTCGGTTAATACTCACACACCTGGTATTTTTGGCATTCGTGCATAAGGTCAACATGGTCCCTTTCACTGGCTGCCTCAAGATTCTATTTCTGGGAATATATTTATTTGGGGGGATTCCAAAGTATCTGATCGTAGCTTTGGATCACTGCTTTCCCTCAAACACTTGAACATAGAGAGAAAAGGGAGAAAAAGCAGACAAGATTGCAATCCATGTTGGGGCCACCTGAGGTACTTCCTAACCACTGGGTCTTTGTACCTTCCCATAGTGACCACCCTTTCCTCTTACAGGACAGATGAGTCCCCAGCAGGTAGCCTGGGGCAGTGTATAAGGAGTGGGGACAGGAAAGGCAGTGGCAATAGTCAGAATCAGCCTTTTAGGCAAGAGAGACTAGGCAACTGTTTTACTGATGTGATGGAAGGGAGTGTATGTATGCATGCATATATGTGTGTGTATATATGTACATATACATATGTAAACACATGCATAACGATAACAATTTTATAATTTTTGATGGAGTTTCTACTTTTAATGAGAAAGTAATAGTCATAGTAATACTGTTTATTATTTATTTATAATAATTTTTATAAGATCCTATGTACATGTAAGATCACTGAAAATATCTTGGTTATTTTTTACATTATTATAAAAACATTTTCAAAAATTGGATTGAGATAATTATTAGGCTTTTCTAATCCCCAGATATTTGTGGGCTTTCAAAGAAAACTTGTCCAAAGTTCCATTAATATCTCCAACACAATGAAGCAGGTAAGTCTAGGTTGGGAAGCAGGGTAGTGGATAGGAAACAGGAATGAGGAAGAGGAAAAAGAGAAAAGAAGGAAACTTTTCTCCAGCTTGAATTTTAGCATGGGTTTTGAATCTTGTTTTTTTTTTTTTTTTTTTTTTATATATATTTGAAACATTTAATGTTACGACCTCAAATTTCAGATCCATTTCCTTCCTCCCTTGTCACCCATTCCCTCTTGGGAGAGAAGTAATTCAGTATATGTTGTACATGTCTATCTATGCAAAACATTATCATAGTAGATATATTGTACAAGGCTGCTTATAATTCCCTCCCACTCATCCCACCTCCCCACCTGGTCCATTCCCTACATGATCCTGTCCCTCTTCTATAGTGGGTACTTCCAACCTCCCCTCCCCCCAAGGATGCCCTCCCATCCATCATCCCTCCTCTCATCCCCCTTCCCCCTATCCTGCTGCAGGTAGAGATATCCCATTTAGTATGTATGTCATTTTCTCCCTGAACCAAATTCAATGTGAATGTGGTTTTGCCTTTTTAGCCTTCCTTATTCTCCCCTCTTTTGCAACCACTTCCCCTTGCTTCTTCTGCATGTGATAGTTTACACTACCCTGTCTCTCCCCATCTCCTCTTGCCACTTTCCTCTCTCACCTCATAATTTCATCCCTTGAGTATTCTCCCTTCCCAACAAATTAAACTTATGTCCTCTATCCATATATAACTGTAACCATATACACACACATTCACATATGTATTCATATGACCACACCCTTCTTCCATTATTTTCATAGTGAGAAAGATATCATCAGTCACAGTTATTGCTTTTCCATATAGGAATGTAAATAGTTCAACTTTGATAAGTTCCTTTTGATTTCTTTTCCCTGATTACCTTCTCAGGCATCTCTTCCTTCTTGTGTCTGGATGTCAAATTTTCTATTCAATTCTGGTTTTTTTTCCTCAAGAATGCTTGAAAGTCCTCTATTCCACTGAATGACCATATTTTCCCCTGAAACAAAATACTCAGTTTTGCTGGGTAGGTGACCCTTGGGCTCATTCCCAGTTCTTTTGCCCTCTGGAATATCATATTCCATGCCCTTCAATCCCTCAGTAGAAGCTGCCAGGTCCTGGGCTATTCTGATTGTGTTTCCACAATATTGAAATTGTTTCTTCCTGGCTGCTTGTAGTATTTTCTCCTTGATCTGGGGATTCTGGAACCTGGCTATAATATCTCTGGGAGTTTTCTTTTTGGGATCTTTTTCAGGAGGTGATCGGTGGATTCTTTCAACCTCTATTTTGCCCTCTGGATCTAAACATCAGGGCAGTTTTCCTTGAGAATTTCTTGAAGGGTGATTTCTAGGTTCTTTCCTTGATCATGGCTTTCAGGTAGTCCAATAATTTTTAAATTGTCTCCTGGATCTATTTTCCAGGTCAGTGGTTTTTCCCATGAGATATTTCACATTGCCTTCTAATCTTTTGTTTGTTTGGATCTGCTTAACAGCATCTTGATTTCTCATAAAGTCATTAGCTTCCATTTGCTCCATTCTCAGTCTGAAGGAATGAATCTCCTCAGTGAACTTTTGAGATTCTTTTTCCATCTGGCAATTCGACTTTTTAAGGCATTCTTCTCCTCATTGCCCTTTTGGGCCTCCTTTGCCATTTGAGTTAGTCTATTTTTTAAGGTGTTGTTTTCCTCAGTCAGGCTGTTGACCTCATTTCATACTTTTCCTGCATCCTTCTCATTTCTCTTTCCAATTTTTCCTCCACTTCTCTTATTTGATTTTTAAAGTCCTTCTTAAGGTCCTCTATGGCCTGCAACCCGCTCATGTTTTCCTCTGGGATTTTTTGGAGCAGGACTTCTGACCTCACAGTCCTTTTCCCGCTCTATGCCCCCAAAATAGGAGTCTAGGGTTGCATTTTTCTGTTTCCTTTGCCTTGGCATGTTGCCACTTAATTGCTTGACTTTTGGGCTTGTTGCCACACTATGGCTTTAAGGCCAGATAGAGGAATTTTCGCCCCAAACGTGTGGGGGGCAACTTCCGTTTCTGGCAAGCTGTAAACCCACCCACGACTTCCACCCTAGATCACAATCCAGATCCAGGGAGGGTAAAGCAAGAGCGATTACCCCCCAAGACTGATCGCTGGATCTCCCTACAAATTTGCAGGCTGGGAGCGGGCGTTGCCTCTGAAAACTACAAAATGGCGTTTGTCCTCAGCTGCTTCTAGCCCCCAGGGGAGGGAGCCGACGCATTCCCTAATACCAGTCCCAAAGTCCATAGGACACTAACCTCTTATTTTGTCCTAGGCAAGTCTATGTTGATAATTCTGGAGTGGCCACAGCTCCTGGTGTTCTGGGGTTCCTTCAGCTGGCTGCTGGCCCTGCCGCCCTGGGGCTAAAACCTCGGCTCACTCAGACCTGGGCTCGGCTCGGCTCAGCTCCTGCGCTCTGCGCACTGCATGCTGCCAGGTCCCAGACCACTGCGCTGGTCCTTCCTGCAGGGCTGCTGGGCTGTCCTCAGCGGGAGTTTAGCTTCTCTGTGTCGTTTTGTGGGTCCTGGGGCTCCAGAAGTTGTTCAGAGTCCCCTTTTACATCGTTTGAGGGGAATCTGGGGGCAGAGTGGCTTGGATGAGCTGTTTCTACTCCGCCATCTTGGCTCCGCCCCTGAATCTTGTTTTTTAATCTTGTATTTACCCTTCTTTATTTTAAGCTCCTCCAGGGATCGAACTGTTTTGCCTTTGTTATAGGATTTTAGGTTCTGAACTGGAAGAGACCTTATAGGTCAAGTCTAACCTACTCATTTTACAGATGAGGACTCTAAGGGCATAAAGGTAGTAAATGGCAAAGTTGGAATTTGACTCCAAATTCAGTATATTCTCCATTATCTGTTGCTGTTCCTTATTTGTATTGCTAGCATCTGGCACAGAGTAGACATTTTGATAAATGCTTATGGGTTGGTTGTGATTGATAGTAATTATGGGACGCAAATACAGATAGTGTGTTCCATTTCTGGCATCCTTTCATAATAATAATTCATACTTAGTGACCTTCTTTGGATCTCAAAGCATCATGATCTACATAGTTTTTAAAAATAGCAGCCAACTGAGTCCTGCAACCCTTTCACTGGAGGGGGCTTCTCTCCAAAAAGGACCACAAGACTGAGCCACAGGAACATTGACAGGGCAGAAGATACTGGAAAGTAGGACACCCTTGGGGGTATTTGGCAAATAACACGGATCTAGTTATATCCCAAATGAAGAAAAATCAAAGCATCCCTGTCTCATGCTAGAGATGGGAACCTGCCTCTAGCTGACAAAACCCAGACTGTGGCCTGGCTTGTCGACTAAAAAGAAAATGAAAACATTCCCCAGCTCTCACATACTGCCACCTTCTTTCCCTCGAGCCCTAAGGATGCTCTATGGAGTTTAATGCTAGGTGAAAAGGATGCATATGTAGCCTTGAGATGCTATGGTCCATGGTCCATTTTGGCCCCGCCTGAAGTGAGTATTTTAAATGCACCCTTAAAGGAAACCTGAAAGAAAATCCTTCCCCTGCCAACACGTATATATGTGTGTAGGAAATAAATGGGGCTTTTAGAAAATAGAAAGCCTTTAAGGAGAAGAAAAGCTTCAGGCCATAAGACTTGAGAAAGGGAGAACTGCGTTGTGCGAGTGAACTCATTGCCAACTGGTCCTATGGGGGAAACAGAATGCTTCTGGTAAAACATCATGGCCAAAGGAGTAAGGTTTTTCAGCCAACTCTGGAAGGACAGTGGGCAGAATAATTGGTTGATATTGTAGTCTATGTATTTCCGACTGGCCAAAGAAGGAGAGTTAAAGAAAGAAATGTGATCCTGTGTGAGATTACACTATTTGATAATGCCTACATGTCTCTAGGTTTTCATTAGTTTCGCTAGGATAATTTTATAAAGAAATTAAGCACCCTCCCCAAAATAATCATTCATAACATTGCCCTCCCCCCAATCCCCACCTATGACAATGACTATCCTTTTTCTGAGGGCTGATTCTTACTGTGAAAAGGGCTTTAACATCTTACTTATAGCACCATGGAAAGGGCCTATTCACATTTGAGAAATTGTAATCTGTGCTCTCCATTCCTACTTCTTATCTCACCCCTGCTGTGCCCAGAGAAGGCAGGAGGTGAGGATACCCAGAATCCTTTGAGGTTTGGCTGATTTGTAACCTTCTTTTAATGTAATTTTTCAAGTGAATTTCTTGAGTATTTTACTGTCACACTTGTAGAGATAAAGTGACACCCTCTTGACCTATTGATTTTGATGGAGTAGGTCTCAAGTGTTCAAATATAAATACCGTGGATGTGACTGCAATGATAATATTTTTAGTTTACTAAATGTTCCTTAGCCCCTGGTCAAAATGACCACAGAGAAACTTGGGTGTTTGAGGCACCCACCTGCTTTCCATTTCCTAACAGAAAAGTCACATTAGGAGCACATAAAGGAGCACATTAGAGTTCTCACTTGTTAAAAACCAAACCAAACCAAACCTTCTAAACAACACTGACCAAAACAGTAAACAACTTCATGATAAATTTATTGCTTAGCTGAGAGGGAAGTTTCATTAAAATCATTATTTAACATTTATAGAAGGCTTCATAATTACCTTGGCCTCCCTCCCCCACCCTTTTTCCTCTAGTCACGAAAGCTATAGTCTCAAAGTACCTTAATCAAAGTCATACAGTCTGGATTATATTACACAAGTTCATAGTTTTTAGGCTATTACTGAGCCCAGGGACCCCAAACAGCATTGATTATCTGAAGAAACCCCTGAGGAGAAGCAGTGTTTAGCCTAAGGCCTGGAAGTGTCTTTCCATATTATTTCTAGCATTGTTGGAAAGTTCCCAAGAGTCTAAGATGTTTCGTGGCATAGTAACATTTTTCTTTTTATCATTTCTTATGTTCTATCTACTAAAATTCTCCTCTAAGACCTCAGGGTAAAAGTATCGGCAGGTAAAGAGTAGACTTGGAGGCTATGCCAATGGGACAAAAACTCTAGTACGTGCTACTTCGAAGCTGGAAAGGTTTGGAATATGAGCCAGTAACAGACTGTAGGTCAGTCATAGGGCAACAAATTAGCTAAGCTCAGAGAAGCTTGTTACTAGGTTGACCTCAAGTTGTTGAATTTTTTGACCCTTTCATCTCTGAAGACCACCTTCTAGGTTGTAGAGGTGTAGAGACTGGTGTCCATGTACATGGCTCCTTAAAGAATTGAAAGAGCCTCTAAATCATTATAAATATTTTAAAACATTTCCTTTCATAGAATTGCCAGCTAGACAGCTATGCATGAAAAAGATTGTCTGAAACCCATGAGAATAACATTACTTCAAAGAAAGTCAATGTTCCTTTTGCCCAAGGCATCCTAAAAGCAGGCCACAACTCATCCTAGATATCTTTGGTTTGGTAGCCTAACTTTTTAGTTCCTTTAGGTCTAGAGGTATAAGCTGGAGGAAGAAACCATGAGAGCAAGCAGCAGTCTCTGAATCAATCAATAATCAGGAATACATTAAGCACCTACTGTATGCTAGGCGCTATTGTTCTAGGTGCTGGAAGTGGAAAGAAAAAGTAAAAACAGATCCTGTCTTCAAGGAGCTTACATTGATAATTTTCAGCAAATCAACAAGGGAAACAACATACCTAATTTAGTAATATGAGATAAATACAGAGTAAATGGAAGGAAAATTTAATTTTTCTCCAGATAATTCATATTCTACATCTAAGTATTATGGTGTCTGATATATATAAGGTGTTTAATAAATATTTGTTATTTGATTATTGCTCAAATTGTTCTCTTACTTTTATCTTCTTTTTATCTTTCAAACTTATTGATGGCAGGGCCTATTTCATTTTTATCTCTATATTCCCACCTCCTAACATTTATTTTATTAAGAACCTAGCAAATATTTTTCATTCATTTATCCAACCAACAAGGATTTATTAATCATCTACTGTGTGCTAGGCACTGTGTTAAATTCTGGGGTTATAAATATAAAAATGGGGAGAGATCCCTACTTCAAAAACTTATATTTTTAAATGAGGGAGACCATATATATGGGGGAATAATGGCCAGGGAGGAGTATTTTGATTTGGAAAGTTACAGCAATGGTGAATGGAGCTAGGGCAAAGCTGATAGAAACACCCTTTCCTGTAGCAGTGGCCGTATTTATTAGATTATGGTTCTAGAACTGGAAAGTGGGTGGGAGGCAAAGGGTAGGTGTTGACAAGGAGGCTGGTGAGGTGATGTGTTGATTTGATTTCTTTTATTTCTCCTTTTAACTGATGTGAATACAGTGACTATTGGAACCTATATATTCTGTGAAGTTCTGGTCATACTTGGGTTGGGTTGATGAGATATCATTTTATCTAGGTTTGACTTGGTATCATCAGATTTGTAAGCATGTGTACTCCCCATTTGTACTAAGTTCACTGATGCTAACCCACAGCTCCAGGTCAAACCCAGGGTGTTGAGAAACTTATAAGAACTTCCCCCAGAGATATGGGGCAGGAGAGGGGGCTGAAGCTGCTCTCCCTGCTGTGTTAAGAGCTGCCTCCCACTTCCCCAGCAGGAGAGGGAGTGGAGTAGGGGTGAAGAGGCAGTTTTTCAGCTACTGCTGCATGTCAAATAGGACTTCCTGCTGTTTTGTTTACCCTATTAGCTAAATCTTCAAATTTAAGTCCAGGAGGTTTTTGCCAGGTGGCAAATATGCCAGGTGACTGGGAAGAGTAAGGCTTGGTAAGGAGAGTGGTCTAGGGCTATTTGAACCAGCATGGTGCTGACTTTTATTCTTCATTATTTTCCCCTGACTTCCACAGCCTTACTTCCAAAGATGTATAAGCATGTATGTGAAAACCAGCTCCATTGAACAGGTTGATGTTAAGGAAGTAGTTTCCTTAGCAACTGGAGGCATATGAAAAGCCCAGCAAACTATTCCTCAACTCATTTTTCATGTTGTTTTGAGTGGTTCCCTGAAAGGAGGTCAGATGCTTTATACTAAGTTCATTTTACAGTTTTCTTTGCAGCACATTTGGTTTCAGACTAGGGGAATATTTGTGCTCGCTATCATGACTGCCCACTGCATTTTGCCCCTCTATTGCTTCTTTCTGCTAGAAACTGGGACATAAAGATAGAGACACTCATGATCCAGTGTCATTTCAACATGGGAATAGAAATGCTAAGTGCATCGTGAATTTGTAGAAAATACTCTTACATCAGTGTTCTGTGTTAAGCAAGAGCTGTTTGGGTTTTAAGATAAAATTAGGCACTTATACTCTGTAAATGGCAATCAGAGCTCTGGTTTGTTGTCCTGTTGAAATTAACAGTGTCTCAACATCTTTTTCTTCCTTCAGAATCACATACAGGGCCAGTAATCGAAGTTTATGGGTAATCTTGAATTGTGACAAATCCTCAAAATTTATATGTGTAATTACAAAACTTTGCTTTTACTCTCAGCCAAATTGGAGCTAATACCTTTTCCTACCATCTGAGTAATTCTTTAATATTATACTTGCCTACTTTATAGTTAAAAATCTACCAAATCCATGGAATGAAGTGTTGCTGGCTTATCTATGCTCTCTGATGAAAAAAAAAATAAGCCCACAAAACATCCACATCTTTATCTATTTAAAAACTTTTTTTTCCTTTCATTATCAGCTTAGGTGATCGATCATCAATCAGAACTTAGATATAATTTGCAAACATTGTTAGCCAAAACTGTAAAAACCCACCAGAGACCCCAGTCATCTGCAGACCCCAGTCATCTGCCTGCTCCTGGAATGAGACTAGGGTAAATTACTGTGTTCTCTGCACTTGGAAAAGGGAGCATCTTGTTTTCATTCTAGAGCAGTGAAGATTGATAAAGACTGCCACATTAGAGGAAGACACATGGCCTCCAGCTGGATATAGGGGGAATCTTGTCACGAGCACTCGTATGAGACATACTTACCAGGACTTTTAGGAATCAGGTTGTTTGTTCTTAGAGAGCTTGATGTTTGTATTATTAAGTAGTCAACAAAGTTTGACTGTTGGTCAAAGCTAACGTCTTTAGGAGTGCTTAACAAATTTGGGATACACATATATCCCCAAACACACACACACCTCTCCCCCAAACATCCCTATAAACCCCATTAACAGTTGTTTACCAAATCTGAATAATTAAAACATTGTTGGTAGTTTACCAAATTTGAGGGACACATACATCATTGTCAAATTATACACAAGTGCTTATTTTATTACAGAAAAACAACTTACATAACAACTACTGTCACAAAATGGAGGCTTACAAAATGTTGTTGTTCATTAACATACTTATTTCCACTATACCCTCCAACTGGGAAAAAAACAAAAGAAAAATAAATTCTTATGATAAATGTGTGTTGCTGAGCAAACCAATTCCCACATCGGCCGTATCCAAAAATGTGTGTCATATTATGCATATTTAATTAATCACTCTTCTGTCAAGAGGCAGATAGCGTCTGTCATCTTTGGTACTTGGAATCATGGTTGATCATTGTATTGTTCAGAGTTCTTTCAAACTCTCATCTTTCAAGTTTGTTTATTTTTATATTGTTGTAGTATAAATTGTTTTAGTTCTGATCACTTTATTTTGCATCAGTTCATGCAAATCTTCCCAGGTTTATCTAAAACAACCACTTTCATAATTTTTTATGGAACAATGGTATTCAATTGTGTGTATATACCTTAATTTGTTTAGCCATTTCGCAATTGATGGCCATTCCCATAGTTTCCAGTTCTTTGCCACTAAAAAGAATTGCCACAAATATTTTTATGCATATAGGATCGATTCCTCTTTTTTATCTCTTGTGGTGTATCTATCTAGAGTGTTATTGGTGGATTAGAAGATGGAGGACAAGACATTTTCTGTAATTTTTCATTGTCTTTCAAAACTCACTAAAATAGAAGTTATGCATAGGAGAACAAACAATTTCAGTTCTCTCCATGTTCTGGACACTAAGAACCCTAAGAGGTAAAAATGAAATGAACTAACAGCAAAGAGGGCTCATGTACTCACTAAGCACCTTCCTGCACTCCCCCCCCCACCCAACACCGACACAAATTGGCTTGTAGAATTAATGGTTAGGCTCAGATTTACCTTGGGATATATTTTGAGTTATTTTGTTCTTCAAAACACATTATTCCATTCTCTCTTGCAGTTTTGGTGGAAACAGAATGGTCTCCTGTTTATTCAGTTTTCCTTTGCTTTATATTTGGAGCTCTGTCTCATGATCACTTGCAGAATTTATTTGTCATTGAAATAATTAAAATTAACCACTACATGTATTGGGATTTGCAGCATTATGGTTTTTTTTTTCTCCTGTAAGTGCTCTGTGGATTCTTTCAATTAGTATTTTGTTTTCAGTGTTCAGAAGTTCTGAGCAGTTTTCTTGTATGATTTCTCATTTTATAGGTG
Source organism: Gymnobelideus leadbeateri (assembly GCA_011680675.1). Taxonomy (NCBI): domain Eukaryota; kingdom Metazoa; phylum Chordata; class Mammalia; order Diprotodontia; family Petauridae; genus Gymnobelideus; species Gymnobelideus leadbeateri. The sequence continues at coordinate 194,446 of WOXC01002910.1, read as the reverse complement.
TGTTTTGATATGTATTTTTCTAGGAGACCTGTAATCTTTGAGCTGTCCCTGCGTAGTCTGTTTTCAAGATCAATATGTTTTGTTTGTATGGAGGTCATGTTTTCTTTGAACATTATTGCTTTTTGCTTTTCTTTTTCCAGGTTGTCCTTCACCTCAGGGTATTTTCATTACTAATTATTCCCTTTTTGTTTCTTTGATGAAAATCACCATTATAGGTTCATATTTTTCTATCCTGCCAAATTTTTTTCTGTCCAGACCATAAATTCTGCTCTCATAATTATAATTTCTCTTTTACACCATTAAAGAACATCCTGCTATGGTTCCATGCAGAAATTTACAGGGTCTTTTGCTTCAGCAGGCATTAATTTGTTTTCCTTGTCTTGCAATATTTATTCAAAGATGTCTGGTCTCTTTTAGTTGATCTGGAGGCCATATTCCCTTCTATTATTAATATCTTCTCTCAGGAAGAAGAGAACTTTTAGGAGAATGAATGAGGTGAAACACAGGGAAAGATAGGGGGAAATCTTACTTCAATGTGGGCAGGGGGTGCCATTCATAAATACCTCTATGGGAGGAGAGATATTCCATAAAGGGAGATGGGAACTTTATAATGAATGTAAGCTGTAGGAGTTTGGTGTTTAGAAACCACTCATTTTTCCTCAGGAGAAATAGAATTGGAGCTCCTGGGGGAGCTGAAACTCAAAAAGGTGAGAAGGCATGGACTTAGAGAGGAGATTTCATGGCAAATGGAGGAAGAAATGACCATGGGGAAAGCAAAGGTTAATAATGAATTGTATATTCAGGGACATAAGAAAATTCTCATCATGGGGCAATATCTTCTTTGTCAATTATAGCAATTGATATTTATTCTTAAGACTGAGGGAATTTAGGAAGAGGGGACAATGTAGTAAGATTTACAAGGCATTAACTTAGAAACTGCCTTGAAGAAGAAATACAAAATAAATAATTTAGACGCTTTAAATCCCCGAGGAATACATAGACTAAAGAAGGACTAAATATATATAAGAGCCATGAATTGAGAGAATAAATCTAGACTTTGACAGAAAGGGAAAATAAATAATAAAAAGAATGAGGGACATAAATCCTTTTAAGAAAAAAAAAACACAGAAAAATGAAAATAAAAAAACACTAGAGAACAAAAGTTGAAGGAGAAAAGAAGGGAAATCTTACTTGACTACTGAGAAGGTCAAAAAAGAGGGGAATAATTAAATAGTGACTTAAAATCAAGAAGGAAAAAAGAATTAATAAGTTAAGCAAAACTCCAAAACAAGGGTAAAGGGTCACAATTGGGGGATGGAGAGGGGCCTGAAGGTTAGAGAGTAAGAACCTTTGGGAATAGGGTTAGCTTAAAACAGATTATAATCACACAAGAATGAATGAAATGAAGAGACAATATTGTGCTTACAGAAGAAAAGGGGAAAATCCTAATTTTAGAAAAAAAATCCAGTATTCAAGACAAATGGTGGAAAATATGAACCTAACTCTCAGAACTTTAAATGTAAATAGATTAACCAATCTGATAAAAAAAAGTGGTACACTAGAAAGAAAACAAAATCTTACAATTTGTTACTTATAAGAAACAAATTTTCAAAAAGACACACAATAAAAATGAAGTACTAGAAAATTTTTTTTTACTATGTTTTTGGTGAATCCAAAAAACAGTAGTTGCAATCATGTTATCAGACAAATCAAAACAAACACAACAAAAGAGATAAGCAAGGAAACTGTATTATGCTGAAAAGAATCATAGACAATAAACCAATATTAATATTAAACATATGCTCCAAACGTCTTAGCATCTAAATTCATAAAAGAAAAATTAACTAAACTATAAGAACACAGATAGTAATAATATAGTGATAGATTTCAATGTCCCCTTAATTTTGAGTATGTCTAACAGAAAAATAAACAAAAGGGAATAAAGAGAATCGAATGAAGTTTATAGCATCTTCTAAATGGAACTGTTAAAGAATACACACACACACACACACACACACACACACACACATTCATATTTCTCATTACCATGTGGAACTTTTGCAAAAATTGACCATGTGTTAAGGAACAGAGATATTGAAACTTCATGTCAAAAGACAGAAATAGTAAATACACTTTACAGATGATAATCCAATAGAAATAGTAATCAGCTCAGGAAGAACACACAAATGACATAGACCCAAATGGAGACTTAACAATGAAATCTTAATAAGTGGTCCAAGAAAAATCATAGAACACTATTTATAAGAGAGAAATGATAGTGATGAAGCGATACACCAAAATTTCTGAGATATAGCTAAAATAGTACTTAGTGGAAAAATTATGTCTCTTCAGACATACATTAGCAGAGTAGAAAAAGAGAGTATTATGAATTTACATTAAATTTACATTAAAAATTAAAAAGATAAACTAGAAACAAAAAAACTATAGAAATGATAATTTGTTGTTGCTGTTCAGTCTCATCTGACACTTTGTGGTCCCATTTGGGGTTTTCTTGGTAACAAGACTGCAATGACCTTCTCCAGGTCATTTTATAGATAAGGAAACTGAAGCAAACAGGGCTAAGTGACTTGTCCTGGGTCACACAGCTAGTAAGTCTCTGAGGCCATATTTGAACTCAGGAAGATGAGTTTTCCTGACTTCAGGCCTAGCACTCTCACCACTAAGCCACTTAGCTGCCTTAATAAACCTGTAGCCAATGTGATTTAAAAAAAAAAAAAGAGGGCAGAAAATCATATCAGCAACATGGAAAAGAACAGTGTGACATCACAACAAAAACAGAAGAAATAAAAAAAGAATTATCAGAATCTACTAGTTGTATGTGAACAAAACTTGTGAATACAAGAGCAATAGAGGGATACCTTCAAAAATATAAAATACTCAAAGCAACAGAAGACCAACTAGAAATTTTAAGAATTTGATCTCAGAAAAGTAAATGGAACTAGCTGTAAAGGAACTACCAAAAGGGGGAAAAAGCCCTCCTGCTTCTGATGGATTTACAGGAGGATTCTTCCAGACTTAAAGAAAAATTAGTACCCATACTATTCAACTTATTTTCAAAAACTGAGAAAGAAAACACTCTTTATGATGCAAATAGAGTTCTACTACCTAAACCAGGGAAGGCTAAAGCACAGAAAGAAAACTACAATTCAATATATTAATGAAAATAGACTAAAAAATTTGAAATAAAGTCCTGTCCAAAAAAAAAAAATTCTGTCAAACAGACTATAGCAGTTTATTCAAGAAATTGTTTTATGACCAAGTTGGATTTGTGATATAAGTGATATATAAGTTTGGATATAAGTGATTCAAGGATAGCTCAAGTAAAACCACCAATATAATCATTCATATTTAAAATAATTATAACCAAAACCACATAATTAACTTAATAGATGTGTAAAAAACCCTTTGACCAAATACAATACTCATTTATGCTAAACACCCTGCAAAGTACAGGCATAAACAGACCTTTTTAAATATCATAAAAGTATCTAAAACCAAAAGGAAGCATCATATCCAATAAAGATATACTAGAATCTTTCCCAGTAAATATAGGAATAAGGCAAGGATGTTCACTCTCCTCTTTATTATTTGATGTAGCCCTGGAAATGCTAGCACTAGTAATAAGATGAGAAATTAATTAACGTTAAAAAGGTAAAAAGAAGATAAAACTACCCCTATTTTCTGCTTATATGATGGCTTACTTAGAACATCCTAGAGAATCAGCAAAGGTACTAGTTGATATAAATAATATATTCAGCAAAGTTGCAGGCTACAAAATAAACACTCAAAAATCAACAGTATTTCCACAAAATACCAAAATCCATAAGACAATGATGGGATGAGTAGTCTCATTACAAATAACTATAAAATTCATAGATTATCTTCGGACAGTCTACCAAAGCTCACAGAATATTTATGTAGATTCAATTACAAAGAATTCCTTAAAGAAAGAATGAGTTAAATAATTGGGGAAATATTCAGTGCTTGTGTTTGGGCCACATCAATATAATAAAAAGACAATATAACAAAGTTAATTTTTGCTTTAAATACTATACCCACCAAATTATCAAAAGGATACTTTATGGAACTTGATAAAATAATAACAAAATTCATTTGGAAAAATCAGAAATTTAGAGCATCAAGGGAAATTATGAAAAGAGGTTGGGCTAAAGGAGTATCAGACCTTAAACTATACTGTAAATCCCGAAGTTATCAAAACCATCTGGTATCAGTAATACTGGGTAAAAGGGCAGGCATAGTTTAGTAAATTTTGGGCCTTAGTTTCTAATTGAGGTGTAGTTCCAGTTTCCAAAATTGGGCTGTACCAATTTGCAGCTCCATCATCAGTGAATCAGGGTGGCTGTTTCCCAGCAGCCTCTGTAACATTTGTCATTTTTTTTTCTTTTGTCAACTTTAACAATCTGATACTTGTGAGCTCAGTGTTACTTTAATTTTCATTTCTCTTATTATTAGTTATTTGTAGCATTTTTTTAATGGCTTTAGATAACTTGGATTGCTTCCCTTGAGAGGTACCTGTTCATATCCTTTGACTATTTACCAATTATAAATTTTAATTATTTCCTTATATGCCTTGGAAATAAGACCTTCATCAGAGAAACTTACTACAAAGATTCTCCCCCCCAACATTTAACTATTTTCTTTCTAATTTTAGCTGCATGACTGCTCTAATTTTTAGGAAATTTTTCCTTACATTATTTCTCTATATTCCAGTTGGTAGAGTACATTTTTTTAGTGCTTCAGAAAATCTATAATTTCATCAGTTGGTATTCACAGATCATGACCCTTCTCTGCCTTAGGAGATGGTCTTCATAATTTGCTATGGTCAAAAAATTTATTATCTGGTGGTCAGTTTTCTTGAGATCAATCTCTCTGAACTTAATTCTGATGAGAGGTAAATAGTTTGGTATATGATCTGTATTCCAAACCCTTTCATCTTGTGCTCTGCTTACATAGTCTTCAAGAATACAGACTTACTTTCATATCATGCTGAAGGACTAGAATAGGAATTCAGTGGAGGAATGTTACATATGTATATGCATATATCTATATCTAACACATATATTTGCATTTATATTTCATATAGATTTTAAAGAGTAATTTTCTTGATCCTAAATACAATGAGACTTAATACCAGACCAATTTAGTATATACATATATACACACAAACACATATGAAATATAATTGTATATGTATATCTACATATACACAAAATATGCAAAGTCTAGACCTGTGATTTCTTTGGTGTCAGTGGTTCTAGGTGTATAAACTCCCCTTATCAATACAGATCAGCTAATGTCAGTGACAGGGTCACAGAGCCAGTATGTGTCAGAAATGGGACTTAAACCTAGGTCTTGTTGAATTCTGGGCTGACTCTGAATTATGCCAATCTTCCTCTCATCTTACACACACACACACACACACAATCATATATACATGCATACTTACATATATACTCACACATATACATACATGTATGTGTATACACATATTTTTATATCTACATGTATATCTGAAAAAGAAAGAGAAGGCAAACAAGACAATGAAAATGGAAGAAGAAGGAAACCGGCTATGTATTTCTGTTGGTTTTGTCTTCTGGGAGTACAGACAGCATGTTTCAAGCTGTTTAGTGGTTATGTTCAGCAGTGGGAATCCCCCATGGCGCCATGCCCCCAGCCTTCCCTTTGGCTGCCCAGAAAGAGAGTTAATGAACAGGGACAGAAGCTACTAACAAAAGAAGAAATACTTTATTTATTATTTACTAATCTCCAGGGTCCCTGTGCTACTCAGAATTAGAGCAGTTTCTCATATAATTGCTTAACATCTTCTGGTTTGACACAGATGTACTTAGCAAAGCAAAGACAATACTGCAAAAAACCTGCATGCTGGGCTCTTTGTCAGAAAACGGGAGGGAGCTAAATTCCAACCTCTCAATGGATTCCATAATTTTTTCCCCATTTTTTCTCAATTAAATTTCTTTGCTCTATGACTGGAGTCCCTCACCTTTTTTGTTAATAAAAATATTATAAAAAGCTCCCATATGAAGGAAAAAAACCCAACCACTTCAAGTCCATTTATCCAATGGGAAGGTTTTTTTGTTTTTTGTTTTTTGGTATAAAGCCTCAGGCCACTGCACACTAAACTTTGGGACCCTCTACATTAAAGAATCCCCTGGAAATTAGAAATAACATTTGGGGCATGATTTTCCCATTAATTCATTAAACCTCATGTAGTAGGTATCCAAAGTTAAGTGGTACAACTAGGACTCAATCCTAGGTTACTCTTGATCCTTTGTCTGTCTTGAATCTCATTTCATGGGCTGTTGATCTTGCTGGCAACTTTAGCCCAACTTTGTTGTTTGTTACTATAATTGAAGTACCAAAAGAAAAAAAAAGTCCAGGGGCGGGGGAAGGAGTTTACTTGGCTAATGCCACACTCCTCACTTTCTTGAGTAGACTATTTTAAAATAGTTCTTTTGTGTCCCTTGAAGCACTTGGTACAGTACTGGGTATGTAATAGGTTTTTATTAAATCCTTACTGAGGCAAATTCTAGATTCAGACTGGGTAGGACTCTCGTGAGCGAGTGAGAGAGAGAGAGAGAGAGAGAGAGAGAGAGAGAGAGAGAGAGGTGTGTGTGTGTGGTGGGTGGAGTGGGAGTGGAAGGTTTTCTTTAGTGACGGTAGGAGGTGAGCATTTTTTAAAGGGTTTCTGGGGGCAAGTCTATGTACTGCTTTGAGATCGACTGGTAGGGAAAAGAGATATTGAGTCCATGATTGGGAATAGGGCGGTATCGAAGTGAAAGGGAGAAAAAAAAGCTGCTTGATATAAATCAGTTGAGTTTTTTAAAAAATGGCTTGCTTTTAGATTAATGTTAAGAAACTCTCTTATACCCATCATGACATCATTGTCCTGAGAGCCAGGTTTGGGGAAAGGAAGGTAGCCTTGGGCTAGGAGTGAGATGCTGAGATTCCTCCTCTCTGGTACTTTTCTGTAATGTTATTAAAAGGAAATTCTTTTTTTTTTTTGGGGGGGGGGGCTTTCCCCCTGATTAATGAGGCAAAACTCAGGAAAAAAGCGAATTAAGAGAGTTTATTAAAATCTTCACGGTAGCAACACGTTGACAGGCTGATCTCTGGGGATCAGCAGGGACTCAAGACGAAGCCAGTTTTTACTGATAACTTTCTTATGAGATAAAGACAATTCAGACAAGTCTATGTCAGACAAAGGGGATGGGCCATTGCATCTTGGCTTCTCCCCAAGGGATCAGGTACGTGAAATTTAACAGGTAGGGATACAAACATCTTAAGTGGGGGTACCAGCCAAGGAGCAGGTAATACAAAAGCTGCAGACTGGTCGGTGGGTTCCCCAGCAAAGCCTCCCTTTACAGTATCCTCTAACACTGATTGACAAGTGGGGCTGGGAAAAATGGGTTCACTGAGTCAGCATAACTTTTTAAAAAATAGTATTTTATTTCTTCCAATTACATATAAAGACACTTTTGAACATTCATTTAAAAGGTTTAGAGTTCCAATTTTTTTCTCCTTTTCTCCCTCCCCTCAAAATGATATAGGTTATATATGGTCAGCATAACTTTCAGTAAAGGCTTTGAATTGAATGATCTTTAAGATCTCTTCCATCTCTGAAATTCTGTGATTCTGTGAATTCAATTTAATCTGTTGCAATGTGCTGTTTCTTTTCTCAACCATATATTTTCTTTTCTTCTAGGAGCAGCAATGGATAGAGTTACTACTATGGAGTCAGAAAGACCAGAGAAGAAATCCAGCCCCAGACACTTACCAACTGTCTTACCCTGGGCAAGTCACTTAATTTCCATTTGTCCCAGTTTCCTCCTCTGTAAAATGGGGTTAATAACAGCACTTACCTCCCATGGTAATTGTGAAGAGCAAATGACATAATAATTGTTAAGTGCCTAGAATATAGTAAATACTATTTAAATGTTAGCTATTACTGTTACTCTTTTTTCTTAAAGTTTCAACCTACCAAATAAGAGCAGACTTCATGTATTCAGTATCTCTCTTCTATAATGGTAAAAAGTTCTACTCTACTTGTCCTCTTTTTAGAGGAATAGTCTATTATATTTTTATATATATTTAGATATTTAAATATATGTATATAAATATTTAGATATAGACATATTTAGATATAGATATATACTTTATGAATAAATATATTTTAGATATATCTACTTAGATGCATAAACGTATTTTTAGATATTATTATTAAAAGGAAGAGGCAAAAATCAGCATGAAAAGTATGTTATTAATTTGTGTCAGTACTGCTTTAAGGGGAGGGAGGTGGTGAAAGACAACAATAGAACCAGAAATTTAAAAATGCTTTGCACGTTATATTGGGTACTTCCATTGTGTAAAGCTCTCAGAGCAGCTCTGATATCTATTTTCTGTCACTTTTTTTTTTTTTGCTTTTTGGAGGGCGATTGGGGTTAAGTAACTTGCCCAAAGTCACAGGGCTAGGTTTTTGTTTGTGTGTGTGTTAAGTGTCTAAGGCTCGATCGAACCCGGGTCCTTCTGACTCCAGGGCCAGTGCTCTACTCACTGCGCCACCTAGCCACCCTATTTTCTGTCACTTTTGCAAATAAAGTAATACTATGTTTGATCACAGTGACCAAGATATATGAAGATAGAGTTAATTTGTTTTCTATATAGCTTTTAAAGAGAAGTTTCTATGATCCCTTTTGTATAAATACAGTAAGGTTTGAGGCCAGACTAATTTAACTTCTTTACCCTCTTTTCTATATACAATGAGTAGAATCCCTTTTTTTTGACACAATTTAACTTATATCTAGCTCAGTTCCAATAATAGTAATAATAGCAACTAGCATTTATATAATTCTTCAAAATGTATAAAGCACTTTAAATATCTTATTTCGTCCTCATAACAACCCTAGGCGCTCTCATTATCCTGATTTTACAGAAGAGGGAACTGAGGCAAACAGTGGTTAAGTAACATGCCTAGGGTCACACAGCTAGTTAGTGTCTGAGATCAGTCAGTCAGATCCTGACACCAGATCCAATACTCTAACAACTGCACCACCTACTTGCCCTTAATAAATGTTTGCTGATTAATGATGGATATCTATATAGACTTAAAATATGCAAAATGCTTCACATATATTATCTCTTTTGAGCTCTGGTATTATTATGCCTGTTGTACAGATGAGGAAACAGAAATTTAGATTGGGTAAGAGCTTTGCCCATGGTCAAATAGCTAGTAAGTTTCAGATCCCTTGGCCATGCCATGTTGCCTCATACATACCATTACAATGTCCATGTCACTGTAAGAAATGTTTCTACATCTCCACATATAATGATACCAAATCAGCATGCTAATGTGGAGACAATGAAGTCTGTTTGAATGAAGAATTCTGTATCACAAATACTTTCAAAAGTTTCTGTCCATTCAATGATTTTACAGTTTGACAAAGGTATTATCCCTGAAGGCTGTACTGGTATAGAGCAATCTCTCTCAGATCCTATCACATTGGAAAGGCTTTGATTTCAGACTTGGTGACAGACTTGTGCAGGTGCATTAGCCAAAGACCAACCAAAGTAGCTAGTCACCAACTGGCCACATGGCAACAAATGATTCTGGCCACAGTAACCTATAACAGGTTTGAATAGGTCATGATTTCAATGAGGGGAATAGAGGACACCAGTGATTACATTCATCATTCAGAATAAGTTATCTTTTTGGTAAAGTACTTGTGTCAAGTAACTTTTTGTGTACTTGTATTGTTAATAAGACTTGGTAGAAATGGAAAGATAAATTGTTAATTTCAAGAGTGTAATAGCAAGCATAGAAGTAGTTCACACCTGAATTAGCACCTTGTTTCAGTTCAGGTTTCTTTTGAGCTTTATATCAAGTCTGTTAAGAAACAGAACATGTGAACCCCACAACTTGTGAACCCTAGAACTTGTGAACTCCTAGGGAGGAGCTAATGACTAGATAAGGAGAGCCCCAGGGCTAGAGACAGAGAAAAACTGGGAAAAGGACTCTTGTGGTGGCAGAGTCAAGAAGTAGAAAACTTGTGGTATCCTGGAACTCTGTTTGTCTACTCTGTCTGTGTTGATGTTTGTTTGTGATACTTTGTACAGAAGCCCTGGGACCTTACTGGAAGCCCTGAAAGAGGATTTTCTGGTTGTATGTTTACCGAAGTTCTGGAAGAAGGTTTTGGAAGTCCTGGGACTTTTACTGATGATTTGTGCTGACCTCTTGGACCTTGTTTGTGGGTCTGTGTTGATTTCTATGTTGATGATTTGTGTTGAGTTCTCAGACCTTGTTGGTGGGTCTGAGTTGATTTCATAGGAAGATAATGAATTGATGGTGGTGCTGGCAATGTGCATGAATATTATTGTGGCTCTGTCAAGCTTTGTCTTTTCAGAAACAGGAACTGTGAAGGACTTGAAGTGGACTGGACACTGTGAGCTTCGATATGGAATGGAAACTGGACGAAGAACTGAACAAGGAACTGGGAACTGCCTGCCTTTGAACCCTGGATGACAGTTGGATCTGGGACCATGGAAGAGAAACCATGGAAGCTGAGAGCTAGCCTCAAGTCTGAGAAGATTATGATTTACTGTGACCTAGGGGTGGAGAACTTTGACTTTTGTACTTTGTGATTGAATTAAGGATTTTGTGATTGACTAAATGAATGTACTTTGTTTAAAAGTATGTGATCACTTTGGTGAAAATTATGTGGCCATTTAGTGATAAGTCATTGTGAATGCTGTATTTTGATTTTTTGTGGTAAGCTGTAACATTGTGAATACTGTATTTTGATTTTCTGTGAATGTTTTGCTGATTTGTTATTGAATAAATAGAGAGTTCACTATACCATGTAATCAGAACCTTGAAAGCTATTCATAGCAGTAGTACTCTGGAAAGCTGCTCATGCGTGGCTTTACAAAGAGGAAGGAGGACTATGGTTTCCTTCCTCTCTCCCCCTCAAAAAAGAGTACCTCCTTTGGGAATTAGAGTTGGCTTTGATGGTATGCTAATATCATTGAAGATATATACCTCACATCCAGAGCCATAATAGCAAAAGTAAGGTCAAAAGCTGGGGGAAAGGGGAACTCTGTCATTTTAAAGAAACAGCATCACATGAGATATGTGTGTGATATTTGGGGGAGGTAGTATAGGGTGAGGAGGACTGAGGAAATTAAAGGAGCAATCTAGAAAGGTGTGAGCAGAAGTGTGTGTGTGTGTGTGTGTGTGTGTGTGTGTGTGTGTGTGTGTGTGTGTGTGAGAGAGAGAGAGAGAGAGAGAGAGAGAGAGAGAGAGAGAGAGATATTTGAGATTATGTAGGAGAAGGGAGGGACAGGTTGTACTAGACCAACATGGATTAAAGATCCAACTTTTTTCTAAGTTGTTTGACATAGGTGATTTTAGGAGAGCTCTGGTGGCCTAGAGCCATCAAACCAGTATATATCAGATGCAGGATTTGAACCCAGGTCTCCTTGGCTTTGAGATCAGCCCTCTATTCATAGCTTATGGTATGTAGATGTTGAAGTATAATACAAGGTGGGATGTAATAGGGGCAAGGAAATATCCAGACAAAATACTCTAGGAAAATTAGAGAAAGATAGATTTTGACTTGGGAGGGACCTTTGAAACCATATCTAGTCCAATTCTCTCATTTTATAAATGAGGAAGCTGAGGTTAATTGGCTTGCCTAATATCATATGAGTAGTAAGTGGAAGAACCAGCATTCAAACCTAATTCCTCTGCCTCTGTGGGGGTCTAAAAGATCTGTCCAGTCTTCAGATAAAAGCCACTGTGGCAGAGTTCTGAGCTAGTAACACAAGGAACATGGCCCACTTTAATGAATGGGATGTCAGATCTTCCTCATGATCTGGTAGGCTTGCTCCATCTGGGTCCTTGGTTTCATGGTGTGTGAGACCCAGATGATACAGATGAGGCAGAGTGAAATACAGAATCTCATTGGTTAACAAATAAGTATGGTGGTCATGAAGACAAAGCTAGACATAGGACATCCCCTGGCTATGTAAGGGTTGTACCCCCATGTTGGACAACAAAGAGATGGTAAGGGCAGGGCAGAGGGACCACAGAAATAGCTGGGGAATTTTCCATATCACTGAGTTATCTCTACTATGCTGGGCTTAGTTTCTTACTTGAAAAGAGTTCCTCTGGAGGCTCCTTTATTTAAGCTCACAAGAAAGTAAACGTGCAACTTGTAGTTTGAAGTTCTGGGGCCCAATATAAAAGAAAATCTACCTAACCATATCTAATTATTCTTGAATACAAGATAGATATGCATTAATATTAGTTGATTAAACTGAGTGAATGTATATTAATAGATAAGTATAACAGCAATATTCACTACCCCTATGGAATAATACTAAATGATACTGATTGGAACAAAATCATTGGAATAAAATAGGGGTTAAGTTAATCATTTGACACAATTCCAAACCTGATGCTCTTTTCATCTTACCATGGGAAAATATTTTCATTTAGGTGGAAGATTAGGGAAGCTTTTATAAAGGAGGTGGCATCCGAATGAAGAGACAGAGGAGAGAGGGAATTCCCTGAATAGAAGATGACTTGGGTGATTCATGGAGCCAGGTTGGGGAAGACCAGGGAAAGGTGAGCAAATTTAGAGTCCAAAGAGGCAGTAATATGAACTAAGGCTGGAAAATTAGGTTGGAGTGGTCTTAAGTGTCAGGAAAAGTGTCTATACAAGAGGCTTTGAGGATGGTCCCACAATGCACTCTAGATCCCTTGTTAGATGGCAACTCTGAATTTCACAGATTAGAGGAAGAAGAGGTAAGTATTTGGTAGCCATTGGATTAGGGGAAATAACAGTTGATTAGGGCTTCCACTCTCTAGAGTCCTACAGTGATGGTGAGGAGATTGAGTCTGTCCTCAGATAAAAGAGAAGTTGAGTTAGCAAGCTCATGGGTTCATAAATTTGGGTTCCTAGGTCTCTGCCGGACTTACAGCTCTATATACTTATCTCAAAATAGTGAAGAGGAACATCCAGAAGATAATTCATATATAAGTATGTGTGTACTTTGCTCCTAGTGTCTGGTGATCCTAAGTTCTTAGTAGAAAAAGTCTTCTGGTTAAGGGGAGGGAAACACAATATATTTGTTCCGGTTGACTCCAGGGTACAGAACTAAAAACAGGGGGAGAAATTTTCAAGAGGGATCAGATGTAGGTTTAATATAACTAAAACTTCCCTAAAAATTAGCGCTGTCCAAAAGTAGAAGGGCAGACCTCAGGAGAGGGTGGATTATTCCTGACTAATGGTCTTTCAGCAAAGACGGGTGAGCACTTGGGGGGCACCCTGGAGCCGAGATTCTTGCTCAGTTATGGGTTGGACTGGATGGCCTTTGAGAACCCTTCTAGTTTATAGATTCTGTGGCTTTGTGAAAAACATTCCATTATAGTCATTGACCTTTCAGATTCTGCAGGTAATATTCCTAATCTTTTTCATTATACAGGCTACCTCTCTGTTTCCTCTTCAGTGATATGGTACGAAGTGGATAAGGTCATAGAATCAGAGCTGGCAGGGACCTTAGAGACTGTACAAATGCCCTCACTTTACAAATGAGGAAATTAAGGCCCAGACAGGTTATGTAAATTACTTAATATGTGTTTTTTTATTTTAGTTAGTGGGAGGAGCTGAGTGAGGTAATCTCAGATGTCTCTTTTCTTTTAAAAAAATTTATTTTTTGCTTTTTGGAGGGGGGAAGGTAGGGAAATTGGGGTTAAGTGACTTGCCCAAGGTCACACAGCTAGTTTTTGTGTTAAGGGTCTGAGGATAGATTTGAACTCAGGTCCTCCTGACTCCAGAGCTGATGCTCTATTCACTGTGCCACCTAGCCACCCCTCAGATGTCTCTTTTTGATATAAAGTTCTATGATTCCATGGGAAAACACCTTCCTACAAAACTAAATAGGTTGGAAATACCCAATACAACCTCTGAAAAAATGTTAAAATTATTTAAGAATGTTTTATCCAGACATTTCCATTAACTGCATTGTGGAAAGAAGGAATAAATGCTATATAAACAGTGTTACAGTTTAATGGATTCCCAGGTGCCCCTGCAGAATCTGCCCCCCCCCGCATATCTTTCTCCCTCTATTTTCTTATTTGTAAATATAGCACATACCAAATGTTTGCTTAATATAAACACATAAAAAGACCAATGAGAGCATATTCTTTCCCCCTCTCCCAATACTGTAATATTTGGTTTAATTTTAGTTCAGTCTAGCTACAACATAAGAATGTTGACATCTGTCTAAATCAATTCAACTTGCTTTCTGCTTATATTTTTCGTGTTCTAAGAGAGGAATATGGACTAATAGCCCACTTCTGTGCAGCTGAATTAGTGATTCCACTGTCAAAATATACTCCCTAAAGTTTAGTTTAGTTTGGTTTGAAACCAAAGCCAAGATTGGGCACTTTTTTCTCAGTAGCTTCTCAGTAGGATTTTGTCATTGTTGATTTTTCCCAAAGTGGATCCTTTTACAGTTTCCATGTTTAATGTAAAATCTCTCTTTTGCAAGATAAATGATAAAATAAAAAAAAACCAATTTCTAAACATCTCCTTGAATAGCTAACCATTGCTCAGTGTTTAAGACTGAGCAGTGTTTTTCATAATTTAAATGTAATTTTAATAAATGATATAGCTAAGTTTCTTTGGACTCTCTAATGACAATTTTATTTGAGATCTTTTGAGCATCCATCCAGAATGTTATATGGACTTCAGACAGGACCTTTTCTCTTTTGTGATCTACCTTTGTGTTTATAGAAAAGTCAAGTCATGTGACACACAGATACCTATACCTGGTTGGATTTGTGGCCCCCAGATATTCCTTGGGTTTGCCAGGGATTCTTAACTTTTTTTTTTTGAGAGGGGTCATGAACCTCTTTGGTGTTTAGGTAAAATCTTTGGATCCCTCCTCAGGATAATATTTTTAAGTTTATAAAATAAAATGTGGTCATGAAGAAAATAAATTATTTTGACTGCAGTTATCAAAACATATTTTTAAAAAACCAAGTTCACAAACCCCTGTATCTAGACAGACTCTACTTCAGAAATTGGTATTTCAGGGAAATTTCTGGCTTTGCAGCAAACAGTCGGCTCAGTTTCCTCTGCAAACAATCTCTCTTCCCTCTTTCCAACAATCTGTCTGAGAGTCACTGGTTTTCTTAGCTGGCAATGCAATGTTACCAGTAATTGCAGAAACCATTAATAAAGGGGGGCAGAGGGGGGGAGCAAGACACAAAAGGGAATAAGTATTGTACATAGCCTGCAGGTCTTTCCCTCCCACACATATGATTCACTGTTGTTCCCTGCCTCACATGGGAAAATGCTGTCCTGCTGAAAATACACCTTCAAGGCAACTCTGCCTCAGAGATATCACATATGCATATTAATAACATACACTTTTGTAGTGCCTAGAGTTGTTTTTTAACGGAGCATGCTGAAATGTACCAACAACTTTCTCTTGTCTCCGTCTGTGGGCCTTAAGTGCATTTTCTGGTGTCCCTGGTCTCCTGTAAGAGAGAGAAAAGATGGCAGAGTTAGTAATTTTCCATTGCAGAAGCAATGAGGGAAGATTCCTACTCAGCATTATAGAGAAGGGAACAGCTCTGGATGTGATGAGGCCAACTTTCTGGAATACCAAAGCTCTGGGAGCAGTCATTCCCTAAGAAATAGAAGACCAAAAATGACTGAACAAGACCACCACAATTAGCAGAAGAGTAAGCAGAGGCAGTAAAGAGAGAGAGAGGGGTGGGAAAAGGTAGGAGGAGAGAGGGTCAGGGGGGAGGCAAGAGGAAGCAGAGGAAATTGTGAGAATGAATGAAAAAGCACTTATTAAACTCTTACTGTGTGTAAAGCACTGCCAAGTTTTGAGGATAGAGGAGCAAGAGAATCCCTGCTCTCAAGGGTTTCACATCCTAATGGGGGGCGAGGGGAGGAGACAACATATAGAGGTGGTTTGAGTTGCAGGTCCTTAGGGTCTAGTGGCAAAGGAGATGGCAACATACCTTCTCTAATGTCATTTCTTTTGATAAGGTCATAGCTGTTCCTGGTGTTGAACCATTTGACAATGCCAAAGACTTTGGTGGTAAGAACAATCCCCACCCCACCCAGGGCTTACGGTATCTGTGGCTTCTGAGGAGGCAGAATGGAGACACCTGCAGCTGTAGTTGCCAGGGTGCAATCCCACAGGGTTTGCCTCCTGTGGGGGCAAGGAAGTAGAACAGTAAATATAGAACTAAGCCTGGAGTCTGGAAGACCTGAGTTCAAATCTAGCCTTAGACAATTACTAGCTGTGCGATGCTGGGCAGGTCACTTAACTTTTGTCTGCCTCAGTTTCCTCAACTGTAAAATGGGGTTAATAAATAATGGTACTTACCTCCCAGGGTTGTTGTGAGGATTAAACGAGTTAATACTTGTATTGTGCCTAGCACAGTGCCTAGCTCACAGTAGGTGATTAATAAATGTTTATTTCCTTCCTTGCTTGGATGATGGTTGTGGGGGCTGGACTGGAAGCAGAACTGATCTAGGGGATGCTGCCACCTTTGGCGTTTCTGGCATTAATTGCCTGCCATTGTCAGTTGGTTAGCATTTGTTGGTCTCTGTCTCCAGTGACTTCTCCTCTTAATCCTAGCCTAGGTAGGAAGCAGGTGGCTGGGAGGTACTGCTATTCCCAATGCTCTTGAGTCCCATGTATTTCCAGTAGGGTCCAAAAGAGAGTGTTGGTAGAGGTGGTGGTGGTGGTTTGACTTGCTTGACACAGGTTGCCTCTTATCTCTTCCTCAGGATGACTTGTACCTTCAGCTAAAAGAGAACTGGAATTAATCTGTCTACCTAGATAGGTACCCTACTGAGTATGCATCATCACCAGTCATCAGCACTGATATTATCAGCAGAGTGCCCGCCATGTAGCAGATATTTAATAAATGCTTATTGTTGACCTAATATGGGGATTTAAATGAATGAATGCAAGAAGCATTGATTAAATTCTTACTTTGTTCTAGTTATTATGTTGAGTACTAGAAATACAAACACAATGAGCAAGCAAGTCCACGACCTCAAGGAGCATGTATTCTAAAAGGGGAGGATAACAAATATAAGGAATTTATGGTGAGGAAGGTATGTTTGGTCTGGGAGATCACAGGAGTAATGAATGGAGCCATTGGATAATAATTGATCACAGTAGCCTTTCCCAGAAAGGTAGTATTGAATATGATTATTGTGTTCAGAGTTAGAGTCAATTGAAACCAAATCAACAATAATTTATTTAGTGCTTATGGATAAAGCACTAGGATACAAAGAAAAGCAAACAACAATAGATCAAAAACATGGCAGAGAAACAGTGAATTCTACCGTGTTTGGAAGGCTTCTTTCTGCAGGGACCTAATGGCTAAGGACCAACCTAGTGATATGTTCAGAGATGCTTCTCATTAGGACCTTTGGCCACCATGTGGTGAGTGCTCCTCTTTTTCCCCAGTAGAAGGCAAGCTCTTTACAGTGACGGATTAATCAAGGGATTATAAATTTAGAGTTGGGAGTACCTTAGAAAGCACCTAAAAATCTCCATGGTTCCTCACTGCCTACTGAACAAAGTTCAATCTGCTTATCTTGGGATTCATAGTCCTCTGCAACACAGACCCCACATACTCAACATTTCTAGTCTCATCACTTACTGCTCCATTTTGAGTATCTGACGCTAATCAAACTGGACCTGAACATATCCATGTTTCTGTTGACATTAGGGTCCTGTGTATTTCAATTGATCCATTGATCATTGATCCATTGATCATGCTATTCCTTCCACCTTGAATCCTTCCCTCCCATCTATAGCTATTCAAATCCTACCCTTCTGTAAAATCCCAGATCTTTTTTCTGTTTTTTTTTTAACTTAATAAATACCAGTAAAGGGCATTTCCATATACATATTATAATAGAGGAAGAAGACTGTACTTAAAACTGTAGCTTTCTGTGTGTATAGTTTCCTTTGTTTTTTTTTTTCTTTTTGGAGGAGGGAAGGCAGGGCAATTGGGGTTAAGTAACTTGGTCACACGGCTAGTAAGTGTTAAGTGTCTGAGGCCAGATTTGAACTCAGATCCTCCTGATCTCAGGGCCAGTGCTGTATTCACTGCACCACCTAGCTGCCCCAGTCTCCTTTGTTTTTAAATAATTAAGTTTAACATGTAGATTTCAAAGTCATTGTTTGTCTGTGCTATTTTCTGTTCTCTTTCCTGCACTTTTAGATAAGATGCCCCCATGATCTTGTAGTATAATGGTGCCTAATAAACATTCTCTCTCTCTCTCTCTCTCTCTCTCTCTCTCTCTCTCTCTCTCTCTGTCTGTCTCTCTCTGTCTCTCTCTCTGCTCTGTCTGTTTATATCTCCATCCATCCACCCATCCATCCATCTATCTTGTCTGTTTCTTTTACAGCAACTAACTCATTTTATGCCTAGGGGCAATATAATGGAACCTCAGGTCCACATGGCTCCCTTGTTTTCTGTCTGAGGTAGCAGACTGTCCAATTAACAACAATTCTTTTTGTAATTTTGATAACTTATTTATCTCCCTCTGAACTTTTTTCAAATGATACTTTGCCAAGGGTTAGCTCCTTTTTAAGGAATACTATATAAATGTCAAGGTGTTCAAAGCTTTTCAAAAAGCAAGAAATTCATTTATATTGTATCTGCTGATAAATCCCAAGTCATAGGAGTCATAGGTAAGTAAAATTAGAAATAATGTCACCATAGCAATGAGAAAGTCTTGGTTTGCATGCATGAATCCATTGATTAAAGGGATTTCAATACTTCAGTGGTCCATAGTTTTATGTGTGGAGGTATTCTTTCCTGTGAAGCTGATTGCAACCCCTTTCCAGAGGGTTTTTCTCAGGAAATTATTTTTGTGGATTGCTCTAGACAAAAGAGTTAATTCATTCAACAAGCCCTTATCAAGAACCTACTATGTATGAAGCATTCAAGAGTAGGGGCTGTTACCTTTCTTTTGGTCATGGGACCTTTTGGCCATTTGGTTAAGTTTATGAACCCCTTCTCAAAATAATCTTTTTAAACGCATAAAAATAGATAAGATTACAAAGAAAGTATATTATTCCAAAATATTAAAAAAATAAAACAAGTTCACAGATCACAAATTAAGAACCTCTTTTTAGAGATATAAAGACAAAAACAAAAATAATCTCTGCCTTGGTGCAATAGCAAGAAAGTTGAATTTCGAGTTGGAGGATATGGGTTCAGATCTCTGCTCCTTAACTGTGTGACTGTGGGTAAGTCCCTTGATGTCTTAGAGTCTCAGTTTACTCATCTGTAAAAAAAAAAAGACATTAGACTAGAGGATTTCTAAGGTCCCTTCTAGTTCCAAATCCTATGATCCATCATCATAAAGAGCTTGTTTTCTACTGGGGAAAGAAGGGAAAGTTCAAAGTTCACTATGTCATGGCCAACTTTCCTGATGAGAAGCCTCTCTGAATGTCACTAGGCCGGTCTTTGGTCAGCCATTAGGCCCCTGTACAAAGAAACTTTCTAAATATGTACAAACAATTTTTTCTTGTCTTGATCTCTAAATACCCAAGGTCACCATTGTACTTGCCAAAGCATTAAAATGGAACAGAATAGTAGAAGGCATTAAAGGGTTAGTCCTAAGAAATGAAACAAAACATAGCATAAATAATTTGTTAGTGAAACAGATACTCAAACACAGGTGAATTGCTATTGTTTTCTAAGGGAGTCATTTTTGGGAAGCTTATACAAGGACTAAATCATAGAAAAGGATTTTAGAGCTGGGAGGCACTTGAGCGAACATCTGGCTCATTTTATAGATGAGGGAACAGACCTAAAGGGGGGAAAGGGACTTGCCTCAGGTTGCACGATTAGCCAGTACTGAAGTCTGTTAGATGGATTCCTGATTGGGACCATTCTAATATACCATATTAACTTGAAAAAGACTAAATGGGAAATATTTATTATGAAGTTTCATAGCAATATATTTAAACGAGCAATTGTTTCTGGCTGCCTGCAGTAACTCACAGGGTTGTTGTGAGGATGGCATGAGAAACTGTAGTTGAGAGTGCTTTGCAAAACAATGAGCCATGTAAATGTTGGCTATTATGGTTGTTGTTGTTGTTTTTGGCATTTAAGTCAGATTTAGTGTACTTATGTTTATACTGTAGATTACATTCTATATTGTATATACTATACTATGGACTACATTATATGACAAGTACATTTTTAACCTTATGGAGAGAAAGGGGGGCAGGAGGCAGTTAGTGGTCTAAGCTGGGGGCCCAACAAATGCTAGATCTTGTGGTTGTTTGAGGGGGCTTATACCACTTCTGAACAATGGATGTGTGGTTATAATAAAAATTACTTACCAATACATGGAGCCTCGGATGTAGTGATAGACTTTTGGGAAAGTCACTTTACCTTTCTTTGACTTGGTTTCCCCATAAGAAAAACAAAGGATTTGCAGGACTAGATGACTTTTCAAACTTCTGTTAGTTCAAAGAAACACTGTTATTACTTCTGGCTCTGTGATATTGCTGTCTGAGGTTTCTTTTCCTGCTACTCAGATTAAGCTGGAAATCCAAGGGGAAATATATGGCATATGTCACTATTTTCTGGTTCTGCAACCCAGTGGTGCTCTGTATGAGGCCCATTTGTAACCAGTGACTGAAACTTATTTTTATATCTTAAAAAACTTTTATATTTTTGAATTAAATTTTATTATTTCAAAGATCAAATATTTTTTCTTCTCATTTTCCATCCCCCCAAAAAGAAAAACAAAATCCTTGTAACAACTATGCATATACAACAAAAGTAATTTCTCATACTGACCATGTCCAAAAACGTGTCTCATTCTGTAGATTTAGTTTAATACTTTTCTGTCAGGAGGTATTTTGTCAGCGCTATTTGAAGCCTAATTAGACTGTAAGAATTTCTCTGAGTTCTTATGGAGGTTAATGAATCTTTGATCTTTGGATTTTTTTTTTCTATGAAAAGTTGAGGTTTAGGTAGTGTTTACAAAGGGATGATAAGATGAAATGTATCATGCAGGGGCACTACTAGGAACTTCTGTGGTTTGTGTCAATCTCGTTACTCTCTCTTTCCCAGTCATAATTATCCCTGCCCCACCATTCCAAATCTGTAGAACTTCGATGTTGCAAGATAACTCTTTTTTTTCCCATTTCAGGGCAATGAAATGAAAATGATCTAAGTTTCCCTCAGTCAGTAATATTTGTTAAGCTGAGCCTGAATTAGGTGATATGATGTAAACCAAAGAAATAGCACATATGCTAAAAATGCTACTCAGATTTCTCAAGGAGTAGCAGGACCTCATATTCCCCTGGGGCCAAGATGAACAAGTCTAATCTGTCTTCCTGGTGATGACAGACCTTTAGATCTTAAAGAAAGCTTTCATGTTTCCCTTGTCTTTCCTTTACTATGCTAAATACCTTCAGTTCTTCCAAGCTGTCCTCTTTTGGGATAAGTCCTTGTCTTAGTTCCCCTTTCTCTGTATGTTGTTGTCCAGCCATTTCATTTGTGTCCGACTCTTTGTGACCACATTTGGGGTTTTCTCAGCAAAGATATTGGAGCAGTTTGCCATTTCCTTCTCCAGCTCATTTTTACAGATGAGGAAACTGAGGCAAACAGGGTTAAGTGCTCTGGGTCACACTGCTAGTAAATGTCTGAGGCTGGATTTGAACTGAAGTGTCCTGCTTTCCAGGCCTGGCCCTCTATCCACTGTGCTGCCTAGCTCCCCCGTCCTTAATATGCTCTCCAAATGGTTAAAGTCCTTATTGAAAGGTGATGCCAACATTTCATATACGATCAGATTAGGCCAGAGTACAGAAATACTGTCACCTGCTTCATTCTGGCCTTTGCACCCCTCTCTTAACACAGCCTAAAATGGCTCTGGCTTTTTGGTTGCCCTATCACACTGTTAAATTATATTGAGATTACAAGTCACTAAAATACCCAGGTTTCTTTATTTTTTGTTTTGTTTTAAAAAACCTGCAGTCTAGTCATGTCTCCCTCACGTTACATTTGCAGAGTCGATATTTTGAACCGAAGTAAGACTTGATAACAATAATGAAAATCATGTATTTATGCAGCGCTTTAAGATTCACTAATATTAGCTCATTTGAACCTTACAATAGCGCTGTGAGGTATGTATTATCATTTTACAAATAAGAAACTGAGGCACAGAGAGATTAAGTGACTTACTTGGGGCAACACAACTATTAAGTATAGGAAGATGGATTTGAATTTAGGTCTTACTAACTCCAAGTCCAAAGCTCTGTGCCATCTAGCTGCCAATTATCCCTGTTAAAAAGGAATAGCAAGTTGTATAATAAATTTGCAGTTTCATGTGCAATCTTTTCTAGAATTCTACTATGTTATAGAAATGTTTTTTTATTTCATAAATTAAAAATAAATAAATAAAAATTCAATCCAATATTGTAACCAGATGATGTCTTTTTGTACCCTGACACTCTCATCCAGCATGGTGGAGTAGAATGGGCCTATCACCTCTCTCATTTGGGACACTATGCTTCTTTTAATGCAATTTAAGATTGCATTAGCTTTTAGGACAACATCATTGCACTTTTTATTCAAATAAGTGATAGCAATCTTGGTATGGACCAATAGTAGGAATTTGTGGCCAATAAAGTTAACATTAACTTTGGTTACATTAATAGAAGTTGTGTCTAGAATAGGCAAGGCAGTGGCCTCAGGACATCCTGCTCTGGTCAGATTCCATGTGAATATTCTGTTCAGGTCTGGGCACCACATTTTGTAAAGGGCATTGAGACACTGAAATATGTTCACAAAAGGATCATAAGGAAAGAAACAATACTACGTTAGGATTGATTGAAGGAGCTAAGGATATTTAGCCTGGACAAATGGCTAATGGGAGTGAAGGAATGTGATCATGCTATTCAAATCTTTCATATGGAAGGGGGCATTAGATTTGTTATGTTTGACCCTTAAAAAACAGTGGATAAAAGGTACGGGGTGACAAATTCAAGCTCAGTCTAGGGAATAGTTTTTAACAGAGCTGCCCAAATTTGAATGAGCTGACTCAAAAGGTGGTGATTTTCCCAACAATGGGGATTTTCAAGCAGAAACTGCCTGATCACTATTGAGGGTCCGCTAGAGGAGATACATGTTTAAATAAGGGGTGATAAAAGGTGATCCCAAAGCTTTCCTACAACTTGGTCTCTACCTCATCTCTCTCATATAGTCAAGTCAACAAACATTTATTAATCACCTACTATGTACTAAGCACTATGATAAACACTGAGGATTCAAAGAAAGGCAAAAATAGTTCCTGACCTCAAGGACCACATAACCTAATGGGGGAGACAACATACAAACAGGGAGTATATACAGGATAAAATGGAGAATTCTATGATCTGTTTGTGCTTCCTCTGCTTGCTCGTATTGCCAGTCAATACTTGACTTTTGAGCTCTTTGCTGCAGTAGAACTCTGCTTCCAGAATGTAGAGTGCTTTGTCACAAATTTCTGGGGTTTTTGCAGCTGCCAGAGCTATTAGGAAGGTGCCCTCTCTACAGCCTCCACAAGCTCTGGCTCACTGGCCACACACCCCAGGACCACCACCCAAGACCGAGATCCAGATCCAAGCAGGTTAAAGCAAGAGTGATTACCCTCTGAATGGTCACTTGGTCCCCTTACGATCTGCAGACCAGGAGCTCCTGAGGCAGCCACACAGTAGGGTTGCACAGCCTCTGTGCCTCTGCTGCTTCTCACCCTGGGGGCAAGGGCCAGACCATGCTCTTCCATCCCTCCCCTGTTCCAACAGAGTTCCACACTGACCTTTTACTTTGTCTTTGGTGTTTATAGGTCGAGAAGTCTGGAAACTGCCACAGCTGCTGGTGATTCACTCTCCTGAAATCTGCTCTGGCCCCCCGCTGGTCTGGGGCCACCCTGGGGCCAGAACCGTGCTCAGCTACCAATCTGTTGCGAGAGACCCTACCTGTCTGCCTGCCAGGCTTCCTTCAGCGGGAGATTTGTTTCTCTCTGTCACTTTGTGCGTTCTGTAGCTCTAAAGTTTGTTTACAGTCATTTTTTTTACATGTATTAGAAGTGATTGGAGCGGGAGCTTATGCCAAGTTTGTGCTTCTACTCTGCCATCTTGGCTCCGCAAAGAAATGTTTTTTATCTTCTCTCTGGTTACACAATAACCATCCTAGTTAGCTCTCACCATGACTATCATGGTATCCTTTTTATTGGTTCCTTCACCTTTAGTTTTTCCTTTTTCTGATATGTCCTTTACATAGCTGACAAAGCATCTTTCCTAAGGCACAGGTCTTCTCCTGTCATTCTTGAACAAACCCTATATTGACTCCCTATTGCTCCCAAGATAAAGTATAAGTTCCTTAGCTTGGCTAAGGTTCACAAAGCAGATGCAACCTGACTTTCCAGGTTTACATTTTGTTAAGTCCCATCAATCACCTTATATTCCAGTTAAACTGGACTGTGAGTAGCACTCTAACTCAGCATAACATCTTTCCATTCTATGAATTTGTGCATTCTATTCCTCCTTGCTCAGATTACATTTTCTTTTCATCTTCCCCTCTAAAAATTTCACCTTTGCTTTAGCACTCAGTGAAGGTGTCCTTGCTTTGTTAGTTTCTCTGGTTTCCCCCCGCAACCCCAAAGCGATGGTTCCTTTTTCAAATCTTCTTCAAATACACTAGCTAACTATATGTCTTGTAATCCATCCTTCCCGATATAAATTCCTTAGGGTCAAGGACTGGGTCATTTTCAATTTTGTGTATTCCCTATACTGATCACAGTGCTTTTACTTGCTTAGTCTTAGACCACTAATTGAGTCACTGAGAGAAGTGGCTTGCCCAGGGTCACACAGCCAGTTTGTTTCAGAGGCTGGACTTAGATCTACACCTCTGACTCTAAGGTCTGGTTTCTTCCTTCCTTCCTTCCTTCCTTCCTTCCTTCCTTCCTTCCTTCCTTCCTTCCTTCCTTCCTTTCTTTCTCTCTCTTCCTTCCTTCCTTCTTTCCTTCCTTCCTTCCTTCTTCCTTTCTTTCTTTCCTTTTTTCTTTCTTTCTTCCTTCCTTTCTTCTTTCCTTCCTTTCTTTCTTTCCCATATTCCTTTGCACACAGTAGTTGCTTAATAAACTTTTTTTTTCTTTTGAGGTGATGGGGTTAAGTTCTGAGGCTGGATTTGAAATCAGGTCCTTCTAACTCCAGGGCTGATGCTCTATCTACTATGCCACCCAATTGTGCCCTCCTTTTCCCCCACTTAATAAATCTTAGTTGAATTGGGGATGTGGTAGCATGGATAGGCTGTGGTTTGTACTTCAGATGGGAATATCCTTGCCAATGAAAATGCATGAGATTTAAGTTTCAAAAGCTATATTTTTATATGTGCATATATATGTTTATATGTTTATACTCTTGACTTCTTCCTAAAGGACTTGAGGAAGCTTATAGTTTATAACAATCTAAGAAGGAGAAACAAACAAGAGATAAATATATGCTATATAATTTAGCATATTGCATATTGATCCTTGTGGTAAAAATATCCTCTTCCTTTGGTGGGAATTATCTATACTGCTTTGATGTATGGTCCAAGTATTTTAGAATTATAAAATGATAAAGACAGAATTCTGGAATCGACTCTCCTGGAAGCCCTTGGGATAATGAATCACTAGAGGGCATCCTGGGAAAATGGACACAGATAGTAACTTGGATCAGTGAGCCTAATTGCATAGTTACCTCAAGACATGATGGTCATCTGCTATGCCAATGAACTAAAAGCTGGAGGTGTTTCTTAGACAGGAAGAGAAACCTAGGGAGTGGGCCAAAACAGAGTGCTGAGATTATGAAACAGGAAGAGAAGAAAAATTGCATCTAGTTGGTATGGGAAAGCAATTATTAGCACTTAGCACAATGCTTACATAGTAGGCATTTCATAAATGTTAGTTAATTTACTGACTACTTGGAGAAAACTTCTAGGGAAAGATGGTTACCATCATGGAGAACATATAGTTAAAAAGAAAGATGAGGTCAAGTTGCTAAATAGAACAATATATATGAACCGTGATTCACGAGGACAGTGTTGCTAGCCTGATAGGAATGATTAGTGAGCTGAATCAGTGCCCATCAGATGGGAGTTGAAGCAAGAAAAGGAAGTGGGATTGTTCCCATAGGATATGCTAGACAAGCCAATACAACTAGTTTGGATAAGAAATTTGTACTCTGTAAAAATCATCCTTTTCTATACTTTTGTTGTTTCTTAGTAAAGTTCCTTTTGGAAACTGAAATTGTGTGTGTGTGTGTGTGTGTGTGTGTGTGTGTGTGTGTGTATGTGTGTGTGTGTGTGTGTGTGTGTGTGTGTGTGTGTGTGTGTGTGTAGTTTTAGAGCTTAATAGTTTTTTCTTTATCTCAGTCAATATAGAAAGTGAGTATGACCCTAGAGCCAGATGTGATGTTGACAGTGACCCTTCTAGCTCCTGGTGGAGCTGGAGAGTGAAACTGGTGGAGCTGGAGAGAGATAAAGAGAGAGACAGAGACAGACAGACAGACAGACAAGAGATGGAGATGAGACTTAGAGACAGAAAGAGAACATGAGAGACAGAGACCAAGAAACATTGACAAAGAAACAGACCTCAATAAAGAAGTGCTTAATAAATGAGAGAAGAAAGGGAGGGAAGAAGGGAGAGTGGGGGGAGGAGAGAGGGAGAGGAAGAGGGAGGTGACATGGGGGAAGAAGAGGGAGAGGGGAGAGAAAGGGACCGGTAGAAGAAGTGGGGGAGAGAAGGAAGAAAGGAGAGGGGGAGGAAGAAGGAGAAGAAAAGGGAGATCGGGGGGAGTGAAGAGTGAAAGGGAGAGGGGGAAGACGTGGGAGGGAGGAGACAGGGAAAAAGGGACGGGGAATAGAGAGAGACAGAGAGGAGAGAGAGACAGAGATAAAGAGAGAGACAGAGACAGAGAGAATATGAGAATAAAGCCTGTGGGGAAGGAACCAGGTTCAGTTGTAGCTGATGCAATGTCTTCATGCCTAGATTTTTTGTCACAACTCTCTAAAAGGCAGAGGATACAGCATAGAATCATAAATCAGTGAGGGCATTTCTTTGAAGAGCTGAGATAATATGGTCTAGGCACTTTGTAGGAGTGAACAATAGAGAAATAATTGTTCCTGAATCCAGCCTGCTGCTCTCACAAAAGATTATTTTGGGAAACCCATCCCTGTAATTTGCAAAACTTTATCTTTTATTGAGGAGAAAGCTATTATAGAGTTTTGAAGAGATGTACAACAGAGTAAGAGGTCTATAATTTTGAGATGATTAAAGGATATCCCATAGTAAAGATGAATACTTACTGCCCATCCTGAAAGAACTGTACTTGCAACATTAATTAATTGGCAAAAATAAGGGCCTATCACTCAGGACAGGTTTTAAAAAGTTTTAGTGGCAAGAGATTTTTTTCCTGGGGTCTTCTTCAACTTCATCTTTGTAAATAAAATTTGTTAGTATAGATAAGATCACTGGCTCCAGCTGGCAAAATCCTTGGTATCTCTATAAAAGGTGGTGGAGCACTTACATGATGGATTATATGCTTTAGCAAAGTGGCCTCTCTAGCCCCTATTGGAGATACATGCTTCTGTGATTTGTCTAGTACAAACCATATAGTGGACAGCAATGCATTGGGTTTGCATTTGTTGTCTCTTATAGCTGAACCCACAGACTACTTTGGTATTTTTATATAGCCCAGTTTTTCGAGAAAGTATGTACTTACATAGGTACTTACAAAGTTTTCCAGTGCCTTCAACTGATTTCCATTTATGATGCTATCTAGATAGCGTCGTCCAAAATTTTTGACTTTCTGTCCTTGTCAAACCAAGGGATAACATATTTTACCTTTTTGGTAGGGGAATGGGAAGTGTTGGTGGTGGCAGAGTAGCGAAGGATGTTTTTCGTATAGTTGATAAAGATTTTTTCCCTTTCTGTTATTTCATCAGTGTAGGAAACTACCATTATGCAATTTCTATCTAACAGTGCTGATCAAAATATTCTGTAACTTTTAGTCTTGGGGATTTGGCTGAATGTCTTGAATCTAACTCTTCCTGACTCCAAGGCCACATTTCTATTCCTTACACCAAAACTGTTTCTTAGTTAAAGAAAATAGTTCTCAAAAATCAATGTTCAGCATGTTTTCAGGTCCTTAGATTTTTGAAAGTTGACTAAGGCTTTGGAAACTTCCTTTTGGAGAAGGGTAAGGTGATGGTCCGAACAAGTCAGGCCGAGTCACAGGCTGAAATCAATTTGACAGGTGTCCGAAGTTCTGAATTTATTCCACCTTATTATATTCACCCTTATGTTTTCCTTACTTGTGTAAGGTGGGAAGAGAATAGAATCCACAGACAAGAGGCCAGCAAACAACTCCAATTCCTGGAGAAATGCTTTTGTTGTTCAGTTGTTTCAGGCACGTCTGACTCATTGTGACCCCATTTGGAGTTTTCTTGGCAAAGCTTCTTGGAGTGGTTTGCCTTTTCTCCTCCAGCTCATTTGACAGATGAGGAACTGAGGCAAACAGGGTTTGCCTAGGGTCACACAGCCAGTTAAGTGTCTGAGGCTGGATTTGAACTCATGAAGATGAGGCTTCCTGACTCCAGGCCCAGCTGCTGTGCCACCTTGCTGCCCACAACCACAACAAATATCTATCAGCTAGAAGAGACAGTGATGATGACAAAGAGCCACCATGCCTTTGAAGGCCTATCCCATACAAGAAGAATTAGACTTGTTCTGTTTATTTCTGGAGGAAAGAACCAGAAGTGATGTGCAGAATCAGTTAGTCAGTCATTCAGCATTTATTAGGCTCTGACTATGTGCCAGGCACTGGGCTAAGCTCTGGGGATACAAAGAAAGCAAAAAATACGGTCCTTTCCTTCAAGGAGTTCACGTTACAATGGAGGGTGGAGGGAGCCGCAGGAAAATAACTCTGCACTACAAGATACAGTGTCAACGGGAGGTAATCTCTTAGGGAAGACATTGGCATTGAAAGGGGGGTTAGAGAATTGGGAAAGGTTTCTTACAGAAGGTGACATCTGAGCTGAGTGTTGAGGGCAGCCAGGAAGCAGAGATGAAGAGGGAAAGCATGGAGGCCAGCAGTGAAAAAGCTAAGAGTCAGGAAATGGAGGGTCACATGGGAGGATTAGGATTACTGGGTCTTAGAGTATGTGCAGGAGGGTAAAATATAAGAAGACTAGGAAAGGGGCAAGGGGCTAGTTTGTCAAAGGATTTAAAACCCAAACAGAGGATTTTATATTTGACTTGATCACATATTTGATCCTGGAGGTAATAGGCAGTGCTGGAGGTTATTTGTGGAGGCAGGAAGGATGATATGATCAGACCCACATGTTAGGAAGATCACTTGAGCAGAAGTTTCAATGGGGTTAAATTTTTTTTTCTTTTTGGAGGGCTATTGGGGTTAAGTAACTTGCCCAAGGTCACACAGCTAGGTTTTTGTTTGTGTGTGTTAAGTGTCTGAGGTCGGATCTGAACTCAGGTCCTTCTGACTCCAGGGCTGATGCTTTACTCACTGCACCACCTAGCCGCCCCTCAATGGGGTTAAATTTAAGATTGATTTCAGGGAATACCCTACCCCCCAAATTTTTCTAATAATTAGATCTCTTTACAAGTGGAATGGATTGCTTAGGGAAGTATAGTGGATTCCTGGTTACTGAAGGCCTTAAACAGAGACTGGATGACCACACATCAAGGTCATGGAATACAGGTGATTATTGTTCATATACAGGTGGCCTCTAAAGGTCTTTCTAACTAGCAGACTCTGACTGTGATTCTTTGTGAAAACAACTGCTTTGGAGAAGAGAGCAGTTGTGGGCAGGGGCCCAACTTAACACAGCATCTCCCCACATTAATATCTCCCACTCTAAACCCTTAGTAACCTAATTTATTAATAGCATTCATCATTATTTAATAAACCTTAGGCATTCTTCTTGAATGCTGTCCGTTCTGGCTCACATGTAGACAGTCTGATAAAAATGAGCAACTCTTGATTCCAGCTCTTCAAAGCCTTTTACAGGGATCATTCATTGTTCATCTTTCATTCAACAAACATTTGTTCAGCTTCTCCTATGTTATGTAGGCATTGTGGATTTAGCAATGATAGATGACATAGTCTTTGCCCTCGTGGATCTGCTCTGTGCCTGATAAGTTAACGATATAATTCAAAAAAGGAAAAATCAAAGACACTGAAGCTTCTGGCAGAGATTTGAGTAAGATTTTCAGGATTTTTTTTAGTGTAGGACACAGCTTAACAGAAAAACTGAAAGACTATCTTGTGTTAAATTATTCCAGATCAGCCTTAGAATGTTAGTGCCAAAAGGGACAGAGAGAGTATTGAATCCTCTCCCCACCCCATTTTAACAGAGATAATGAGAAAAAAGTGACTTGCCCAAAGTCACACTGATTGTCATTAATGACAGAGCCCTGACTAGTGTCTTGACTCCTGGGTAAATACTTTGACTCTGCTCCATTTGGGGATTATATTTGAGTGCTTTTATAAATGCTGTAGCAATACAAGATATAGTAGAGGGGAAGAAAGCTACCAGTAGCTCCCTTTGTATCATTACCTATTTTTGCAAAACAGTCCCCTCAATCAACGAGTAAACATTTATTAAGTGCCTACTATGTGCTAGGCACCATGCCACATGCTGGGGATACAAAAAAGGGCAAAAGAGAACAACAGAACAACAGAACAACAAGGAGCCCTCAAGGAGCTTATGACCTTCTCTTCTACTTCTTTCCCACTCCCTACTCCAGGTTATACTGACAATAAATATGTTGTGTATATATGTATGTGTGCCCAAGTATGTATACATGCACAAAATGTGTGTATATATGTATGTGTGTGTATGAGTATACATAAGTTCTGGGCTCCCTCATGCTATCCCAGATGAACCAGCACTATCCAGTCATGTCCCCAAAGTTTAGCTATTACTCCATTTTTTAGGGTTCTAGGCAGGGATGTGCTGGTAAATGATTAACAAACCACTTGCAAAAGAAAAATCTCTGTGAGATACCCTTTTAACTTTTATCTGCATCATCAACATTTTCTCCATTACCTTCTCAAGTCTAGACAATCAACAAAAAAATCATCTTAATTTGGTAGCATTTATCAATTTCTTAGGCATAAGAAATTGAATTGAAAATTTTAATTATCAGATTTCATTGAATTTACATTGAATTGAATCACAACTGATTGTCATTGAACATTTTAATAACCAGATTTCTTGAACAGATCTCAACTGACTCCAGGACACCTCTGCTCTTGGGGGGAAACCCTGATGGGTTGGGGATATCTATTTCTGTTGTTCATAAGTCCCCATCTGGCATATTCCCCCTAATATCAATTAAAACTTAACATTTTGCTTATATCTATTAACCACTTAACATCAATTAGCTTTTACAAAGAGGTATTGACTGAGAAGGAAGATATGGAAAGGGGCAGCTAGGTGGTGCCCAGCCTGGAGTCAGGAAGACTCATCTTCCTGAGTTCAAATATGGCCTCAGACACTGACTAACTGTATGACCCTGAGTAAGTTACTTAATCTGGTTTACCTCAGTTTCCTCATCTGTAAAATAAATTGGAGAAGGAAATGGCAAACCACTCTTTGCCAGACTCTAAATGGAGTTATGAAGAGTCAGATACAACTGAAATGACTGAACGACAAATAAGATATAAAAAGACGTAAGTATATCAATATCCACCCAAATTGAAGGTTTGTGCTCCCTTGCACATACCAATTCAGTTCCTAAGAAGAATTTCAAATTTAAAAATATTCTTATTAAAGAAGAATTAAATAAAGAATTCTATTAAAGAAAAATATTCAAATTTAAAATGTTTGTAGGGACGGCTAGGTGGTGCAGTGAGTAGAGCGCCTGCCCTGGAGTCAGGAGGACCTGAGTTCTGGTCTGGCCTCAGACACTTAACACACACACACAAAACTAGCCGTGTGACCTTGGGCAAGTTACTTAACCCCAATTGCCCTCCAAAACGCAAAAAAAAAAGTTTGTAAATTTTATTCAAATTTTAAAATCTTTCTTCTCTCTGACCCCAAACCTGGGATGTATAGAGACTTTTCAGCCATGGGAGACCTTTCTTCTCTTTGCAGATTCTCTATCTGAAGTCTACTTCTGGGTATGGCATATCCAGTAGCTGAGTTCCTCCCTTGCTCAGCCAGGCCGGCTCCTGGCTATTGTTCTAGCTCCTCACTAGACTCAACTACTCTGACTTCTACAAACTCTGACATGGAATTTATTTGCTGAACCTCTGGATGGTTCTTCTATCCTTTGGAAGCTCATAAAGTGAGCCTGGCCAGTTTTGCCTCTAAATATTCTGTCAACAGCCTTCTGGAAAGTATAAACACAAGAGACAATATAAACAGAGACATTGGGCACCCTCATATTGGGTGGGATAAAGGAATTGATACCCCACCCTACCTAGAGGTCTATGGACTCTTCTTCACTTGGAAGTTGCCAAGGAAGAAAATGAGAGATTATCCTTTTTAACTTCCTATCTATGCACTTAGTTCAGGCTCAGTTACTAATTAAAAGATATCACCATGCAATAAGCCAACAGAAAATACCCAGAGGATACTGGATACATCCCTCCATTAAACATACCCAGAAGCTAGTTCGCCAATCCTCCATGTGGTTTGGTACTGGGCAGAACTTATCACATCTGAGGACTGGGTCCTCAATGGCCAATGTCTTTGTTACATATTTATATATGAAAATGTATTTATACAAACTAGCATATATATATATATATATATATATATATATATATATATATATATATATATGAATTTATGTGTATAAACTTTGTATCTTTCCCAGTACTTACTACAGGGTTCTGTTACCTGTAGGGTCTTGACTGTTGCTGTTGTGTTTGTCCTTCATTTTTAGAGGAGACATCAGGGAGAGGATGATGTGACTTGCAGTTGACTTTGATTTGAGTAAGGGTCTTAATAAGTGTTTCTTCAACTAATGAATGCATATTTGATTAATGGTAAAGGAAATTGGGCTGGCCATGTTGTTCAAATGCCTAATGTATGGTTGCCAAAAAGACTTTTATCAAGAACTCACACAGGGCAAGCATTTACATGGTGGTCAGAAGCAGCATTACAAGGATACTCTCATGGTCTCGCTTAAGAACTTTGGAACTTATTGTGTGGCATGTGAGATGCTGGCATAGGACTGTTCAACATTGCGGCCCACATCAGAGAAGGTGCTGTTCTCTATGAGCAAAGCAGAATCGAAACAGCTCAAAGGAAACACAGGATGTACACATTTAGAATATCCACCCTGAATGTTCACACAGACTATTTGTGCCCGACCTGTGGTGGAGCATTCTGAGCTCGTATTCAGCCACAGCCAGGTGCACTATAACTTGACTCTAACATAATGATATCATTTTGGTCCTCTTTGAGAACGAAGGACAACCACCACCAAAGGAAATCAGGCTATTTTAGGTAGAATTCTTTCCACATTCAACACCTGCCATATGGTGGAGCTGTAGAACCATAAACAGCTCATTGGTTTTGCTTTTTTTAATTCATCAACATCCCTCTTTTACTGATTGGCCTCAACTTATAGTAAGCTCTTACCTCTTTCAGATAGTGCTTTTACACTATAAAATGTGACAGTTTCTATTCATTCACGTGAATAGGGGAAAGAATATAGACAGATCTTGTTTTATAGAAGTGGACTGTTCAGTAGATCTCTAGGTAAAGTAATTACATAATAAAAATTTGCCCTTACCTACCCACTTCACTTAGCCTGTACAACAAAGGTATGCAATAATACCTTTATGCAAGGTGTAAAATGTACTAAAATGCAGACATGTAATGTACCATGGCAATAAACAGAATTATGAAATGAAGGGTAAAGTTAATGATAAAGTATGCACAATATTGTACAGTAATGTTAACATAGGTCTACAATATGATAATTTCTGTCCTTCGCATTTTCAATTATTTTCATTTTCATTTCCAAATCTATTGGCTTATATTTATGAGATGGTTCACTTTTCCCCTTATGAAAATGTTTGCCACCAGTCATGGTGAAAACATAAGGATCACTACTGAATACAGACAGAGGCACAGTATCACTCATTGGCTATGACATGTAGAACTGATAGCTTCCTGCTATCCTTTACACTGCCTGTATTGCACAGAGTCTTATTGTACAACATCTTTTGCATATAACATTTTAATAATTTATTTTGGAGTGGGTATTTATTTCAGAATTTTTTACATAAAAGTGAATTTGTGTAATGTGAATTTACATAAAGCAAGAACTGTCTCTATTGGTTTTTGGTTCACAGGGTTGAAGTTGAAGTCCTTATTTTTCTACTTACTACCTATGTGACCTTGGGCAAGTCATTTCAACTTGCTAGGCCTCAGTTTCTTCCTGTGTAAAATGAGAGGTTTTGTCTTGATGAGATCTGAGACCCTGTCCAGTTCCAAATCTGTGATTCTCAGATAAATCAGTGGGAGATGAATAGGGAGAGATTTGCCTCAAGGGAACATTACACAGATGCTCAAAGAACAGTCATGTGTATGAAATACAAATGAAAGGATGAGCAGAGGAAAGGATTATGCATGAAAATGTTTAAAAATGTTCACTTATTCTAGGTATGTTGTTACAATGTCACTTACGAGATAAACTAGAACAAGAATAAGCATTTATTAAGCGCTTATTTTGTGCCAGGCTTTGTGCTGAGCCCTGGGGGAATAGAAAAAAAGCCAAAAATATAGTTCCTACTCTTGAGGAGCTCATATTAGACAACATACAAACAACTTGCAAACATAATGTAAGTGAAAGGTAATCTCAGAGGAAAGGCACTAGTATTGTATGGTGATGGTAGTAGTGATGGTGATGGTGGGGGTGGTGGGGATGTTGATGGTGATGGTGGGGGTGTTGATGGTGGTAGTGGGGGTGTTGATGGTGGTGGTGGGGGTGTTGATGGTGGTGGTGGTGGGGTAGTGATGGTGGCTATGGGACTAGGAGAGGCTTTCTTATGAAGCTGAGTCTTGAAGGAAGTTTAGCAAAGCCAGGACATGGCATGTTGGCTGTGAGAAATAGCAGGTAGGCTTGGCTTGCCTCACTGTAGAGAATTTGGGAAGGAGTAAAGCATAAGTAGACTGGAAAGGTAGGAGAGAGACAGGTTGTGAAGGGCTTTGAATGCCAGACTAAGGAAGAAATCAGTAACCAATGGAATTTATAATGATAATCCTAGTGTCAGGCCATGTTTGAAATGTGTTCAGTTGCCATATGAAGACCAGCTGAAACAATGAGGATTTTTAATCTAGAGAAGCAAAGATATGGGGAGATGTGGTAGCAGGCTTCAAGTCTTTGAAAGTCTGCCACGAGGAAAAGGGCTCAGACTCCACAGGTCTGAAGGCAGCTTGTAGCAGAGTGAAAGAAAGGAAGCTGTCTTATCTCCTTTTGCATCCTTCCCTAGGAGGAAGCTCTGCTTGGTCCCAGAGGATTGAACTTGGACCTATCATTAGTAGTTGTAGGGAGTCAGATTTAGGTTCATTGGAAAGAAATGGAAAGGTTGATGGACCTAGAGCTAATTAGAAGATGTCTGTTTGAGTGCTGGCTGTCTCTTACTACCTGTATGACCTTGGGCCAGTCACAGCCTTTCTGAGGTTCAACTGATCTCTAAAATCAGATGGTTTTGGCTCAGGTAAGGAAGGCCCCATTCCAGGTCTGAATTCTGTGAACTTTGAGATAATAATACTTGTGCTACTTCCTTCAAAGAGCCACTGTGAAGAAAGCACTCTAAACTGTAAAGTGATATATAAATATCTGCGATTATTCTCATCTAGAAATGATTGAGACAGTAAAAACTAGGTCTTTGCTCAAGGCAGTTTGCTTGTAATAGTTGGGGATCTGACAGGGACTTCTAGAAGACTGTTGTTGTTGTTTCGTTGTTTGAGTAATGCCTGACTCTTCATGACCCCACTGGGGACTTTCTTGGCAGGGGTACTGGAGTGGTTTGCCATTTCCTTCTCTAGCTCATTTTACAGAAGAGGAAACTGAGACAAACATGGTTAAGTGACTTGCTCAGGGTCATACAGCTAGTGTCTGAAGTCAGATTTGAACTCATAATGATGAATCTTCCTGACTCCAAGTCTGGTACTCTATCCACTGCACCACTTAGTTGTCCCCAGCTTGAAGTCTATCTTTTTCTTATTTTAGTAGGTACTGATACAACCCCACACTCCAGATTTCCTAGGATAGCATAGATTTTAAAAAAATGCTGGGAAGCTAGGTGGCACAGTGGAGGCAGCTTGATGGAGAGAACTCTGGACTTGGAATCATGAAGACCTAAGTTCGAGTCTTTTCTCACATACTTATTAGCCATTCGACATTGGGCAAGTCACTTAACTTCTGTCTGCCTCATTTGCTTTATCTGTAAAATGGGAATAATAATAACACCACCTACCTTGCAGGATTGTTGGGAGGATAATATAATAACATAATATTTATAAAGTTCTTTGTAAACCTCAAAGAGGTATGTAAATGCTATTTACTAACAAGGCTTTGAGAAAAGTGCTTCATTTATCAGACCATCTGTATCAATTTTTGGTATAAAATATAGTCACATTATGTAAAATGGGCACATATGTACATCTATATTTATCTAGCTAACTCTTGATCCATATATCTGTCATCTAGAAAGAGAAGGAAGGAGAGGAGAATTACATTTATACATTTAATCTATCACTATATCTGATTGCTACTTAGTCTATTTTAGCATTAAAAACACACAGAAGATGTGAATTCATCATCATTATTTTTCCTAATAATCATACTTTACACATCCAGAGTGTCTTGCAGTATTCAAAGTGCTCATGTACAAATAATCACATCTGATTCTTATGATACCCAATTTAGATACATACGGAGAAATAGCATTTCCCCCCCATTTTCTAAGTTGATGATGACACAGTCTTAGAGTGGTAGTGACTTGTCTAAGTCACAGCTAGAATTAGAATTTGAACTCTAGGTTGGGGCAAGGAGGAAAGATCAAGATTTAAAAGAACAACAATAGCCACAACCAACCTGTTTTCCTGTTATAATCCTAAATCAAAAGGAACGGGTGTTACCATAAGGTGGCACAGTGTGGCTATCATTTGGACTAATCTGAAGCAGTCTATGTTACTATGGACAGAAGCACGCCCACCGCATGCCTTTATAAATCACAGGTTGCACAAGATTCCATGAGGTGAAACAGACGTGGGGGTCTTTCATCCAGCTTTTCAGCATCTTTATTTTCATGTTTGGTCTTTGGTTGTATTGATTCTTTGTACAAATGCTCCATGGCTCTCCTATTGCTTCTTCACAAAGCTTTTCCTTGGCTGTTTTTATCTCTCCTGCTGCTGCAGCAGGGTTTTCATTGGCACTTACAAAGTACATGTCAAAACCTGCCTTGCATTTGGACCAAGGTCTGTATTTTTGTTTTTGCTGTAGTTAGACTGTGAGCCAGTAGTTATGAAAAGTTCATGCACTACATATGTCTTGTGAAGAGTAAGGTACTATATCTTCTTTGTTTTGAAGAGAGAAATCTTCAAATGTTTCCTTAAAAGTGGAAATAGTTTAGAAAAAATACCAACTCAAACTGTCATGTTCTCTGCTAAGAATTCTTAGTCTATGCTAGTGTTTGGTTTCCTTTTCAATAATCTTTTCCTGTAATTTCCAAAAACCAAGATCAGGCAAACTTTAAGAGGTAAAGTTGAGTTAAGCTGTTAACTCAGCAGTTTGAGAAAGTAAGATTAAGAAAGCCAAGAGAATACAAAGAGTTTAGGAAATGTCATCACCTAGTTTTGGGTCACAAGCTCTGGGTAAAGTACAGTGTTTTATTTTATGAAATTTGAATGGAACAAAGGCCCATGTTGGGATAGAGAGATAGCATTGGAGATGCCTTACTCCATATCTCCAGGGAGACTAGATTTTGCTACCTTTTTAAGTACTGTAAGGGCAGAGCAGAGGCTTGTTGTACCCTTTCTTGCTTTCCTATTTTTAGAGGTGTTATTTTGCTAGCATTACATTTATCTATTATACATCAGATATTTGAAGTCTAGGGTAAGGATGTTTTTAGGGTTCATTTCCATGGTCTTTCTGCCTCTCTCTCTCCCAGAAGTTTCTCAGTCAATTGGTAGTCATGTCTCCCTGTGTGTATAAAGCATCATAGGATTGTCCTCCAGAGGAATGGCAAGACTACCTGGGATGGTGGGAACAAAGAAGTATAGGAATAACACTTTTTTTTTCTTTGACATATACTCACAAACAGGTTCTCATACACACCATGATACAGACTTGGCCATTACCTCAGAAATCTAGGTGGCACAGAGGACAGAATGCTGGGTCTGGAGTTAGGAAGACACAAGTTCAAATCTCAGATATTTACTAGTTTTATGACCTTGGACAAGTAACTTAACTTCCTGTTGGCCTCAGTTTCTTTGGTTGTAAAATGGGGATAATAACAGTATCTACTTCCTAGGGTTGTTGTAAGGATCCAATGAGATGTGTTTAACACAGTGTCGGGTGTATAGTAAGTGCTATATACATGCTAGAGATACTCCTCTTCCTCTTCTTCCTCCTACTAATGATAACAGCACAATGATTATTATTATAAACATACATGGTTACAATAACACATGTCATGATGCGCTGGTCATTTCATCTCTTTAGGCCTTCACTATCCTCATTTGTAAAATTAGGAGGTTGGAGTAGGAACAATAATGACAGATGAGGAAATAAGATGGCTGGCCCATCATGACATGGCTAGTATGGATCAAAGAGCAATGCCAATAT
The DNA here is from genome assembly GCA_011680675.1 of Gymnobelideus leadbeateri. Taxonomy (NCBI): domain Eukaryota; kingdom Metazoa; phylum Chordata; class Mammalia; order Diprotodontia; family Petauridae; genus Gymnobelideus; species Gymnobelideus leadbeateri. The sequence continues at coordinate 155,444 of WOXC01002910.1, read as the reverse complement.
AAGGCAGTATATATATTTTAATACATTATATAAAATTATATTCATATTATATGTTTATATATGATAAGATAAAATATATTTTACTATATATAAAACTACATATATATTATATATTTATATGCTATGACATGGTATATATATGGTATAAATAAAAATAATAATAATTTGAACCTAGGTCTCTGGCTTATGTCCAGAGCTCTCTATACTATACAGTTGCTCCTAATTTGGACACATGGAGGTGATTCTTTTTTATTCCTTTTGCTTTTTTTTCTTCTATTTAAACAAATGCTTTATTAACTTCTGTTTTACATCATTCATTTCTGCCAGATTTTGAGTTACAATAATTTCCCCCCCTGTTTTTCCCCTACCCACCCTCCCAGAACAACAGTCCCACAAGACATCGCTTCCTCCAATCTGCTCTCTCCCCTATCCTCTCCCACACCCCCTTCAACCTCTCCATTAGAGGAAGGCGAATCTTTGTCTCCCAATGCCTGCACATCTTATCTCCCAATTACAAGCAAAAGAGTATTAATAATACTATTTATATATATTTGAAACATTTAATCTTAAGACCTTGGATTTCAGATCCATTTCCTTCCTCTCTTGTCACCCATTCCCTCTGGGGAGATAAGTAATTCAGTATATGTTGTACATGTCTAGCTATGCAAAACATTACCCTAGTAGATATATTGTACAAGGCTGCTTATAATTCCCTCCCCCTCATCCCACCCCCTACCTGGTCCATTCCCCACTTGATACTGTCTCTCTTCCATAGTGGGTACCTCCAACCTCCCCTCCCCCCAAGGACGCCCTCCCATCCATCATCCCTCCTCTCCTCCCCCTCCCCCCCATTCTGCTGTAGGTTGAGATGTCCCACCTAGTATGTATGTCATTCTCTCCCTGAACCAAATTCAATGAGAATGTGGTTTCACCTTTTTGCCTTCCTATTTTCCCCCTCCCCTGCAACTACTTCCCCCTGCTTCCTCTACATGAGATAGTTTACCCCACCTTGTCTCTCCCTATCTCTTCCTGCCACTTTCCTCTCTCACCTCACAACTTCACCCCTTGAGTATCCTCCCTTCCCAACAAATTCAACCTATGCCCTCTATCCATATATAACTGTAACCATATACACACACATTCACATATGTATTCACATGACCATATACCCTTCTTCCATTATTTTCATAGTGAGAAAGATTTCCTCAGTAACAGTTATTGTTTTTCCATATAGGAATGTAAATAGTTCAACTTTGATAAGTTCCTTTTGATTTCTTTTCCCTGATTACCTTCTCAGGCATCTCCTGCTTCTTGCGTCTGGATGTCAAATTTTCTATTCAACTCTGGTTTTTTCCTCAAGAGTGCTTGAAAGTCCTCTGTTCCACTGAATGACCATATTTTCCCCTGAAACAAAATACTCAGTTTTGCTGGGTAGGTGACCCTTGGGTTCATTCCCAGTTCTTTTGCCCTCTGGAATATTGTATTCCATGCCCTTCGATCCCTCAGTGTAGAAGCTGCCAGGTCCTGGGCTATTCTGATTGTGTTTCCACAATATTGAAATTGTTTCTTCCTGGCTGCTTGTAGTATTTTCTTCCTGATCTGGGGATTCTGGAACCTGGCTATAATATTCCTGAGAGTTTTCTTTTTGGGATCTTTTTCAGGAGGTGATTGGTGGATTCTTTCAACCTTTATTTTGCCCTCTGGATCTAAAACATCAGGGCAATTTTCCTTGAGAATTTCTTGAAGGGTGATTTCTAGGTTCTTTCTTTGATCATGGCTTTCAGGTAGTCCAATAATTTTTAAATTGTCTCTCCTGGATCTATTTTCCAGGTCAGTGGTTTTTCCCATGAGATATTTCACATTGCCTTCTAATCTTCCATTTGTTTGGATCTGCTTAACAGCATCTTGATTTCTCATAAAGTCATTAGCTTCCATTTGCTCCAGTCTAACTCTGAAGGAATGAATCTCCTTAGTGAGCTTTTGAGACTCTTTTTCCATCTGGCAAATTTGACTTTTTAAGGCATTCTTCTCCTCATTGCCCTTTTGGGCCTCCTTTGCCATTTGAGTTAGTCCATTTTTTAAGGTGTTGTTTTCCTCAGTCAGGCTGTTGACCCTCATTTCATACTTTTCCTGCATCCTTCTCATTTCTCTTTCCAATTTTTCTTCCACTTCTCTTATTTGATTTTTAAAGTCCTTCTTAAGGTCCTCTATGGCCTGCAACCCGCTCATGTTTTCCCCTGGGGCTTTTGGAGCAGGACTTCTGACCTCACAGTCCTCTTCCTGCTCCATGCTTCGACCCTCCTTGCCCCCAAAGTAGGAGTCTAGGGTTGTATTTTTCTGTTTAATTTGTTTCCTTGGCCTTGGCATGTTGCCACTTAATTACTTGACTTTTGGGCTTGTTGCCACAGTATGTCTTTGCGGACAGATAGGGGAATTTTTGTCCTGAATGTGTGGGAGGGCAACTTCCGTTTCTGGCAAGCTGTAAACCCACCCGCGACTTCCACCCCAGATCACAATCCAGATCCAGGGAGGTTAAAGCAAGAGTGATTACCTCCCAAGACTGATCGCTGGATCTCCCTACAATTAATTGCAGGCCAGGAGCTGGAGCTGCCTCTGAAAACTACAAAATGGTGTGTCTCCTCAGTGGCTTCTAGCCCCCAGGGGAGGAAGCTGATGCGTTCCCCAAATACTGGTCCCAAAGTCCATAGGGCACTAACCTCTCACTTTGTCCTAGGCATGTCTATGTTGATAATTCTGGAATAGCCACAGATGCTGGTGTTCTGGGGTCCCTCTAGCCGGCTGCTGGCCCTGCTGCCCTGGGGCTAAAACCGTGACTCAGGCAGACAGGACCTGTGCTTGGCTCCCCACACTCTGCACACTGTGCACTGCCGGCTCCCAGACCACTGTGCTGGTCCTTCCTGCAGGGCTGCTGGGCTGTCCTCAGGGGGAGGTTAGCTTCTCTGTGTTGTTCTGTGGGTGCTGGAGCTCCAGAAGTTGTTCAGAGTCCCCTTTTACATAGTTTGGAGGAAATGTGGGTGGCTTGGATGCGCTGTTTCTACTCCGCCATCTTGGCTCTGCCCCCCTTTTGCTTTTTGGAGGGCAATTGGGGTTAAGTGACTTGCCTAAAGTCACATGGCTAGTAAGTGTGTCAAGTGTCTGAGGCTGGATTTGAACTCAGGTTTTCCTGAGTCCAGGGCTGGTGCTCTATTCACTGTGCCACCTAGCTGATCCATAATTCTTTATTTTAGTGGGATATCTTGTCATTTGTCCTGAAGTAAACTGTCATAGCTTAGATTGCACATGGTTCTTGATGTTCTTTACCCTCTTACTATGCTATGTTTTTTGACTTTGACCTTGATTTCTATTTAAGCACTGCCCTCTTCACTGTGGTCCTTTTAGCTTCATACTACATCTGCCTTGTTCTTGATTCTTTGACCCCTGTCTCACAAGAAAAGGTGACCCTTCTCTTTGCCAAGGCAAACCCTTCTACTTGCACAAGTGATCTCGTTCTATCCTGGATTCCTCTCCCTCCCCCACATCATATCCACTCTCACTTATCTTTAACCTTGCCTTGTCTACTAACTTCTCCCCTACTGTGTACACATATGCCAATGTCTCACCATCCTCAAAACAGCCTAACTTGGTTCAGCCATACCCACTAGCTTTCATCTCATATCTGTCTTCCTTACTTCCCAGGGCTGTTGTGAGGATCCAATGAGATAATAATTGTAAAGCACTTAGCACAGCGCCTGCCTGGCATATAATAAGCACTATAGAAATGTTAGCAGTTAATAATGATAATAATAATAATAATAATAATAATTTTGTATCTAAAATCCTTGAGAAGGCTGTCTGTAATTGGTATTTCCATTTCCTTTCTTCTTACTCTTTTTTTTTTTTTTGCTTTTTGCAGGGGGAAGGCAGGGCAATTGGGGTTAGGTGACTTGCCCAAGGTCATGTGGCTAGTAAGTGTTAATTATGTGTCTGAGGCCAGATTTGAACTTAGGTCCTCCTGACTCCAGGGCTCTTTTCACTGCACCACCTAGCCACCCCTTCTTACTCTTTTCTTAATCTTCAATGTTTGCCTCCAATCTCATGAATCAACTGAAACTGCTCTCAGATTCAAAGTTATTATTGATCTTTCAACTGTAAAGTTTAACAGACTTTTTCCAATCAACCCTCATCCTTCCTGACCTCTCTGCAGCCTTTCACACCATTGTCCTCCTTCTTTTTAATACTTTCTTCTCTGTCTCTGTCTCTGTTTCTGTCTCCCTCTGTCTCTCTCTGTCTCTGTCTCTCTCCCTCCCTCCTTCCCTCTCTCTCTCTCTTCCTCTCCCTCTCTCTCTCTCTTCCTCTCTCTCTCCCTCTCTCTCTCTCTCTCTCTCTCTCTCTCTCTCTCTCTCTCTCTCTCTCTGTCTCTTTCTCTCTCTGTCTCCCACCCCCCTCTCTGTCTCTCTCTGTCTCTCTCTCTCTGTCTCTGTCTTTGTCTCTCTGTCTCTCTCTCCGTCTCTCCCTCTCTCTCTCTCCTCTCTCTCTCTCTCTCTCTCTCTCTCTCTCTCTCTCTCTCTCTCTGTCTCTCTCCCTCTCTCTCTGTCTCTTTCTCTCTCTTTGTGTGACCCTACTCTATCCTGGTTCTTTTCCTATCTTTATCCGGGTTGTGGGTGCTCCATCAGGGCTCTGAGCTACGCCCTTTTGCTTCTTTTGCCTCTTTTATTCTACTTCCCTTGATGATTTCATCAGCTCTCATGGATTCAATTATCATCCATATGCAAATTATTCCCAGGTCTATTTATCCATTTCTAACCTATCTTCTGACCTTTGTACTTACCTCTCCAACTGAGTACTGATCATCTCAAACTGGACTTTTACAAAGACTTCTTAAATTCAACTTCTCCAAAATTGAATTCATTATTTTCCTTTTTCCAACTCCCCACCTCTTCCTAGTTTCCCTATCACTCTCGTGGTTACCAGCATTCTCCTAGTTACTCGGGCTCACAATTTAGATGTCACCCTCAGTTCCTTACTCTCTCTCACAGCTCATATCCACATATCACAGCTCATATCATATCATAGCCAAATCTGGTTGATTTTACCTTTGTAACATTGCTCCCCTTTCTTTCCTATGACATTGCCGCCACCTTGGTACAAACCCTTATCTCCTCTTGCCTAGACTATTGCAATAGCTTTCTACATGGTCTTCTTGTCTCAAAACCCTCCTTGTTCCAATTCATACCGTGTTTAACTGTCAATATTGGTCTTCCTAGAGTAGATGTCTGACCATATCGCCACCTATTCCAGTGGCTCCCTATCACCTCTAGCATAAAATATAGAATGCTTTGTTTGGTGTAAAAAAGCCTGTCATAACCTGACTCTGCTAACTTTTACAGTCTTCCTATACCCTACTTCTTATTTACTTCTTACCACTACTTGTTTTGCGATCCAGTAATACTGGCTTCCTTGCTGTTCCTTGAACAGGACAATCCACCTACCAACTGACCTTGCATTTTCTCTGTCTGTTTTACATCCCTGGAACTCTTTCCCTCCTCATCTCTGCCCCCTGGCTTCCCTGGCTTCCTTCAAGTTTCACCCAAAATCCCACTAGCTGCTAGAACTCTTTCTGATTCCTTCTGATTCCTGGGAATCTCAGTGCCTTCCTTCTGAGATTATCCCTAGCTTAACCTGCATATCTCTTGCTTCTACATAGTTTTCATGTTGCCTCCCATATCAGACTGTGAGCTCCTTGAGGGCAGGAACTGTCTTTTGCTCCCCCCCTTTTTTATATTACTAGTGCTAAGTACAGAGCCTGGCTCATAGTAGTCACTTAATTGGCTGGTTACCTTTTGCTTTCTCTCTTTCCTCAACTATTTGTAAAGCCACAACAGACAGTCATTTTGCTAACACTTAGTAGGTGCTATTATATAAATGATGATGATGAAGATAGGTTGTTACAACTGAACAGTTCCTGGGAAGACTGGGGTCGATATGGGTGTGTGATTTCAAACAGAGGTCTCCCAACACCTGTTGCATGATAAAATTTTTCCGTCATAGATCCGTTGATGGCAATGACATTTTGGTAGACATTTTCTGCTCTAAAGGCAAACACTGGAAGGGAAATGATAGCTAACTTCCCTTCAGATAGCTTTGTACAAACAACAGCCAGAACAGTCGTGGTTCCTCCTGATGCTTTAATGATGACAAGTAACCTTCCTGTGACCAATTTGCTGAGATAACTGACCAAGGTGGAAATTATACCCTCAGACAAGTAAACCAGCATGAATCGCTCTCTTCCCAGAATATTTACAATGTAGGTAGAAAAAACTCCATAAAACATGTATACTTATTACCATGTGAAAAAAGAGACTGGGGGATATTCTGGTTAACTGAATTTATTGTTAACCCCAAACTTCTTTCTTGTTTCAACTGTTGCTGAAAATCTTTGAAAAGCATATTAGTACACTTTCCTTCCTTAGGAAGTACAGAGCAGTAAATGTAATTGCATCTTTCTTTGATGATTGAGGATCTTACAGTGCCTCTGGGTTATAAGTCTAGCTATAAATTCTCATTATATGGTATTGTCGATATAGAAGATGCAGGAAATTGGGCTAAATGTGTACTGACCCTAAGATATAGCCGGGAAGTTACCTTTTTGGGAGAAGAAAAAGAAATCTCTCACTGCAGCTTGCTGCATTATTCTTTGTTTCTCTTAAAGGCCAATGTATAAAATCAAGGAAACAAGTCAATAAGCATCTTATCAAATACCCACTTATTTACCAGGCACTGTTATAAGCACTGGAAAAATATGGAAATTTTGATCATTTAATCAAGACTTCAGCATTGAATTTTTTTTCACCCCAAACAAGAAAGGCACACAAAAATGAGTAATATGATTCGCTGTTGGAGGAGGAGTAGTTAGGAGACATGTCAAGAAGGTGTAGTGTAGGGTGTGAACAAACAGGTAAGTCATGAGCAGGTTCTGATGCAAATGTCTGTTTACTGTACCATAAGTACTCTGGGCAAAACACACAGTCCCAGAATTTGAAAGCTGGAACAGATCGAAATGATCATCGAGTTCAACCCATACACTAAAGGTGTCCTTACTGTGGTATATTTAATAACTGGTTTTCTACAGGGTGTCCCTAAAGTCTGGACACATAGAAAATCCCATTAACTATGCATATTTTCAAGAAATAAAATGAGTGAAATCTTCAACATTTTATTTAATTAGCATAAATTTTAGCCATGACAATTTCATATGGAATAAAAGTTTTCATTATTGGGGACTATTTTCCATATTAATGAGGCTAATTTAATTAATTAGTGAGATTTCCTATGTGTCTCCTATGTCTTAGTATGAAATCTCATTTATGCTAATTAAATAAAATGTTGTTGAAAATTTCATTCATTTCATTTCTTGAAAAATATGCATAGTTAGTTAGATTTCCTATCTGTCCAGACTTTAGGGACACCCTGTACTACTTGAAGACCTCCAAGGAGAGAGACACCATTACTTAAAAACTCCATCCTAAAAATCCTAAGAAAAATAGACATAAAAAGGACCAAAGTTCTAACACTGGCCCCTGATATTCATACATAGTTAGTACCTTCTCTCTGAGATTAGCTCCGATTTAGCTTGTTTATAACTTGTATGTACATAATTATTTGCATATTAGCTCCATTGTCAGAATGGCAGCTAGGTGGGTGTAGTGCCAGGCCTGGAGTCAGGAAGACTCATCTTCCTGAGTTCAAATCCAGCCTCAGACACTTGTTAGCTGTGTGACTCTAGGCAAGTCACTTGCCTCAGTTTCCTCATCTGTAAAATGAACTGGAGAACAGTTTTGGTATTCAGATAAGAGTGAATCCTCAGGAAATGTTGTTGACAAACTCATATGAAATGACATCTACAAAAATGATAGGATCAGACTAGATGACCTCTGAGGTTCCTTCCAGGACTATATCTATGAACCCATGAGACTATGGCATTGAAGAGGTTTCTACTTATCCTGAAGTTGATACTGTAGTTGACTGCCGTCATGACTAATTGAAATGGTAACACCAAATAGCTTCAGCTACACTTCAGACCTTATATAACAAAAGGTTTTGATTTCAGTTATTATGATAAGAATACACCTTTTCCCAGGCCTATAATAGATGGCAAAAGAATGAAACCTTTGGAACTGAGCAAAGAGAATGAAAGATCAAATAGAATTTAGAGTCAATTCTTCTTTGTCTTATAAATCCTCAGATAAGTCTGGGTGGAGACAGGTGAGACAAAATTTGAGTACATATTTTTTTTTATAAGCAATTGGGGTTAAGTAACTTGCTCAAGATTACACAGCTAGTCATTATTTATGTGTGGGTGCTCATTTTCTGAGGCCGGATTCAATCCCAGGTCATCCCAACTCCGAGGTCGGTGCTCTTACTCACTGCGCCACCTAGCGGCCCCTTGAGTACATATTAAAAGGATGGCTAATAATGTCAAGAAAAGAAAGTAGTGAAAAGAATGAGTCAGCATTACCTCATATAATAGGGAGCAGTTAGGTGGTGCAGAAGATAGAATGTCCAGCCTGAAATCAGGAAGACTTGTATTAAAATCTGGCTTCACACAGGTACTAGCTGTGTGACCCTGGGCAAGTCACTTGTGTTTGCCTCAGTCTCTTCATCTGTAAAATGAGCGGGAGGAGATGACAAACCACTCTAGTATCTTTGTCAAGAAAACCCAAATAGGGTCACAAAGAGTTAGACGCAACTGAACAACAACAATGTAAGACTTCTAGATCACAGGGCTGTTGTATATACAGTTTACTTTGATTTTAGAAAAGTATTTGATAAATTCATTTCTGCTATCTTAATGGAAAATATTGATTTGGAACTATTTGAATGGCTGTGCCCAGAGTAGTCATTCATAGTGTGATACCAATTTGGGATGACATTTGTTCTTAACCCTGTACTATTTTAATATTTTTATTAATTACATGGATAAAGATATCCATATCATCTTATCAAATTTTCAGATGACATAAGCTAGGAGAGATATCGAATATATTGGGTGATAGGATCCAAAAAGATCTTGATAGTTTAAAATGTTGGACAGAATCTAACAAGATGAAATTTAATAGGAATAAGTGAAGTGTAAAATCATAGAATCCCAGAACTGGAAGGAATCTTAGTTCATGTATTCTAACTCACATATAAACAATTATCCTCTCTACAGTATAAATGACAATGGGTCATCCAGTCTTCACTCGAAGAATTTCATTGTGTTAAAGTCCACTATTTCTTGAGGTAGCCCATTCTACTATTGGACATTTCTAATTGTTAAAAATTTTTCCTTATGTCAAGGCCAAATTGACTTTAAAAATCAACATCACAAGTACAATTGGGAGGGGGCGCGTTATCACAAGATAACAATTTATCTGAAAAAGACCCTGGAGGTTTAGCAGCAACATATGAGTTAACTATGTTGACCAAAAAAGTTAATGCAATCTTTTTTAAGATTTTATTTTATTTTCAAATGAAGATCTTTGTTCTCTCCCTCCTGCTTCTGATTTCCTCCCCTCTTAAGAAAGCAAGAAAAACAAAACTCTCTTTACAAATATATATTCAAGCAAAACAATAATTTTTTCATTGGTTATGTCCAAAAATATGTCTCAGACTGCAGCTCTCAGTGCACCACCTCTCTATCAGGGAGTGGGCAGCATGCTTCATCATGGGTCTTCTGGAATAGTGGTTGGTCATTGTTTCGTCAGCATTCCCTAATTTTTCGAAGTTGCTGGCCTTTTCAATATTGTTGTTCTTTTATGGATTGTTTTTCTGGTTCTGCTCACCTTTGCATCCATTTACACAAGTTTTCCCAGGTTTTCCTGAAACTGTCCCCTTTGTCATTTCTTACAGCACAGCAGTATTCTATCCTATTTGTGTCCCATTATTTGTTTAGTTATTCCTCAATTGATGAACATCCCCTCCATTTCCAATTTTCTGCCACCAGAAAAAGAAGCTAAGTCAATCTTATGTTGCACTGACACAATCAAGTCTGGGACTACAGATGGGGTGACATGTTCAGCTCTGGATGCCCCATTTTAAGAAGGGCAGAGATAAGTTGGAGAATGTCTAGACATGGGTAAGATTGATAGAAGGAAGCGGGAAGCTTTGCCTGGAAGTAAGAAGGTGTAGGAGAGACATGTTAGCTGTCTTTAGGTATTTAAAAGGTCAACATGTAGAAGAGGGTTTTTACCTTTTTTTTTGTTCCCAGGAGGTAGAAAAGGAGCAGTGGCCTCTGATACCACTTATTTGACCTTAGCCAATCATTTAACCTCCCTGAGTCCCAGTTTTCTAATTTAGAAATTATAGTGATTGGATTACATCATCTTTGAGGTCCCTTTCATCTCTAGATCTATGGTACTCTTAGTTACAGAGAGACAGATTTTAATTTGATTTAAGAAAGAATTTCCTGGTGAATAGACATCTCTAAAAATAAGGATGGGCTACTTTGGGAGATATGCTTTATTTTTTGACCCCCAGATGATCACTGGTTTTTTCATTTACTTAGTGTTCCATTTCCTTTTAATGTTGTTTTCATTTAAGTTGTGGTTAATTAGATTGTTCTTTTGCTCCTGCTTATATTTATTTATTTCATTCTGCATCAGTTTATATGAATCTTCCCATGTTTTTCTGAATGCCTGTCTGAAAGAGATCCCAAAATGAAAACTCCTAGGAATATCAAAGCCAAATTCCAGAGTTCACAGATCAAGGAGAAAGTATTGCATCCAGCCAAAAAGAAACAATTCAAATATCATGGAACTATAGTCAGGATTACACAGGATTTGGTAGCTTCCATATTAAAGAACAACAGGGCTTGGAATATGATACAACAGAAGGCAAAGGAGTTAGGACTACAACCAAGAAACACCTACCCTGGGAAATTAAATATTATCTCTTAGGGAAAAACGGATATTTGATAAAATGGAGAATTTTCAAGCATTTCTAATTAGAAGACCAAAGATGAATAAAGTATTTGACCTTTAAATACAAGACTCAAGGGAAAAATAAAAAGGTAAAAAAGGAACAAGAAAGAGAAAACATAAATTTTATAAGGTTAAACTGTTTTTATTTCTTTTGTTTGTTTGTTTATATTTCTATATGGCAAGATAATATTTGTAACTCTTAACAACTTTATTGCTATAAAAGTAAATAGAAGGAGTATATATAGATGGAGCATGTGAATATAAGGTGATGATATCCACAAAAACAAAATAAAGGGGCTGAGAAAGAAACTTGCACTGGAAGAAGGAGTGGGGAGATTGAATGGGGTAAGTTATCTCACTGAAAGTTACCACAGACAATGAAGTCATAGCAATACTGAACATATATGTACCAAATGGTATAGTATCAAAATTTTTGAAGAGGTCGAATGAGTTACAGGAGGAAATGGATAATAAAACTATACTAGTGGGTGAACTCAACTTTCCCCTCTCAGAACTAGATAAATCTTTTTTTTTTTTGGTCTTTAATTATTTGTTTGTTTACTTTTAGTTTACAAGATTCAATTCCATAGTTCCTTGAGTTTCAAATTTTCTCACCCTCCTTCCCCTTCCCCCCATGATGGCATAAATCAATTATAGGATATGCAAATACTTTCACATTAGACGGATTGTATCAGATGGAATGAAAAATGGTAAAGAGGAAACAAAACCAAACAAGAAAAAGAAAAAGATCAGGTAGTTTGCTTCAATCTGGATTCAAACTCAGTTTTTTCTAGTTCTTTCTCTGGATGTAGACATCTCTCTTCATCATGAGTCTTTTGGGATTGACTTATGTCACTGCATTGCTGAGAAGAGTCCAGTTTATCAAAGTTGGTCATCACACATATGATGTGTTTGTAATTGTGTACAAATTTCTCCTGGTTCTACTCTTTTCACTCAGCATCTGTTCATATAAGCTTCTCCAGGTAAATATGAAGTCCATCTGCTCCTCGTTTCTTATAGCACAATAGTATTCCATTACATGCATATACCACAACTTGTTCAGCCATTCCCCAGTTAATGGATACCCCCCTAATTTTCAATTCTTTGCCACCACAAAAGAGCTGCTATAAATATTTTTGTACATATGGGTCTTCCTCCCACTTCTATGATCTCTTTGGGATATAACCCTAGAAGTGGTATTGCTGGGTCAAAGGGTATGAAATTATTTATAGCCCTTTGTGCATAGTTCCAGATTGCTCTCCAGAAAGGTTGAATTAATTCACAACTCCACCAACAATGCATTAGTGTTCCCATTTGCCCACATCCTCTCCAGAATTTGTGATTTTCCTGTTTTGTCATCTTAGCCAATATGACTGGTGAGATGTGGTACCTCAGAATTGTTTTGATTTGTATTTCTCTAATCAATAGTGATTTAGAGCATTTCTTCATATGCTTATAGATATCTTTAATTTCTCTGAAATCTGCCTGTTCATATCCTTTGACCATTTATCAATTGGGGAATAACTTATATTCTTATAGATTTGACTCAATTCTCTGTATATTTTAGAAATGAGTCCTTTATCAAAGACATAGGTTGTAAAAATTCTTTCCCAATTTCTCACTTCCCTCTTAATCTTGGTTACATTAGCTTTCTTTGTACAGAAGTTTTCAACTTAATGTAATCAAAATTATCCGTTTTGCATTTTATAATGCTTTTTAAATTTTTTTTGGTCATAAAATCTTTCCCTTTCCACAGATCTGACAGATAAACTATTCCTTGCTTTCTGAGATTGCTTACAGTATCAACCTTTATACCTAGATCATGCACACATTTCAACTTGATTTTGGTATATGGTGTTAGATAATGGTCTATGCCCAATTTCTGCCATACTGTATTCCAGTTTTCCCAGCAGTTTTTGTCAAATAGTGTGTTTTTATCCCCAAAACTTGGGTCTTTGGGTTTATCAAACAATATATTACTATAGTCATTTACTGCTGATTCTTGTGTGCCCAATCTCTTCCATTGATCCACTACTCTATTCCTCAGCCAGTACCAAGTAATTTTGATGACTGCTGCTTTATAATACAGATTAAAATCTGGTATAGCTAGTCCACCTTCCCTAGCATTTCATTTCATTAATTCTCTTTATATTCTGGACCGTTTCAGAACTAGATAAATCTAACCAGAAAGTAAACAAGAAAGAAGTTAAGGAGGTGAATAAAATCCTGTAAAAGTTAGATATAGATCTTTGGAGCAAATTGAATGGGAATAGAAAGGAAAACACATTTTTCTCAGCAGTACATGGCACCTATACCAAAACTGACTCTGTATTAGGATGTAAAAACCTCACAATCAAATGCTGAAAAGTAGAAATATTAAATTCATACTTTTCATGTCATAAGGCAATAAAAATTATATTTAGTAGTGAACAATGGAAAGAGATAAAAATTATTTGGAAACTGAATACTCTAATCCTAAAAGCAAATGGGTCAAAGAACAAATCATAGAAACAATTGATAATTTTATAAAAGAAATGACAATAATGAGACAACATACCACGATTCATGGGCTGTAGTTAAATAGGTACTTAGGGGAAAATTTATATCCCTAATGGCTTACATAAATTAAGTGGAGAAAAAGCAGATAAATGAATTGGATATACAACTAAAAAAAAAACTAGAAAAAGAGCAAATTAAAAATCACCAATTAAACACCTAATTGGAAATGCTGAAAAATCAAGTGAGAGATTAACAAAATTGAAAGCAAGAAAACCATTGAACTAATAAGTAAAATTAAGAATTGGTTTTATGAAAAAAACCCCCAACAAAATAGATAAATCATTGTTCAATCTGATTTAAAAAAGGAAATAAGAAAACCAAATTACTAGCATCAAAAAGAAAGGGGTGAATTCACCACCAGTGAAGAGGAAATTAAGACAATAATTAGGAGCTATTTTGCCCAATTACATGCCAATAAATTTAACAATCTAAATGAAATGGATGAATATCTACAAATAAATGAACCAGATTAACAGAAGAAGAAACAAAATACTTAAATAATCCAATCTAAGAAAAAGAAATTGAATAAGCCATCAATAAACTTCCTAAGAAAAAAATCTCTAGGACTAGCTGGACAGATTCACAAGCAGATTCTACCAAACATTTAAAGAAAATTAATACCAATACTATATAAATTATTTGGAAAAATAAGCAAAGAAAGATTACTACCAAATTACTTTTATGACACAAATATGGTGCTGATACCCAAACCAGGAAGAGCCAAAACAGAGAAAGAAAATTATAGCCCAATTTCCCTAATGAAATGGATGTAAATTTTTAAATAAAATACTAGCAGAGAGATTACAGCAATATATCAAAAGAATCATATACTATGACCAGGTGGGATTTATATCAGGAATGTAAGACTTGCTTAATATTATGAAAACTATCAGCACAATTGACTGTATCAATAACAAAACCAGTGAAAATCATATGATTATCTCAATGGATGCAGAAAATGCCTTTGACAAAATACAGTGCCCATTCCTATTAAAAACACTAGAAAGAATAGGAATAAATGGAGCTTACCTTAAAATAATAAGTAATATTTATCCAAGCCATCAGTAAGCATTATTTATAATGTGGATAAGCTAGAAGCCTTCTCAATACAATGAGAGGTGAAGTGAGGATGTCCATTATCACCTCTATTATTTAAAATTCTACTAGAAATGTTAGCTATAGCAATAAGAGAAGAAAAAGAAATTAAAGGAATTAGAATAGTCAATGAAAAAACAAAACTATCACTCAAATTGAAGGAATTAGAACAGGCAATGAGCAAACAAAACTATCACTCTTTGCAGATGATATGATGGTATACTTGGAAAATCCTAGAGAATCAAGTAAAAATCTACTTGAAATTATTAACAATTTTAGCAAAATCACAGGATAGAAAATAAACCCACCTAAATCATCAACATTTCTCTATGTTACCAACAAAGTTCAGCAGCAAGAGATAGAAAGAGACATTCCATTTAAAATAAATGTAGGTAATATATGGGTTGAGAATCTGCCTGCCAAGACAAACCCAAGAACAATAGGAACACAAGTATAAAACACTTTTCACACAAATAAATTCAGATCTAAACAATTGGAAAAATATTAATTGCTTATGGGTTGGCTGAGTCAATATAATAAAAATGATAATTCTACCTAAATCAATCTATTAATCTAATTCAGTGCCATATCAATCAAACTTATCAAAATTATTTTATAGAGTTAGAAAAAATAATAACAGAATTCATCTGGAAGAACAAAAGCTCAAGGACATCAGGGGAATCAATGAAAAAAATGGGAAAGAAGGTGATCTAGCCATACCCATTTTCAAACTGTATTATAAAGTGGTAATTAATGAAATAATATGGTACTACTGGCTCAGAAGTAGAGTGGTAGATCAGTGAAACAGCTTAGGTACAAATTGTATTATAGTAAATGACCATAGTAATCTAGTATATAATGAAGTCAAAGATCCAAGTTTTTGGAACAAAAATTCATTATTTGACAAAAACTGCTTGGAAAACCTGAAAACAGTATGGCAGAAATTAGGTATAGACCAACAACTGTGTACTAAGATAAGGTCAAAGTGGGTATATGATTTACAAACAAAGGATGCTGTAAGCAAAGTAAGAGAACATGGAATAGTTGATCTGTTAGATTCATAGATAAGGGAAAAATTTAGGATCAAAGAAGATATAGAGAGCATTACAAAATGCAAAATGGGTAATTTTGATTATATAAAATTAAAAAACTTTTAAACAAACAAAACCAGTACAACCAAAATTATAAGGAAGATGGAAAACTTGGAAAAAATTTTACAAGTATCTCTGATACAGGCCTTATTTCTCAAATATATAGAGAACTGAGTCAAATTTGTAAAAATACAAGTCATTCCCCACTTGATAAATGGTCAAAGAATATGAACAGGCAGTTTCTAGACAAAGAAATCAAAGCTATCCATAGTCATATGAAAAAATACTCTAAATCACTACTGATCAGAGAAATACAAATTAAAGTAACTCTGAGGTACCACCTCACACCTATCAGTGTGGTTAATATGACAAAAAAAAAGAAAATGTTGGATGTTGGAGGGGATGTAGGAAAACAGGGACACTAATGCATTGTTGATAGAGTTGTGAACTGATCTAGCCATTCCGGAGAGCAATTTGGAGCTTTGCCCAAAGGGCTATAAAACTGGTTAGACCCTTTGATCCTGCAATATCACTCCTAGGTCTGTATCCCAAAGAAATCTAAAAAAAGAGAGAAGTACCTATTCATACAAAAATATTTATAGCAGCTCTTTTTGTTGAGGTAAGAATTGGAAGTAAAAGAGATACCCATCAATTGGGTACTGGCTAAATAAGCTGTAGTATATGATTGTAATGGAATATTATTGTCCTATAAGAAATGATAAGCAGGATGATTTCAGAAAAAGCCTATCAAGATTTACATGAAATGATGCATAATTGTAATGGTAATGGTAATTTGAAGACCTTCCCTGCTGCTAAATAGGCCTAAGGGAATTTAAAGATCTTCCCTGCCGAATGTAATCACATGGAGCTTGTGGTGGGAGGAACTTTCTGAACGATGGAGCAGAGCCCACAGGAAGCTGGGAGTCAGAGCAGTTAGAGCTAGAGGGAGGAGACGAAGCACCCAAGGAGAGAGCTAGGCTTCTGAGTGTTTGCTTCCTGCTATAACAGCTAACCTTGTGAGTGTTTGTTTGTGGGAAGGCTAAAGGATGGTGTGGCTCCCTGCTATGCTATGGTGTATTAATTTCTTTGTTACTATGATGGATTTGACTTTCTGGTGTTGGGATTTGGTTTTCTGGTGTCTCGATAAATGTTTTGCTTCTGACTTCTATATGGAGAATCTGTTATATTTTGCAATTGAAAACTATGCCAGCATATTTTTATTCACTGTGGGTGCTATGAATATTGTGTTGGTGCTACAATAGTGAAGTGAACAAAACCAGGAGAATGTTTTATGCAACAACAATATTGTTCAATAAAGAACTGTGAATGACTTTGCTTTTCTCAGCAATACAATGATCCAAGATAATCCCAAAGGGCTAATGATGAAGCATACTGTCTGTATCCAGAGAAGGAACTGATATGAGTTGAAGACTGAAGCATGCTATTTTAAACTTTTCTTTAATTTTTTTTCTTATATTCGAGTCTTCTTGTACAAAATGACTAATATGGAAATGTTTTACATAATTAGACATGTATAACTTATATCTGATTGGTTATCATCTCAGAGAGGGGGGAGGGGAGGAAGGGAAGGAGGGATAGAATTTGGAACTCAAAACTTTAAGTAAAAATGTTAAAAAATTGGGAAAAAATAGTAGAAACACTCCCCTCCCAATTTATTTCATTACTGATTCTCTAGAATTTTCTAAGTCTATCACATCATTTGCAAATACAGATAATTTTGACTCATTTTTGCCAGTGTTTATACTTCCTTTGCTATTGTATTATTTCTATATATTGCATTCTTAGGATTATACCATCACATAATAGCAGGGAGAGGAGGCATACATGCTTTTCGTCTCTATGTACTGACAAAGATCTTAGTTTCACTATTGTAAATAATGCTAGCTCTTAGCTTTAGATAGGAACTTTTGGTCATATAAAGAAAGCTCCTACAATTAATTGTTATGTTTCGGGGATATTTAACATAAACAGACACTTTGTTAAAGAAAATTTTTGGCATCTATTGGAACAATGTATTTTTTATTTATCTGCTTAATTATGTTACTCACTTTATCTAATGTTGATCAATTCTTGTTTCCCATGTATAAAATCAATTTTGTGACATGAAATTATTTTCAGAATAATTCAATCAATCAATTAACATTCTTTTATTAAGAACTTATTGCATACTTGAAACTGTGTTATGTGCTTTGGGATAAAAAGACAAAAATGGAGCAATTCTTGCTCCTAAGGAGTTTAAATTCTATAAGAGGTATCTGAAAGTCTATATGTATATTTATATGTATATGATATGTATACATATATACACATATATAATGGATGTATGCAAAATGAAAATATGTAAGGCACTTAAATATAATAGTTAAGGAAGGAGGGCTCTAGAAATTGTGGATGGGGTGGAGTGATGAAATGGGAAAAGGTAGAAGGTGGTACTTGAATTGCATCTTAAAGTGAGAAATACTATGAAGTGACAGTGAAAAGAGAGTACATTCTAGACATGGTAACTGGTCAGTTCTACATTCCTACGTTGCCATAGTTCTCTTTTTATTCTTTGTCTCTCCCTGGTTTGGGTGTTAGGATTGTAGTTACCTTATAAAAGGAATAAGGTTGGGAGCCTTCTGTCTGTATTTTTGAGAATGCTTTTTGTAGCCTAGGTTTTTATTCCTCTTTAAAGGTTTGGTAAAATTCTCTTGGTAATACATTTGACTCTAAGCTTTTTTTCCATTGGCAATTCATGTATGGTTTCTACATTTCCTTTTCTAAGTCATGTATATTTAAGATAATTCCTGTTTTGTTAGTTTGTGTATTTTATATTTTTATAGATAAATAAACTTCATTTGAATTCTCAGTTTTACAGGCATATAAATTCACTTGCTCCTTTTTTATTTTGGTAATTTAAGTTTCCTCTATTTTTAATTAATCAGATTAGCTAATGTTTTACTATTTTTGTTAGTATTTTCAGTTCTACAGTCTAAGTTTATCTATTTTTCCTCTAATTTAAAGATTTCTTATTTTATATTTCTTTTAGAGTTGCTCATTTGTTTATTATTTTAGTCTTTTTATTGAATATTAAGTTGATTCTCTATTTTGTTAATGTTTTCAGAGACATACATTTTACTGTGAGGACTGCATTAATTGAATCCCATAAGTTTTTTTTAACATTATCTCATTGTTCTCATTATTTTTAACAGTTATTTATTGTCCTATTTTTATTGATGCATTCATTATTTAGGATGTCAATACTTAGTGTTTATTTAGGTCTATTCATTTCGTAATATTTATTTTATTCATTAATATTTTTATAAAGGATGTTCAGTTTTTTTTGTGATTTCTTTATGATCTTGCATGATCAATTTTTATAAATGTACCACAGGGTATGTATTTGCCTTAATAATGCAATTCAGCCATCTCCATAGGTCAGCTAAATATAATTTTCCAAGAGTGTGCCCAGATCTATATTTTCCTTTTAATAATATTTCTTTTGGATTTTTCAACTATATCTTTTCTCTTAAGGAATTTATATGCTATGTAATTTGGGGCATTATAATTTACTAATCTTTTTATAATATTTATGGTCTCTTTAAGCATTATATAGTTTTCCTGGGTCTCTCTTGACATTATCATTGTTACTGTTGCTTTATTTGAAATTGTGAATATAAGTCCTGATTTCCATAGTTTCCTAAAACATGATAGATTTTGTTCCATTTATTTATTATTTACTAATTAGAGAATGAGATTATTTCCCCCAAATATTAATTCTTCCTTCTATTCTTTTCCTGATTTTTCCAGTTATAATTTTTGCTCCTTGGATTTTTTATTAAGCCCATAGATGTTGTCATTGACTTCTCAAAGAATTTTAATATGAAAATTTTATTTAAAATAGATTTTTATTAATATGTTTCTGTTTTTATCATATAAATTTCCCATGTCCCATTTTTTTGCAGAGAACCAACCTTTATAATAAAGAATTTTTTAAAAGAGGAAGGTTAAAACCCCCCAGCAAAATTGATAGACATATAGGGAAAATCTGATGTAATACATTATATTCCACAGTTATGGACATTGAATTTTGCAAAGGATCAGGGTGAGTCATTTTCTCACATTTCTTCTTTGGAGCAAGCTTATTCTTTATACTTTCACAGCATTAAGTTTTGATTGTTTTGGCAAATTTAATCCCAAAGCACAGCAAATAACAAACAAAAGATAATTCACACCCCACATTCCTGGCCTTTTCTAGCCCTAGCAACATGAAAATAAACATTTCATTTCTTCATCTTCCACTGCTATTCTTCTGTTTGGTTATTTTGTATGTTGAGTATCCTGCTCACCTCTGAATTCTTTTGAAGGAATTAGTAAAATTCTGTCTTTTTGCTCAAGGTGTAATTATTTTATTGCATGTTTTAGACTCAGTTTCTCAGTATATAATTTTGGGGGTGCCAACCAGTACTTTTAGAGATATAATATTCCAGTTTTTTCTTATTTTTGTTGTTTAGTTTCCAGTAATGTCCAACTCCTTGTGACTCTATTTGGTGTTTCCATGGCAAAGATACTGGAGTGATTTGCTATTTATTTCTCAAGCTCATTTTATAGAAGAGGAATTGAGACAAACAGGGTTTAGTGATTTGCGCAGAGTCACACAGCTACTAAGTTTCTTAGTCTAGATTTGAATTCATGAAGGCAAGTCTTCCAGACTCTAGGCCCTGTGCTCTATCCACTGTGCCACTTAGCTTTGCTTATAAATAAGGAATAATTCAATGCCATTATAATTAATTCTCTTTTGAAGGTTAAAGGTTTTCTTTAGTTGTTGCTTGCAATTATTTTTGCCATTGTAATTCAGAATTTTGATTATGATGTGTTTTGGTGAATTAAACTTGTTTTTCTCCCTTTCTATTATTGTTCTTTGTACCCCCTCAATCTCTACTCTGCTGATATTTCTGAGCAATTTTTCTATATAATTTTCTGAAATATGGTATTTATAGTTTCTTTATCATGAAGTTTTTCTAGACCTATAATCCTTAGATTATTCCTTCACATTTTTGCCTTCAAGTTCAGGGGTTTTGTTGTTGTTGTTTGTTTTGTAGGGCTCTTGTGTTCTTCCAATCTTGTTGGCTTTTGATTTTGTTCAATTATTTTTTCTTTTGTTTCTGAGTTTTTAGGTTCTTTTCCTTTAATTTTTCTTTTTTTCTTTTTCTTTTTTTTTTTTAAAGCAATTGGGGTTAAGTAACTTGCTCAAGGTTACACGGCTAGTCATTATTTATGCGTGGGTGCTCATTTTCTGAGGCCGGATCTGATCTCGGGTCATCCCAACTCCGAGGCCGGCGCTCTTACTCACTGCGCCACCTAGCCGCCCCTTTAGGGCATTTGGGGTTAAGTAACTTGCCCAAGGTTACACGGCTAGGTTTTTGTTTGTGCGGATTAAATGTCGGAGGCCGGCTCCGAACTCAGGTCCTTCTGACTCCAGGGCCGGCGCTCTATTCACTATGCCACCTAGCCGCCCCTTCCTTTAATTTTTCTGAAAAGCAACTGTTTTGGAACCTTTTATTCTAGTTTTCTATACTCCCTTGGTATTCATGTTAGCCAGGTTATTTCTTAATTAATTAGATTAATAACTTCTATTCTTGTTTCTTTTATGTTTTCACTTAATTCCTTTTGCTTCTGTAGGTCCAGCATTGTCAAACCATTTTTTAAGTTCTTATTGTCTATTCTTTATTTGCTTAGCCCAGGGGTGGGGAACCTGTGGCCTCAAGGCCCCATGTAGTCCTCTAGGTCCTCGAGTTCAGCCCTTCGGTTGAATCCAAACTTCACAGAACAAATCATTTTCTTAAGTTAAGGTCTACTAACTAAGCCTTAGACCACCAGTTTAAGCAACATTCGTGGCCCTTAAGCATGAGTGTGACTAGTTGGGACTCTATTGAAATGGTACTCTAAGAGGCCACTCTAAGTGGACCTGTTCTTCCCCTTTCTCATCCAACTCTTAGTTGCTTTACAGACTTTCTTCAATTCCTTGGCTAACCCAAGGGGGCTTGTTAAAATACGATGGAGGGTCCCACTTCTGAGAGGAGACTCTGAGCTGCCTTTGAAACTACTTCCTTCCCCTCCATTTCTTGCTGACTACTTATTTCACAGAATCCTATGATTATAGATTTAAAGCTTGAAGGAAGCTCAAAGTCAATTTAACCCAACCTTCTCATTTTATAGATAAGGGAACTGTGACCCAGGGAAGTTAAGATGCTTACCCAATTAATTTTAACCTGTGTCATAGGTTAAACCTGGACCTTCTCTTTTCCATAATTTTTCTCCGTCAACTCCATATTTTACAACTATTCTTTTTCCTTCCTCTCAATGTTTAGGGATAGTGTGGTTCAGAATCTTCAATCTTACCTTGGAGTGCCTCTTTCTCCTCCCTTCCCCCACATTGCTAAAGGGTTAACTACAAAAACCAATGCCTAAAGGTAGAACATGGGGCTGAACCTGCTAATAGCCTTCAGCAGCTGAGAGTGGGTTGGGGGAGGGAAGGAGATATAATTTGGAATAATTGGATAGGAAATTAACATTCAATGTTGCTTTTCACTGACAGGCTGTTCGCAGTCACATTATCAAGATCCTTCTTTCAGGGTACAGTGGATGGGGATAGTTACTGAGCACCTGGAAGCAGGGGTGGTGTTCACAGTTCCTCCTTCCTTCTGGAAGAAAACCAATGACATCAGGAGGGTGATGTCTTGACTTGCAAGTGAATTGGATTTAAATGAGGCAAGACTGTGCAAAGTCATCAGCCTCAGAATCATTGGACTCCAATGGCAAGACATAGGTCAGAAAGATGGTGATGACCCAGTGGAATCTGGGGTGTCTTGATGTTATATGAGGTGGGTAACTGAGCTCACATTAAAATTTCATCGTGAATAAGGTAGGACCAGGGATAGGAAATGATGCTGAGTGTCAGTAAACTGAACATTCAAGAGCTGAAAGAACCAAACCAAGGGAAGAAGCAGACCTAGGAGTGTTGAAAAGGATTGATGGGAATGAATTCTATAGGAATAAAATAATAAACATTTAAAACCAGGTTAATAAACCTATAGGAACCCCAGTAGCTGAGATTGAAAATAACCAAGTGAGGATACCACTGACAACAAACGAACAAGCTTCTCCATGTGCCCTGAATGCCTTTATGGAGTTGAGATTATTGGTTATGCCACTTTTTTTTAAATTAAAGAGGAATTGTTTAACATTGTTAAGCTGTTAAAAAATAAAAACAACAAACAAAAAAAACATAATAAAAAGCACTGTCAAGTCCTACTTAGGCATACTTGTTAATTTAAAACAAAAACAAAAACATATACCATTAACATTGATCAAAGGACTTCGTGGTGATCTCTGAGTTGATTTAGCTCTAGAAAGGAATTGCACAAAATAACGCAGTCAATACAAATTGTAAAGACATGTGTGAATGTGGGGGATTTGTGGGTTCCTGAAGTAAGGGCTTCTTTGTCAATCTGTTCATAGTTCTAGACTGCTGAAGACATTGTGTTCTTTTTCAAAAAATTTTATTTTATTTTTAGTTTATGGAATAAAACAATTATTTCCATAACAATAAAATAAAAAGATGGTTGCACATGAAACTGCAAATCTACTATGCATAATGTGTTATTCCTTTCAAATATATAACAAAATTATCATGCAAATTTCTTTTTTCCCAACTTTTCTCCACATCCCTACCCCACCCTTCCACCTTAGAGATGGCTACCATTATACGCAAATATATATATGTAAAATTATTCTATATATACTTTTATTTATGAATTCTTTTTCTGGATGTGGATAGTGCCTTTCTTCATATGTCCTTTATAGTTAATTTGGGTATTTATTATAGTCAGAATAATTTATTCCTTCAAAGTCATTCTTAAAACAATATTGCTATTTCTGTATACAGTATTTTCTTGGTTCTCATTTCACTCTTAATTATTTCATGCAGATCTTTTCATATTTTTCTAAGATTCTTGAGCTCATCATTTCTTATATTATAGTAGTATTCCATCATAATCATATACTACAACTTGTTCAGCCATTCCCCAGTTGATGATATTGTTCTTGAATGATGAAAAGGCTTTGCCTGCCTGGAATTTTGTGGTCAGACAAAGCTCCAATACCATAAGGTGAAACATCAAGGGTGAGAACCCCTGTGTCATGGGTAACTGGTTCTCTTGTTCTATTTCCTATCTATTGTCCAGGAAAAGTGAGGTCTCATATTTTTGTCTTGCAGAATAGATAACTGTGAACCATGAACCAGTGGGTGTACAAGACCATTCACTTCCCAATAACCCATAGAGATAATCAGATCCCTAAGAGCACATGTTTTTTTCAGGAATAGAAACCTGGAGCACACTATAGTGAAAGAAGGCGGGATCCTTTAGATCCTTTAGCAGTACCTTTTCGTGAGATGTCCTCTCTGAGCACAGGTTGCATAAATAGCCTCCAGCTTATATTGGCAATAACTTAAGTGTCTGGGAAGAGCAGATATGTAGAGGGGACACCAGTAATGGGTGGGGACCATCTGCTGGATGTACTAATGCAATTGAATGAGCAGATAAAGTTTTACTCCAAAAGTCCTGATTGCACCAGTAGAACTGATTTGCCGCTACCATATCTCATGGTATTCCATGATAGGTATAGTTATAAATATGCCTGACATCTGTGTTATGGTGAAACCAGAAAATGTGGATACAATGGTTTCTGTTGGTCAAAATGTAAATTTAGAAATTGATGAATGTTTGACATTCTAGAAAGCAGTCTCAGCTGTTAATGCCCAATGGATGAACTGCTCTCATCCTCACCCTTAGATGTCAGTTTCTAATAGTGCAAGCCAGGTCACAGTATTAGAGGCTTTTGTGAATAAAGGGAAACATCATAAACAAATTAGATGAGCAAGGAAGAGATTACCCTTTGGATTACCTTGATCTGCAGAAAAAGGAACAATTCATAACTAAATGGAATAGAGAGGATCACAGAAGAGAAAATGAGCAATATTGATTACATAAAATTAAGACTTTTTTTACAGAACCCAAACCAGTGTAGTTGAAATAAGAAAGGAAGAGGGTAAGTGAGAAAATAATCTTTGCAGCAAGGTTTGCTGACAAAGGTGTCATTTCCAAGATATGTAAGGAATTGATTGGGATTTTTAAGAATAGGAATCATTCTCCAATTGATTAATGGATTAGACTAGATTAATGGATTAGTTTTTTAATCTTTCTTTATATTTCCAGCACTTGGAAAAGTACCTGTCACATAGTAAACACTCAATAAATGCCTGTCACCTGGCTGACACCATCAACCATGGACACTATGCCCCTCATCAATGCAGCCTAAGATTGCACCAGCTTCTTTTGGCTGCCTCCATACTACTTACTTATACTGAACTTGTAATACATTAAAACCTAATTCAGTTCCATTCAACCAATAGTTATTAAGCACCTGCTGTGTGTACGGTAATGGTTTATAGGCACTGGGGATACAAAGGCAAATATGGGAGTCTTTGCCCTCAAGTAGCTGACATTTGTATACAGATGGTTAAGTCAATATGTATTTATTAAGCAAGCACATAAACAATGTAGAACAAGGAAAATTGAAGAGGGAGACAACATTAGCAGCTAGGAAGGTCAGAGGAGGCTTCAAGGAAGAGGTAGAGCCTGAACTAAGCCTTTAAGGAAGACCAGGATTTGAAAGACAGGGTTGGGCAATGCATAGATCCTAATAATAGCTAATATTTACATATACTTTAAGGTTTACAAAGTGATTTCGATGTATCATAGCATTTGATTCTCACAACAATCTCATGAGGGAAGTACAACCATTACCTTTGTTTTATAGATGATGGAACTAAAAGAGTTGGAGAGTTTAAAATGATTTGCTGAGAATCGTTTTGTTGGAGAGTTGGAGAGTTTAAAATGATTTGCTGAGAATTGTTTTGTTCCATGGTGTCAGACTCTTCAAGATCCCATTTGGGGTTTTCTTGCCAAAGACACTGGAGAGGTTTGCAATTTTTTTCTCCAACCTATTTAATAGATAAGAAAACTGAGGTATTAGGTTAATGAATTGCCTAGGGTCACATAGCTAGTAAGTATTGGAGGCCAGATTGGAACTTGGGAAAATAAGTCTTCCTGACTTCAGGCCTGGAGCCTCCATTCACTGTGCCACCTAGCTGCCCCGCCAGGGGTCACCCATCTAGTAAATATCTGAAACAAGGTCTTCCTGACTTCAGACCCAGCCTTCTATCTAGTATACTACCTAGTTGCTACATAAATGAATGAAAAAGCATTTATGACATGCTTACTGTGTACCAATCACTATTCTAAGGGCTAAGATACAAACGCAAAAATAATCCCTCTCCTTGAGGCTTTTATTTCCTAATGGAAAATTGAAAAAATGGTGACCAGGAAGGGAGGGCTAGTGAATTGGAACCACAGGGCATAGATGAACACATCCTAGCAATAGCTTGGTTGATTTTATTATAGTACCATAGGGGAAGACAGCAGAGGGTAGGTGTGGAGAAGAAGTCAATTGACAAGAAGATGAGTAGAAAATGACAAAATGGGCCACATGAGGTACTCGCCAGTCAGAATGAATTGGGGGTGGAGGGAAGGCCCACATCATAACTTCTGGAGTTGAGAAGGTTATGCAAGAGGAATCCAGGCATGAGGAATTATTTATGTGGATGTACAGGGGTAAGAAATGGAGTATTGGATACAGAGAAAGGCTGATAATAGAGTTTGATGGGAACATGGGGTTTGTGAAAGGGTATAGTATAAAATAAAACAAAACTAGAAAGGTAATTGAAAGCCAGCCGGTGACATGCCTAAAATGCTGGCTCTCTAAAGGAGTTTCTGTTTTATTCTTTTTTTTTTTTTTTGCCTTTTGGAGGGCAATTGGGGTTAAGTAACTTGCCCAAGGTCACACAGCTAGGTTTTTTTTTTTTATTTATGTGTGTGTTAAGTGTCTGAGGCCGGATCCGAACTCAGGTCCTTCTGACTCCAGGGCCGACACTCTACTCACTGCGCCACCTAGCCGGCCCTCTGTTTTATTCTTTAGGTCAACAGGGTCAAACTCACACAGAAGCAGGGGCCATTAAACCATCAGTGAGGATCCCATGAAGGCCATGTATTGACTTAGAAAGTCTCACGTTGACATTATCTATGTCCTATTGTATTCTTACTCATTTTTGTTAAAAATTTCCCAATTACATTTTAATCTGGTTCCCTAAGCACTAGAGAGTGTGGTAGTCTGCAACACTGCCCACAGGAGAAGTGTTTGATACATTTGCGTTTATAGGCAATAGAGAGCCACTGAAGGATTTTAAACAGAAGAAATGACACCTTCAGTCCTATGCCTTCAGAAGATCAGAAGCAGCTGTGTGAGGAATGAATTAAAGGGGAGAAGCTTCAAGGACAACAATTAGGAGGCTGTTAGAGCAGTCTAGGAGCCTGAAGTAGGGTGGTGCCTGTGCGACTAGAGAGAAAGGGATGAATATGAGAGAAGTTGTGGAGGTAGACATGGCAAGGTGGTCTAACTAAACTTCCCTAACCCTATCCTTGGGGAGTAACTTCAGACCGGGTATTGGTCTATTTGGAGCCTCAACACGAGTGATTGGAGAGGCATTGATTCTAGTACTGCAGTGAGATTCAAAGTGAAGCAGCCTGTTTCAGATATGGATTCAATAGAAGAGTGAGTATAGCAGCGATATACAGGAGAATGAGGGAGGGAGTGGATCTGTACCTTGGGACATGGTATTTGAAAGACCATACATGGGGATAATTCCATTCATTAATGCCAGGGGTATCCCCAAAGAGAAAAAGCAGTGATAAAAATCTATAACTTAACCCCCCCACCCCATTGTTGTTGTTCAGTCATATCTGACTCTTTGGGACCCTGTGGACCATGTTATATCAATATTGTCCATGGGGTTTTCTTGGCAAAGATACTGGAGTAGTTTGCCATTTCCTTCTCCATTTCCTCTCTCTTATACTATGCCTAAATCATAGGTGCTTGTATTCCTTCATGTGTCTGTTTTGGGAATAGATCACATGGTGGGGCGGAAGGAAGATACTACATGATAAATCTTTCTGCATGTCTGCTGCCCTTGTTGGGCAGGAAGGAACTTGGTGATATAATGGATGGAGTGTTGGACTTGGACTCAGGAAGATCTTAGTTCAAATCCTACCTGAAACGCTTATTAGTTATGTGACCCTGGGCAAGTCACTTATCTCTATTTGCCTTAGTTTCTTTTTCTGTAAAACGTGGATAATAATAGCACCTAGTTCCTAAGGTTGTTGTGAGAATGAGATGATGTGTAAAAACACTTTGCTGGCTTAATGCAAGTGTTCGTTATGGTAATTAATTTCCCATTGCCCTCCACACTTGCTTGGAGCTGAGGTCATCAGGTCTCTGTTACTCTTGCTGCTAGGCATGTCTTATGACTGCCTCATATGTTTTCTTGTCAGGGGGTCAATTGCGAGGGGCTACTGAAGAATGTTTTATTTAAGGTGGATTTACCCACTTTTTTCCCCTGGGATTTTTGTACCTTTCCTCCTACAGGTGGGGCTAAGTTTGCTCAACTGCATTTGACCTGTAATTAGCAGATCTCTGCCAAAGCCCTAAAACAAACAGAAGCTACATTTATTAGGTCTATGTGAAAAGCACTTAAGTAGAAATCCGCCTTTCAGCTATTTCTCTTTCCCCTTTCCCTCCCCCCCTCCTATCCACCTTAGAGGAGTGAAGGACTTCGACTGGAGGGAATCCTATCAGATGACCTTGAACTTCTCAGTAAAGGAGCCGATTGTCCTATGCAGAGATGGATAGGGGTGGGGATAGAGACAGGGGCTGGAGGAGAGCTGAAAAGCTTTTGAACAGGCTCTGTGGGGAATGTGATAGGGAGTAAATAGGCCCTGATCAAAATGAAACCTGACCCTGAGCAAACCTGACCCTGAGCAAACATGAACCTGTTTAGCAACACCTTTACCATGAGGCAAATAAGAATAGTGTGGGGGGCTTAATCCCCATATGAACAGTAAAGGGGCAGGCCAGACGCCATTATTATTGACCCTGACAAGCCATAGCCTGAATATTCCTCCGTAGAGCCCCCAGCCCTGGCAGCACAGGTTGCCCTAGAAGTGTATCTGGATTCTGCTGTTCTTCATCATCTCTCAGGTCAAGTTGATGCTGAAGGTCATTCTTCTCTTTTGCCTTTACTACAGTGCAATGGAGTATACAATATATAATCCCCTCTAGCCTAGTGGAAATGGTTGGGAGGGGCTCCCCTGAAAATTATCAATTCTGTCTTCAGTGTATAATGATCAGTCCTGATGTAACCCAAAAGTGTGTTAGTAATGGGTTAGTAATGCCCATGATGGGCAGCTAGGTGGTACAGTGCCAGGTCTAGAGTCAGGAAGACTCATCTTCTTGAGTTCAAATCCAGCCTCAGATGCTTACTTAGCTGTGTGATCTTGAATAAGTCACTTAACCCTGTTTGCCTCAGTTTCCTCATCTGTCAAATGAGGTGGAGAAAGAAATGACAAACCACTCCAGTATCTTTGCCAAGAAAACCCCAAACCGGGTCACAAAGAGTGGGACATGACTGAAAAGAAATGAACAGCAGCAATCTTATGATAGTAAAGAATGATTTCTGAATCAATTGATGAAAGAGGTTGATGCTATATTGAGCTATATTTGTGATGTATGTCTTGCCTTAGGGAAGCAGTGGATGGAGAACCAGCCTGGACTTAGGAAGTCTTGGGTTTAAGTCCTGCCTTTGACATGTATTGGCTGTGTGACACTGAACAAATCACTTAACTTCTCAGGTAACCCCTGGGTATTTTCATGTCACCGTTTTCCTGTACTCCAACCTGGCTGTCTTACGTTCCCTTCCTTGATCCATGGATTTCTGATTGGTGTATATTCTCTCTATAGAACCTGGATCCAAACCCTCTGGGCTATACCCCAGCCACACTTCATGCTGCATAGCTAGGTCATATACTCCCTACCATCTTTCCTACTCTAGCTCTAAAACTAGTAATAAAAGTAACATTACCAAACATTTCTTCTGGAACAGCTCTCCTTATGTGTGTTGTCATCCCCTCCTAGAGGAGTTATTAACCTTTTTACTAACCTTCACCTGTTTGCCAGTCTGATGAAGCCTACAGACCCCTTCTAAGAATAAGATTTTTAGATGTATAAAATGATATATATGATATTACAATGGAAATCACTTATATTGAAAACAATTCTAAAATTAAAAAAAAAAAAAACCAAACCATGAAACAGTTTCATAGACCTCAGGTTAAGAATTACTGCCCTTCTAATGCATTTTTGGTGAAGTTGTGAACTTATCCAAGCATTCTGGAGAGCAATTTGTAGTGATGTCTAAAGGGTTATAACATGGTATATACACTTTGATCCAGCAACACCAATGCTAGATTTGTATCCCAAAGAGATACAAGAAGAAGGGGAAAGAACCTATTTGTACAAAAATATTTATAGCAAATCTTTTTCTAGTGGCTAAGAATTGGG
The DNA here is from genome assembly GCA_011680675.1 of Gymnobelideus leadbeateri. Taxonomy (NCBI): domain Eukaryota; kingdom Metazoa; phylum Chordata; class Mammalia; order Diprotodontia; family Petauridae; genus Gymnobelideus; species Gymnobelideus leadbeateri. The sequence continues at coordinate 125,164 of WOXC01002910.1, read as the reverse complement.
GGGATGCTCACAAATTGGGGAATGGCTGAACAATCTGTGGTATATGATTGCAACGGAATATTATTGTTCTATAAGAAATGACAAGCATGATGATTTCAGAAACACCTGGAAAGACTTACATGAACTGGTGCAAAGTGAAGCGAGTAGAACCAGGAGAATGTTGTGCACAACAGAAACATTGTATGACGAAGAATTGTAAATGACTTGGCAATTCTCAGCAATACAAAGATCCAGGACAATTTCAAAGGACTCATGATGAAGCATACTACTTGTCTCCAGAGATAGAACTGAAAATATCTGAATAGCAGTCTATTCTTTTGAGTAGCATTCTACTTTTCTCTTCTCCTTCCTCCCTCCCTCCCTCCCTCCCTCCCTTCCTTCCTTCCTTCCTTCCTTTCTTTCTCTTTCTTTTTCTTTCTTTCTTTCTTTCTTTCTTTCTTTCTTTCTTTCTTTCTTTCTTTCTTTCTTTCTTTCTTTCTTTCTTTCTTTCTTTTTCTTTCTTTTTCTTTCTTCCTTCCTTCCTTCCTTCCTTCCTTCCTTCCTTCCTTTCATGACTAATATGGAAATGTTTTACATGACTGCACATGTATAACATATATCAGAGTGTTTACTATTGGGGGGGAATAGATAGAATTTGGAACTCAAAATTAAAAAAAAAGTTAAAAATAATTTTAACATGTAATTGGGGAAAATTAAATATTTTACACACACACATTATGTAAAAGAACTACTGTCCTTTTAGAATAATCTCCTTGGGGGCAAAGGGCTTGCTTGTATTTGTATTCTCAACACCTAAAGTACCTTGCTAACATGGTACCCGTATGTACTAAGCACTTAATGCATACTTTTCTAACTCTACTCCATTCAAACCCTCAGGTAGCACTCCTTAGGTTACCAGGAGACTTCTCTGAATCCAGAGCCCACAAGACGTGGGGACTCCTTTCTCATTTTCTGGGGACCTCTGTTGCTACAACCACCTCTCCTCTATTCCTGCTTCTTTCCTTCTTTTCCTACTCCTTTAGCTTCTGTTTCTTCCTTGAGGTTTGAGGAAGGAAAAGGCCCAACCAGGGAGTTAGCTGTCCACAGTGTGGGGCCCCCTCAAGCACCCTTTCCATGGGGCCATCTCACCTGCTCTGCTGACATTTCTGCTCAGCTGAGCCCAGTTCCTGTTGGTGTCAAACAGGCTATTTGCTGTTTTCCTCTGTGCTTTCAGGAGGACCCTGCTCCTATCTAAGCTGCTAGTCTACTGTAGTCAGGCCAGGGAAGGTTTTCTCCTTTTGACTCTTCTGGCTAATTTTTTTTAGTCTTCAGTCTTCAGTCTTCAGTCTTCAGTCTTCAGTCTTCAGTCTTTGACCCTGGGGCTCTGGTTGATAATACTGGCAAGCCAAAAAAACCCCTAATTTTAATTTTAAAAGGAAATTTTTTTTTTTATCACCAGGCCTTAAACTCCATCATTGGCTGGCTCTTTCATAGCAAAGTAGGGTTTAAGGGAGAGTTCAGTTTGAAAAATGCCTTTTTTTTTTTTTAGCCAATGCTGAAAAGAGGGTTCTATATTTTAGGGGAAGGATTCTATTAAAAGAAACTTTTGCAAACTTTGTATTTCTTTCTTTCTTTCTTCCTTCCTTTCTTTCTTTCTTTCTTTCTTTCTTTCTTTCTTTCTTTCTTTCTTTCTTTCTTTCTTTCTTCTTTCTTTCTTTTTTTGCTTTTTGGAGGGCAATTGGGGTTAAGTGATTTATTTGCCCAAGGTCACACAACTAGTTGTGTGTGTGTGTGTGTGTGTGTGTGTGTGTGTGTGTGTTAAGTGTCTGAGGCTGGATTTGAACTCAGGTCCTCCTGACTCTAGGGCCCACACTCTATTTACTGTGCCACCTAGCAAACTTTTGTATTTCTAAAAGTAAAATTCAATTGTTAATTAAAAAGTAAGTTTAAGTTTTAAGTTCTGTGTTTTGATGAATAAAAATAATGTCCCTTTGTGACTGAATATTCAGTGAATGTTTGTCTTTCCAAAAAAGTTTGTTCCTTGGGGGCATACCCTAATGAAATATGCTGCATGAACATGGCTTCCACAAACTGTATTAAGACTTTAAGGTGCCAAGCAGGTTCTGATCTGCAGTGGTAAAGGGAGTTTTCTCACTGGGAGTTCTCTATGCCAGTTAAATCAGGGGTTCTGTTACACAAAATGACATGTTGCTGCCGTATATACTGCCCTTCATAGAAGGTCAAGAGAAAGAATAGAATCTTTATGAAGTTGAAAAGGTTGGATTTAAAAAAATCAGATTTGAAGTATTTCAGATCTTTAGTCTCAGGTTTCTATTTTGTGCCTGTCTACACGCAGCCACATACAAAACAGACCATTGTCTTTTCTTGTTCCTGTTTTCCCATCAAAAATCCTCAGTTCCATTTTTATATGAAGTACAAACTCTTAATACATTTGTTGAAAGTCTAGCTATTGAAATCTCTGTAACAGGAAGAAGTCTTAGGAAAGGAATATAAACTCTGGAATTCTAACTCCCTTCCGACATTTAAATACTTGGCATGGTAATCCTGGTACAGGCACAAACAAGCCCCGCTGATCTTCCTTCTTGAGAAATTATAGCCCATTCAAGAATTGCCCATGGGAGTGCTAGTGAACTCTGAAGTTCTGGGGACTTCTGCCTTGTAATCATGACACCCTTTAGTTGTTCTTAGTATTATCAAAGGACAGCCTCTCAAAAGGACTCTTGGGGTATCTGGAGTTGTTGTTCCTACTGATGTCAAGCCTAGGTGCTATGATTACTACTGAAAGTAAAGGATCAGATACAGTGTGTGTGTGTGTGTGTGTGTGTGTGTGTGTGTGTGTGTGTGTGTAATGCTTAATGAGGCAGTTGTATATTAGTATAAGAAATAAGACTTGGGACCTGACGACCATATCAAGCCGATAATTCCACTTACAGGTTAGAGAATGACATACTATTAAATTACTTTGTGGATTTGCTCATGGTTTAAGAGACAGGGGATAGATAATTTATTCCCTAGTAGCTACTTCTCCATTGGGGTCACTCTGTTCTTGCCTCCAACAAGGTGATGAGGAGTCCACTTTGGGCACTCTCCTAAGGGCATTCAATAGGTTCTGAATTCTCTGTGATAGCTCTTTCCCCTGCTGCTCATAGAGCTTCTCTTGAAAGTGTCATGGCCAGTAGTGAAAGAAGGCTGCTGGTTATATACTATGTGTGATTCTGCCCCAGAGACCAGATTAAGTTCATTATTCTCTTTGTCCATTTCCTCTTTTACCTCTGCCTCCTCCTCTCTCCCTCCCTTTTCCTTTCATTATTACATTTCTTTGTAGAAACCATGCCAAATTACTTTTTTTGCCCTGAAAACACAAGCTCAAGTGTTAATCAGACTGTCTTGTTTGGACCTCCTGCACCTCATTCTTCATATCTCTTCCTTCTCCCTCCTCCCTCAGAGTATTGTATTGTATATACGAATTTATATCAAGTATTGGCAATGAGATTCTAAATGGATGAATCAAAATAAACAGTTGCCAAACATGCAATTACTCTGACATTTCTTTATCAGTCTTTGAAACAGCTATCAATTGAGCTTTGGTGTGGATGGTGGGGCTGGGGGGAGTACTAGCTTTTTATAGTGAGTTATACTGTATGATTTTTTTGTAAAGAAAGATTCTTTTTGTTCGTAGATGAATTTGTGTGATGGAAGGAAGTTGAAATTTTTGGTACTACTGTGTTGTAGCCTCATACATCAGTGATAGCAATGCAGTTTCCATGGTGACCATTTACCTTGTTTGATTATTCTTCTACCCCCCTCCCCTTTGTTTTCTTTTATGCCTCACAGTCCAGCCAGTTTATTTGATCATAGCTATGAATATTCTTTTTGGAATTTGGAAAATTAATTTGATTAAGACTGAAAAGTGGAAGGCTAATATCTTCCATAATGTAAGCACAGACTTTATATGAATTAGTGAAGAATTAGGGCTATAAATAAAGGGACAAGCTTGAGATGAGCGGAAAAAAACAACAGAACTCCTTTATATCTTGGAGTCAGTGACCAGACACTGTAAATATGGTAAAATGTATCATATTAAGCTTCTGTTTTATGTAGGAAATTTCAGGGCACAGATATTATTGGATTGATGACTCTGGACTCATTTTCTCAGAGCAAGCCTAGCTATATCTCCTCATTAGGATTCTAGAAGATACCTCTGATATGTCTGAGGGTCTTTCTGCAATACTGTTGACTCCAGCTTACTTCTGTGTATTCTTTACTCTGTGAACCACTGAGTGATTAATATCCAGTTCCATTTAACTAGTTAGCACTGATTAGCTTTTTTTTTAATAAGCAATTGGGGTTAAATAATTTGCTCAAAGTTACACGGCTAGTCATTATTTGTGTGTGGGTGCTCATTTTCTGAGGCCAGATTCAATCTCGGGTCATCCCAACTCCGAGACCGGCGCTCTTACTCACTGTGCCACCTAGCCGCCCCTACTGATTAGCTTTTAAAAAGGAATATTCACTACAAAGATATAGGATGGACAGAAATAATTTCCCTCTAACAACTAGAGGCAGACTTTCCCCATTCTGTCTTGGTTCCTGGGGAGAGTGGGCTCAGACTTAACACAAGTTTTTACTTGGCATTTGTCCTACCAAGTTCACTTCTAAATGTGGCATAGCTGCTGTGTGAGTCCTTGTTTCATATATTGCTGGGCTGAGTCGCTAAAGTCATTCCCCAAGGCCTCTGTGCTGGATTGGATGACTCTAAAACTCATTATGGAATATGATGCTGGACCTTCTTGGAGCCTCCTGGGTTACTCACTTGACCTTTCAAAGCTCAAAGTTATCTGCAACCTCCTTTATTATAAACACGAAAGAATAAACACAAAGAGGAACAGAATAGGGCTTCATATTCAAAGGTCACATATTGGCTTCAGATGGAAAGAGACTGAAGCCTTTCCCTTTATATCACTGCCTCTCACCAAAACAGCAGCTAGCAGGTAAGACAGACAAAAGGGCAAATGCTGAATGACTAGTGCCTTTTGAATACATCAGTTCTATAACCCATTAAGAAGGAATTGTCTTTACCAAAAACAAACAAACAATTATAGAATGTCTGCATATGTCCTGAAGTCAATGTGAGTTTTGAATTAGCTGAGTACTCTTTTCATTGCCTAAGGAGTGGATGTTTTTGTCCACTGTCTAATTATATTATGAAATATGAGAAACAATGTGACATAATGAATGGAGAACTGATCTCAGGAAGATCTGAGTTCAAGTACCATCTCCTAAATATACTGGCTGTTTAACTTGGGGCAAGTCAACTTCTTTGTACCTAAGGCAAATCTCTAAAACTATAATTTGCAATACCTTTTCAGGTATTGATCTACATTGATAGAGGAAGTTTTTCCACTGGGAGTTCCCTACACCAATGAAATCACAGGTCTGGACCATCCGTAGATCCTGTAGCACTAACATAATAGTCATAGCACTTACAGTGGCTATGAATATGCCGGCATAATTCTGAGTTGCAAAATATAACAGACTCTCTACATGGAAGACATAACCAAAACATTTATTCAAGTACCAGAAAACAGAATTCCAACACCAGAAAGCCAAATCCATCATAGCAACAAAGAAATCTATACACAATAATACTGCAGGGGCCACCTCCATCCCCAAGCCTTTCCCCTGCTAGAGTCTTCCCACAAACAAATACTCACAGCTTGATGCCTGCTTTCTCTCTCTTCCTCAGCTCTAACTGCTCTAGTCAACTTCCTCTGGGCTCTGTTCCAGCTCTGCTTTTTCCTGTTCCATGCTGCCTGTCCCACCCCTTCCTTTTCTACCCGTTTAGCAAGCTCCTCCCACCATAGGCTTCATGTGACTCAAACTCATGTGATTTAGGCTTCTATGTGACTTAAGCAGGTCACATGGGCCTATTAATGGATGGGAAAGATCTTCCCATTTATATTACCATTGCATCTCCCACACATGCATATATGTATACACAGACACACACACAGAGTGACTTCTCTCTCTCTATTTAACAATTAGCTGCAAAATAGACCTCTAGACCAATAACATGTTTCTTTTGAATATGAGTAGCTAACATAGATGATTTGGATCACACTTATATAAGTAAACAATCATTTCCTTTGCTGATTTACTGACCAGTTCATGTGTAGTTGATTTGATCCAGTTGTCTTAATAATAGAATCCTTTATCTGATGCTGTTATATGGGTTATTGAGGCAGCACATTAGTATTGACCATCTGGAAATCCATCAGTGGCTTGGTAATTAGTGACTGATAGTTGAACAACTTCAGATCAATGATCACAATAGTATTTGATCATCTGTGTAATAATAGAGTCTAAGGGATTAATAGAAAGTGAAACATACCACCTTACTTCCCCCCTTTCTATAGCACTATAGCATTTCCCAGAACCTCAGAAGTAATGGGTTAAATTCAAGGAATTAAAAAAAAAAACTGTGCCTGACTAGTTGCTGATTTGGCTACTACAATGGGAAATCTTACACATGAATAGACACGTGCTGTTACCTTCTCAAGTTGTGGCACCTCATCTGTGAGTAGTTTTAGTGCTCATTTTGTTCCTTGAAGATTAAAAAGATGTTTCCATTTTTATTTTTATTTTATCTGGGGGGAGGGGAAACAAAATTAGAGCAACTTCTGGCAGGAAAGGGAATTGTGTGTTGTCTGTGTTTTCATCTGCACTAGAAACAAATATCCTTGTTAACCAAGTGGAAACAAACAACCATTCCAACTTACAGTATCTGCATCTATTTCAAGCTGTGTTTTCCTTTGCACTAGAGACAAATACCCTTGTTAACCAAGTGGAAACAAGCAACCATTCCAACTTACAGTATCTGCATCTATTTCAAGCTCCAAAAATGCCCCTGCTCTTATAAGAAGATAAAAAAAATTACCTTGACATAATTCAAGAATACTATTTTCATTCTCAATAACAATTCTTATTAAGTTTAAGTGTCCTCATAAGCCAATGGGTGATAGTTCTGCATTCTTTGATTGTGACCATGCATAAAAAAAAATAACGGCAACCCCTCACTCAGATCATGCCTTCTGTTTGTCCAAAATGCAATTCAGGGAATTTTAGTGGGGAGCCATCTTAGGGCAACAGAGTTCCTATTCAGATAACAGAACTGTGGAAATAGATGGCTTCCTTGTCCTGAAAGCCTTCTGAGGTCTGATGTTGCGGCCATTGATGTGCCTCACCCGTCTTTTCCTTTCTTTCCTTTCTCCTCCCCTCCATCCACACACGTCCACATTATAAACAATGGGAAATATCTGTATCCAATAATAAAAACTTCAGTGTAATTTAATGTTGGAAATCAATACTGTGTGTCCCTGATTGAATCTAGTGGTGGCAATGAAGGCTTTTATTGCCCCAGGTGGACTGGAAAATGTCTGTCCCCCCAAGCCTGAAGTCACTCACACAATATACAGTCACTATACATTTTCATTGTTCCTAATATTTCGCTGCCCAAGGCAACTGCCTGTTCTCCCTAAATGATAGAGCCAGCCCTGACTGGGTCCCCTCTGAACTTTCCCCAGAGGCACTCTATATGCTCATTCACCCTGTGACATCAGCCTTCAAAATATAAGAAATAGAAATCTTAATGAAAGGAAAGGATGGCCAAGATTCTTTTGTGTGCTTATGTGCCTAAGCGCCTATCATTTCATGACTGCATTTGATTTTTAAGACATTCTAAACTCTATCTGGAACTCTGATCCCTTTTATCTTTTTTCTTGCCTTTATAACCTCCGCAAAAAAAGGCTCATTTCAAGGAAAAACCTCTTAGAATTCAAATCAGTCCCTCCTGCTGCATACAAGCCGGTGTTTTCTTGAGATGGCCAGCTTAAAAGGCTTCCTTTCAATTTTCACTCCTAGCAAAATCAAAGTGAATCACAGACCAAAAAACCTCAATGTTTGAATATTTGTGTTATGCTACTTCAGTAGTTCCTTGTGAAACCTGGATGATGGATGGGGAAAACTGGGTTGTGTTTGTTGTTGTTGTTGTTTTGCTTTTTGGAGGGGGCAGGGCAGGGCAGTTGGGGTTGAGTGATTTGCCTAAAGTCACACAGCTAGTAAGTGTTAAGTGTCTGAGGCTGGATTTGAACTCAGGTCCTCCTGACTCCAGGGCTTGTACTCTATTCACTGCGCCACCTAGCTGCCCCTGCTAGTCATGTTGTCGATGGGACCCTGCAGCCCAGATAGTTTGGAGAATTTCAGATCAGTGAGGTACCTACAAAGGATTATCTATGAAGCAATACTGCATAGGACATTTGGATCTCTTGTAGTATCTAGGATGCTAGGTGGCACTATAGAGCACAGAGTGCTGTGCCTGGAGTCAAGAACACCTGTGTTCAAATCCAGCCTCCCATACTTACTGATTATAGGACCCTAACCTTTCAGCTTCAGTTTCCTCAACTGCAAAATGAGGATGATAATAGTAACACCTACCTTGCAGGGTTGTTGTAAGGCTCAAATGAGATAATACTGTAAAAAAGAAAAAGAAAAAGAAAAAAAAGGAAAAGAAAGAAAAAAATACAATGCCTGTATTACAGTAGGTGCTATATAAATATTCATTCTTTCGCTATCCGGCTCTGGAGTAGTGGATCTGCAGGTACCTATGGGAAGCCAAGGAAGCATGTGAGACAGAACCAAGATTCTCTTATTTCTCCAGCAGCAATGATGGTAGGAGCTTCTTTCTGTTTCAGTTACCAAGTATTGTTTAAGTGCCTCCTATACCCAGGCACTGTATTAGGAACTGGGGATACAAATGCAAAGAATGAAATGATCTCAACTCCTCTAAGAGGAGAGATGACAAGGGCATATGTGATTGCATATAGAATCAATGTAAAGAGAAGAAATATAAAGCAGTTTGGAAAGGAGGGCACTAGCAGGTGGGGGAATTAGGAAGAGCTTCATGTAGAAGGTGGTACTTGGACTGTGTCTTGAGAGAAGGAAAGGAATGAGAAGAAGGAAGAAGGGCAGAGGTAAGAAGGGAGTTCATGTCAGGTATGGGACATGTCCAGTGCAGAGGCAAAGAGATGGGGGATGTAATGTGGTGTGTGAGGAAGACAGCAAAGTCTGGGTCACAGAGTCCAAGAAGGGGAGTAATGTCCATTGAGGCTGGAAAGATAGTTTGGAGCCAGATTGTGAGGATTTTAAAAAGCTAAGCAGAGGAGTATATATTTGATCATAGAGGGAAAAGGAAGGCCCTGGAGTTTATTGAATAGGAGAGTATTATGGTTGGGCCTGTACTTAAGGAAAATGACTTTGGCAGCAAGGTGTAGGATGGACTGGAATGGTGAGAGACTTATGGCAGGGAAGTTGAGTAAGGGGCCATTGCAAGAATACAGGTAAGAGGTGATGAGGGCTTGAACTAAGGTGGCAGATGTGTAAGTAGAGAGGTCAGATGCAAGAGATGTTGGTGGAGGTAGAAAATGCAGTATTTGGCAAATAATTTGATATATAGGGTGAAGAAGAGTGAGAGTTGCTGAGAACGCCAAGGCTATGAACTTGGGTGACGAGGATGAATAATTATGCCCTTGTTAGAAACAGGGAAGTATAGAAGAGGGATTATATTTTTGGGGAAAAGTAATGAGTTCAGTTTTGGATATATTGAATTAGAGATTTCTATGGGACATTCAGTTTGAAAGGTCCTATAGGCAACTGGTGATTTAAGACTGAAGCTCAGGGGAGAATAAGTCTGGAAATAATTGGTCTATGAGTCATCTGTATAGAGATGATAATTCAATTCATGGGAGCTGATGCGGTCATTGAGAGATTATAGAGAGAGAAAAGAAGGGCTCTGAATAAAACTTTGGGGAACACTGATAGGGAACACAAAATGAGTGATGAACTAGCAAAGGAGACTGAGATAGAGTGGTCCTACAGGTAGGAGGAGAGAGAGGAGAGAGTACCATCAAAACCCAGAGAGGAGACATATCTAGGTGGAGAGAGTAAGCCCAGGAAGAAGGTCAAGTAGGATGAGGACCTAGTTAAAAATTGTCAACTTTGGCAATTAAGAAATCTTGATAATTCAGTTTATTGATGAGGTCAGAAGCCAGATTGTAAAGGGTTGAGGAATGAGTGAGAGGAGAGGAAGTGGAAGCAATGAGGGCAGACTTTCTTTGAGAATTGGGCTAAGAAAGGGAGAAAAGATGTAGGATGATAGTTTGAGGGGATGGTAAGGTCTAGTGAATCTTTTAAGAATAGGAGAAACTTGGGAATGTTTCAAGGCAGTAGGAAAAGAACAAGTTGATAGGGAGAATTTGAAGATTATAAAGACAGTGGATGATTGATGATGAAACCTGTAAGAGAAAACAGGAGAAGATGGATTCAAGTGTATACCTAGTTGGGTTGGCTTTGGCAAAGAGAAGAGCAACATTATAGAAGCTAGGGGAATGCAGGAGGATAAAGGATTACATCATGGGATTTTGAGATGAAGAGAAAGAGAGAAGAGGGAGCTCACTTAGAAGATCCTTAATTTTCTCTGTGAATTAGGCAATGTCCTTTGTTGAAAGGGAGGTGGAAGTGTTGGAGGTTTGAGTAGAGAAGAGACAGCTTGGAGTAATTTCTGGAGAAGTGAATAGGAAATTCATTAGGGTGCAACAAAAGGATTGCTTTGCAATCCATCTGGGATTTGTTGAAGTTTGACAACACCAATTTATAAAGTACTTCCTCAGCATGGTTGTATGTCTTCTTCCAGTTCTGTTCAGCAGTACATGAATAAGAGCAGATGATGGAAATAATCCAGGACTGAAGCTCATCAAGAAATAAAAAGATGGTTGACGGAGTAGAGGACCTTGTGGACTTGAAATGTCTAACTATGTGATACTATAAATGGAGTAAAGTGAACTCAAAACAGAGTTAATGGATTGAGAAAGTACTCAAGGGTGGAAGTACTGGCAGTTACCATGAACATAAGGAGTGGTGAGGCAAAGGAAGAGATGGAATGATAGAAAGTTATGATCAGATAGAGGAATGTCAGAGATTTTGATTAAGGAAGTGGAACACCTGTGGGTAATGGTGAGCTTCAGAGTGTGACCATACCTCCGTGGTTCAGGTAGAGTGAAGGACATCATGGGGAGATTGGGAAATTACTTCTTATGAGTAAAATGACCTTTGGATTGGAAAAGCTGGCTCTGATAGGCAGACTGCCATAGATACTGCTACTTCTGCTTTCTGATATTTTAAAAAATAAGTCATTGATACCTTATTATGAGTTAATTGATTAGATTAGTTTCAGACACTCAGGAGGACCCTGGAGGAATGGAGCCCAGGTGATCAGCAATGAATTGGGGAAGCCAGGAGTGAGGGGAGGATTAGAGAGGGATAAGACTTACTCAGGGTCATGCAGTGAACTTGTGTTTGAGGTGGAACTTGGACTCAGGTCTTTTTGGCTCCAAGGCTAACACTTTCTCTGCTGTCTATCCACTACATTATAAAGTTTCTATCATCTTCTTCTACCTCCTCTGCCACTTCTTCCTACTCATTCCTTTCATCTTATAACTGATAAAATACATATAGAAATGGTCCAGAGAGAAGTTGTTCTTTTATTGTTGTGTTGTTGTTTCAGTCATCATCACCACAACTATCATCCTCATCATTACCATCATTATCGCCATCATCAGTATCACTATCACTATCATCACCACCATCATCATCATCATCATCATCACTACCATAACCACCATTTCAGTCATGTCTGACTCTTCATGATCCCATTTGTTCTTTGGGTTTTTTTGGCAAAATAGTGCCATTTTGCCATTTACTTCTCCAGCTCATCTTACAAATGAGGAAACTGAGGTAAACAGGGTTAAGTGACTTGTCCAAGGTCACACAGCCAGTATGTCTGAGGTAAAATTTGAACTCAGCAAGTTGACTCTTCCTGACCCTAGACCTGGTGCTCTGTGCACTATGACACCTCCTAGCTGACCTAATAGTGTTCTTTTATGTTTATTATTTGGGAGACTTGCACAGCTGGATAAAATACAGCATCTTGGGATAAATCCAGGAGCGAACAGGCAACAATCAAACAGGGATGATTACTTAATGTTGTTCCTACATGATTTGGATTTCTTCTTTGAAGTCTCTATATTTGAGACCTTTTCATTCTCCATAGTTGGGAAGTTATGAGTATTTGGTATGGTAACGTCTACTGAAAGCATTCTTAAATTTTTTGGGGTCAGTGTTATGTACTGGCATTTGTGGGCAATAGCTTTATCTGTGATGAAGTTGTATTTCCAGTACAGCTGATTTCTTTTATCCTTAATGATATTTTTGGGTTATATTTGTAGCATGAAGTTTTGTTGTCAATTAGGTTATGAAGCTTCCACTGTATAAATCCTGCCACTTCATCTTGTCATTCTAGGTATGTGGGAAATGCTAAAATTTTGCAACCTGTCATGGTGTGTTATAAAAGTTTTAATCTTTTTCTTTGAAAATAAGTATCAATGAATAGATGGAACCTTTGTGTAATTTGTGGTAGCAATTATCCATTTTTATCACTATCATTCTCATCATCACCACCATCATCATCATCATCACTATCATCATCATCATCATCATCATCATCATTATCATCATCACCATCATCTTCACCACCACCACTATTAACATTATCATCATCACCACCACTATCATCCTCATCATCACCACTATCATCATCACCATCATCTTCACCACCACTATAATCCTAATCATCACCATCATCACTATTACTATCATCATCATCATCACTATCATCATCATTATCACCATCATCACCACTATCCTCCTCCTCATCATCACTATTACTATCATCATCATCATTATCACCACTATCATCCTCATCATCACTATCATTATCATCACCATCTCCACAATTATTATCTTCATTATCAACACCCCCATCATCAGTATCACTATCACCATCATTATCACCACTATCATCTTCATCACCACCACAATCATCATCACTATCATCATCACCACCATCTTCACCACCACTATCAACCTTATCATCATCACCACTATCATCATCATCACTGCCCCTATCATCATTATCTCATTCTTCTCATATTTTTCATTGGAGTTCAGATAGAAATAATCTATCCTGAGATTACTCTTTTCTGCTTATTGTTCTGTGGATTCTTTCACAGGTTTTTAAAACAACTGGTTTTTTGGGGTTGAGGAGGAGCATTTGGATCTATGCTTATCTTGTGTAAGATCACTGAAAGTATGTTTGCTACAACTCCAGGAACAAACAGGACAACAAGTATGATAAGTACTTATCCTGTTCCCATATGATTTCAGTCTCTGCTAGGTCTCTATGTTTTGAAAACTTTTCATTCTGTGAAGCTTGTTAATTATTAATCTTTGGTATGGTGGAATTTTGTTTAAAACATTGTTATCAAGTGTTTGTCAGTCAATGCTATGTCTGGGCAATTCTGAGCAACAGTTTGGTGAGTGATAATGACAGGTTTCAGGAAGCTTATTGGTTTAGTTCTCCACAATATTTTGAAGTCTGTATTTATGGCATGGAGATTTATTATCTGGTGGCCAATGAAAGATAGGGGACTTTTATTGTATAATTCTAGAGACCAGATTATACCTTGTTGAGTATTAAGTAGTGCTAAATTTTTATTGCCTGTGATAATGTCTTGCAGTTTCTCCTGATCTCTTGCTTAATCTACAGTGATCACTAAGACCAGATTCCCTGAGTATGTCCCTTCTATATTCTGGAATCTTAATGACATGGTCCTGAATTGCCATCATAAGCACCTCTGTCTTTACAAAAAAAGATTTGCATGATTCACATATTTGTTGGATGCTTCTTTACTGATGTATTGTTGACTCAGTTCACGCAAATGTCATGAATTTGTTCTTAGATTTTTTCCACAGGTATACGACTTTTGCTTACATTTGGCATTTATTATCAATCTAGGTAGGGAAACTGTGAGTTAGAGTGGTTAGAGCATTGGGCTTGAAGTCAGGAAGACCTGAGTTCAAACGTGGCCATTATCATTAACCAAGCTGTTGCCCAGACTTAGCATTGATCAGCAAAAATGCTGTTTTTAATAGATGTCACCATACTAAATATTAATAATAACCAAGTTTCACAGAAATGAAAAGTTTTCAAAACATAGAGACCTAGCAGAGAACAAAATCATGTGGGAATAGGAAAAGGTACTTATCATTCTTGCTGTCTTGTTTGCTTTATTAGACAAGTCACTTAACCTCTGTGATTCAGTTTCTTAAACTCTAAAAGTGGGGATAATAATAGCACTTATCTCTCAAGGTTGTGAGTTTTAAATGAGATAATATTTGTAAAGTTTTTAGCACAGTGACTGGCACAAAGTAGTTGCTATATAAATATCATCATTAATTATTATTATTGCAGTTTATTGCTTGGTGAAATGAAACTTCTTCCAAAAGTATGTCAACAGATTTTTGACCTGTTTGTCATGTGCTCAAAGAATGTACATCATTCATTTTTCTCTTTTTCTTTTCGTGAGCAAATATTAATCTTTCTATCATTGCCTAAGGGAACAGGCACTTCTTCATTTATATTTTATGGGTTTTTGTCAGGATACTTTCCAAGTTTATGATTCCTAATTTTATGGTTTATAACATGTACATTAAACCTGGTACTGTAGATGTATTGATAAACATGTTCTTATCATTTAGCTTTGATTTTAGGATGCCAGTAAGTCTCTTAATATAACAAGTCATAATCTTCTCATTCATATATTTATACTTGATATGTCTTCCCTGGAGAATCCTCTTAAATTTAGGATACTAGTCAATCTTAAGAAACTAAGCCATAGCATTCTCCTTCATATCTTTAAGCTATATGTGTGTTGTCTGGAAAAGACCAAGGTATTTATTCGTAGATATCACCTTGGTTCAATGATTTGATATGAACTCTGGATTCAGTCCTGAAGTGTTTAGTATCTATTTTTTCTTGATATATGCTAAAATTTTATACCTATTCAGTCCAAATGACATTTTGATATTACTTCAGAAACACTCCACTGTTTAATGTGGTTTTTTGGTAGAATCATACAGCTTGACATCATCCACATATATCCAGATTTTTTTCAACTTCCTCTTTAATTTAGAAGTCACACTGAGTTCTAGTAGAGATAATGGTGGATTTCTAGGCATAACTGCAATGGGCTTTAACCATGAACCTGAAAAATCCTGTTTTAAAGAATTGTACTTGACAAAATTGTATTCATGTATGTTTTAAATAGAGAATAGTTTTCTATGTGGATTTCAAATACATTAGCATTCTCTCTACACTTGAGTATTTTATATATTTGCAGTTGATGAATAAACCATATGTACAGAAGTTGATTGAAGTTTTGTGACGATCCACAAAGACTGTATACAAGTCACAGCACTTTCTGGCAACTTGTTCAGTAATTATTGAACTGATAATAATTTGCTCTATACACCTTTGGGACTTTTTGGCACACAGTTTTTTTGCTCCTGAATTAATATGTTTTTCTTATGTTTACAGATTTAAAAAAAAAGTGATACAAGATACAGATGTTTTGTTTAAAGCTTATAAACATATGACTGGCCAAATTTGGAAGGGTCAATAATGTTGTCATATTTTGGTAATACGTATGTGATAATTTCTGTTAAGAAAGATGGGTTCAGGTTTATATTTGAGAGAAAGTTGGTAAAGTGCTTTATTTATTTATTGCTTTTTGGAGGGCAATTGGAGTTAAGTGACTTGCCCAAGGTCACACAGCTAGTTTTTTGTGTTAAGTGTGTGAGGATGGATTTGAACTCAGGTCCTCCTGACTCCATGACTGGTGCTCTATTCACTGTGCCACCTAGCCACCCCAAGGTAAAGTGCTTTATTAGTAATTCATATACCTTTATGGCATTTGAGCCAATAATCATTGACTTTATCTAGTTCTGTCACTTTCCAGTTTTGGAGAAAAGGTAGAGTTTTAGTTATCTCCCTTGATGTAAGTATTCTCTTACTTATGTTAACAATGTCAAAAGTTTCTTCTTTGATCTAACTTGTGTTTTTGTTATGGTGATATTCTTGCAACTATATAGATGACCAGAAAATTCCCACAGTCCTCCTTTGGGTTTCTATCTCATCTTTGATTTAAAAAAAATATTTTTTTTGTAAGTTTCTGTAGTAAAAAAAATGATATTGAATTATTCATTTTATTTTGTTTCATACGCTGGCTTTTTCTCTTATCTTAATGTTTTGACATATGATTTCAATTGCTAATTAAAGGAAGATAGAATTTCTGATATTCTTTGTTTTCTAAATTCCTTTTCATTTACTTGGGTCTGTTTGTTTTTTCTTTAATTGAGCTACATGATATTTAGTTTTCCTATTGCTTGTACCAGCCTCAGATGTTCAGCAGGTTTCTCACATAGCTTTTTTGCCACATTTGGTCTGACATCCATCCTTTGGGGTATTCTTCAGGAGAGATACAGCATGGTGCAGTAGATAAAGCACTGGATTTGAAATTAGGAAAACATGGGATCGACTCTGCTTCACACATCTGTTAGCTTCATGACCTGACCAAGTCACTTAGCCCCTCTGTCTGCCTCAGTTTTCTCACCTGTAAAATGGGAATAATAACAGCATCTACCTTATAAAGTCATTGTGAAGATAAAATGAGACAATGTATGTAAAATTTAAATGCTATATAAATGCTGGATATTATCATTAACAACAATAGCAGCAACAAACATATTTATAACAAATAGCATAGAGTATAACATATAATAATCATTATACTAGAATATAACATAAAAGACAGAATGAAGACTGTAATAACAAATATAATGATTAATGCTAACACTAATAATAATAAATAGCTTTATTCTTCCTCCTCAGGTTGTTAATATGAATGTAACTGCTGCCTATTGTATGGTGTGCGAGCCTTGTAACAAATACTATGGGAGAATAATTTTATGCAAGCTGGTTATAGTAGGTGCCAACTTTCTGGAATTACTCTGGTTTTGGTATAATCGGTCTGCTAGTAGGATTCATGCCATCCAACTCAAAAAGGGCTTCTTGGAATTTCAGTCTATGTATTTCTCTCTCCTTTTCAAAATCACTTGATACAATGGGGCTGTTTTTTCACCCATTTCATTATTATGCATGGAGTTTTTATTAAGGAAATCTTAATAACATGAAGTTCTTCAGATTTTCTCTCTTTATATTTTTGTAGTTCCTTGATTTCATCTGTTATTTCCCATAATCTTGGCTTAGGTATGAAGTTATGTTTATGATTGTCATGTGCTGGTCAGCATTTGGCCTGGGAGTTAAGGGTGACATTACCAAAACCAGTATGAATTCCTTGGCTATAAATGTGTGGTACATAATAAGTCCATAATAAGTGCTTATTAATTTTTTTTGGAGGGGAGAAGGCAGGGCAATTGGGGATAAGTGACTTGCCCAAGGTCACACAGGTAGTAAGTGGTAAGTGTCTGAGGCTGCATTTGAACTCAGGTCCTCCTGACTCCAGAGTCGGTACTCTATTCACTGTGCCACCTAGCTGCCCCAAGTGCTTATTAATTGATTCAACTGACTGAAATCTGGTTTGAATTCTGTTAAATGATAAAGTTCTGATCCATAATGAAAGCATTTATGTCCAAGCTATTTCATCCACATTAGTAGCTTGCTTACTTACTGCTCTGTACCATACATTTTGCCCCAGAGAATTTTCAGCAGGTAGAATATTGGTATTGTTTGTTTTGGAGAGCCTTGCCATCTTGTGGTACCAGAACATAAAGGAGAATCCCTCCTTCTACCATCATCCATGTCAAGCTGAACATCCTGGCAGTCTTGAATAGGGACAGCCTGTAACCTTATGGCACCTCATTTATTTCCTTGACCCTAAGCCGCTGAATCACACTGATCATGGTGCTAATATTGCCAGAGCCTAATTCACCATGGTTTCAAGGTCCCCCCCAGGCCTTTATGATTCTTATAATAGTTTCAGGGTATGAGAAGTCTCTATCCTCTATTGCCCAGGCTGTTGTTCTCTTACTTTGCTATTCTCCTTCCTACTCTCACTACATGGCATGGATAATGGATTCGATTCTGAGGAGGATCTTATTATTATGCCGCTGAAATGGTTTAACACTGCCCTTATGAAAGTGATACTGTTTTTGAAGACTATACCATAGAAACACATGTTTTAGCATGTCTTAAATAGTTAGAAAGGTTTTTGTTTGAGTCTCATGATAGACTCTGTTTTTGGTATTCGAAGACCAGTCTAGTGAAGTTCAGAGAAATTTATCACTGTAATGGGATGATGACTTATTCATCACTAATTAGGTGAAAATATGTTTTTGACCCCAGCTAAGGGGCCATCCACTAGATTTGAAGCAGGCATGTCATCTGTGTTAAGGAATGGATCCATACTGATGATGCTCAGAAGGACAATTGGGTTTAAGTGACTTTCCCAAAGTCACACAACTAAGTTTCTGAGGTCAGATTTGAACTCAGGTCCATCCTGACTCCAGGGCCAGTGCTCTATTCACTGCACCATGCAGCCACTCCTAAAATGTTATTATTCTTAAGGGTGGAGGAGGCCTCCTTGTAAAATGACCACTGAGAGCATCATTCAATCAGATTTCGTCTTTGGCCTTCTGGTGGCAAGGACATCATGAAAGTAAGCTATTTCAATAATAGGATAAATATGTAAAGGTTTAGAGCTTTGAAAAAATAAAATATATTTGAGTAACTCTGCTGAGCTCAAAAGTATCCAGACGGGCTTTCTGATTTTTTTTTGTATTTGATGTTTTGGTAATAAGCTGGTGGGATCTTTATCCATTCACATTTCAGTCCTGAGGCTTAGAAAGTTCCCCATCATATTTTGCCTTAAGAGCAAAGAGTGTCCCTATCAAACCTGGCTTGCTCTAGACAGCTGTGAAAAAATAGGGAAAGAAACACTGTGCTCTGAACATTTGTTCTTCGTTGTATACATCTTTTAGAGGGCAGCTGGTCTGAATCATCTCGGAGAAGATGCTGTACAGCTGTTTCTCTAGAGCATCACCTGAGGCAAACTGAACAGCCCATCATCTTGGTCTATCCTCCTGATCTTGGCAAGCCATTTTGTCCTTAACTCTGTCATGTGTAATCACTAAAGATGAGTGTTTATCTGAATCATCTTTCATAGTACAACAATATAGGAGCTTGTTCTCAGGAGTTTCAGGGACAGTATTCCATTGTCAAAGATTCTTCCTACCTCCCTTTTCTGCTTCCATTTTCCCAGGGTTTCTATGACAACCTTTTGCTCTGGTGGCAGCTCCAGGATTCTTACTATCATTACAGTTATTTCTTCCAATTACTATGTTGTTTATTGTCATCAACCTCATCTTTGGCCATCACGTCATTTAGTCACATCCTGGACCTCAACACCTGGCCTTAGGGGAATGTGTTTTCTTTATGTTTGAAAAGAAAAAAAATTAGAATGTAAATCCCAAGAGATTACCTGCCCTGCAATTATCCTAGATCAGGGTTTCTTTTCCTCTATTTTTAACCAACAAAATGAACTTCCAAGTCACACTAATCTTACCAGGATGCACAGTGTGAAGCTGTCATGACACAGCTTATAGATAAGACATAAAAACAGGCTTCTTTTGAAAGGGAAGAGGATGTGGGGAATTTGTAGATCTCAAGAAGTCTAATCGTGTATTAATAAAAGAGAAAAATAGGTGGTGAAAAATATTTTTCTTCCATTTTGAGTTATAAAAGAAATTTACCTCCTGATTATAATAGCTGCCGTGGAACATAAGAAAATATTTCAGGGTAGTATGAGATAGGCAGTGTGGTACAGTGTGAAGAATGCTTCTTTAGAAGTCAGATAAGATCTGGATTCAAATTTAGCTTCTGATACTTACTAGCTGTGATCTTCTCTGAGCTTTGCTTTCTTCATTTGAAAATGGGGATAACAACTGAACTACCCACACAGAATTGTTGTGAATATCAAATAAAAATACATATACATACATAAAAATACATATACATACATACACACATACATATATAAGCACATATATGCATATACATACATATATACACATACATATCTACATATACACTAATATATAGAGTTCTTCAGAAACCTTAAATATATATATATGTATATATATAACAGTTATTGTTGTTATTATTATTATTTCAGGTGGTATCAATTTCAGAAAACTTTTATGTAACTTCAAAGCCTTCCACATTATCTTAGATAAAATTCTCCACTCTCTTTTCTAGATAGCTAACAGTAAATCTACCATTGTAACAAAATGATAAAACTATGGAAATACTGTTAAAGAATGCCACAAATGCTTTTGACTTGAAATTGTAAGTTATGACTACAACTACTTAGTCTAGGTTATTTTCCATTGTTCATACCATAAAATCACAGAATGTCAGATCTGGTTAAATTTTGTTTATTTTTTATGTTTTACTTGGTGTGAACAATGGCAGAGGCCAGTCAACCCAATTTTTTGTTTACTCAGTTTCAATTTCTTCCTAGAACCTTACGCAATGGGGTTACATTTGCATAGAATCATGATGTGGGGATAGCTTGCCCACTTGGTGAATCTAAGTCCCTCTCTCTCTTCCTCTTCCTTTAGCCAGCAAGGCAATCAAGTTCATATTTTTTAGACTTTAGAAAAGAAGAATCCCTAACTTTCCTTGATAGTTCCTTATAGGACATAATAAAATTATACCCTTTTGTTGTTGTTCAGTTGTTTCTGACATTTCTGACTCTTCATGACCCTATTTGGAGTTTTCTTGGCAGAGATCCTGGAATGGTTTGCCATTTCCTTCTCTAGCTCATTTTACATATGAGGAACTGAGGCAAACAGGCTTAAGTGACTTGCCCAGGATCACACAATTAGTAAGTGTGTAGATTTGAACTCAAGTCTTCCTGAGTCCAGGTCCGGTGCTCTATCCACTGCACCACCTAGCTGCCAATGTTTCACCTCACTCAAATCTATTATGTCAACACTTGAGTCCCTATCTCTTCTTTCCTTGCTGGAAAAGAGTATCATTATTCTTTATGCAAGCTCCTTAAGGGCAGGGATGTTCTCATTTTTGTCTTTATGCACCAGCACATAGCAGAGTATCTTGCAATTCTAGATGTTTGACAGAAAATCTATTGAATATTCTGCCAAATGTTGGAAGGTCAACATTGAGTAAATCCACATTTTTCTTTCTTTTGACTAAATAATCCAAATTTCATTAACCTTTCCTTATAGTTGAATTGATGTCTTTATGGGCATTCCTCACCTCTAACTAGTAAACCACTTATTATATTTCCTAGCAACCTACTTCCAAACAACAATGCCATATTGATGAATTACCTCAAACTTAAAATCCACTGTTTCCGATGGACCCATTCTAATGCATTTTAAGAACAGTGATACTCTTAAAACTCTAGATCCTTATTTTCCACCAGACTTGTTAATGTCACTAGTCTTCCAAGGGATTTGGGGATACAATCGACAATTATCTTTTTCAGACATTAACTTGGAATCTGATTGAAAGTGGACTGTCATACACTTTGACAGACTCGGTCTCACTGAATAAGTAGCAACAAGGCACTTTTGAGAGTGAGATAAGAAAGACATGTACTCTGCCCTAAAACCAGTACCAACAACACCTTGACTCCCTCATCTGAGACTTTGGTGGAGATAGCCTAGTACCCTAAGCCCAAGGGACTTGGAACTAGTCACGCCTCTTCCCTCCCCTCCCTATACCACCAGTTCTGCTTCTAGATCAGGCCCTATAGCTATCAAGGAAGCTACTCTGGAGAAGGGGCCAACCATCCTCACCAATTGCTCATTAACTATCACTTCCCAGACAAATAATCCAGCCTGAAGCAATAAAATAGCCTGTGGAAGATATAGGAAGTAGCATGTGCTAGGAAAGTCTAGTCACTACCACCATCTTAGTCACCACCTCTCCTCAGATATTTCTAGATACTGGTTCTATTTCTAGCCCGGACTCCATAGACATCACTGAGGAGCGAACTCATTGTGATTTATCTTTATGTTCTCAGTGCTCAGCAAACTGCTTTGCCAATTTTGTTGCCTTTCAGTCATGTCCAACTCTTTGTGACTCCATTTGGGGTTTTCTTGCAAAGATATTAGAGTGGTTTTCTATTCTTTCTCTGCTTATTTTACATATGAAGAAATTGAGGCAAACAGGTTGTCCAGGGTAACATAGCTAATAAGTGTCTGAGGTCAGATTTGAACTCAGGAAGATTTGTCTTCCTGACTATAGGCCCAGCACTGTATCCATTGTACTACCTTGCTGCCTTTGCTTTGATTTTTTATTCATTCATTCATTCATTTAATGAGGACAGGTAAGCACATAGGATTCTTCCCCCTGCCCCCTACTTGAGTTTTTTTTATCCAATTACATATAAAGATAGTTTTCAACATTCATTTTTATAAGACTCTGAGTTCCATTTGTTTTTCTCTCTTCCTCCCTCCCTCCCCTCCATACTCCCCAAGACAGCAAGTAGTCTGATATAGGTTATACATGTATAGTCATGTTAAACATATTTCTACATTAGTCAAGCATATAGGATTCTGAGGAAATTTCTTGTTAAACACCAACATACAAATACACAAAACTTTAT
The DNA here is from genome assembly GCA_011680675.1 of Gymnobelideus leadbeateri. Lineage (NCBI taxonomy): Eukaryota > Metazoa > Chordata > Mammalia > Diprotodontia > Petauridae > Gymnobelideus > Gymnobelideus leadbeateri. Next base: position 102,500 of record WOXC01002910.1, on the reverse strand, counting down.
TCTATGAATTAGTCATTAAAATCTTAATTTTAAGATTTTAGATGATCAAATTTTATTTTAATATATAATTATAATTAATAATAAAATATAAAATATTTTAGATTAGCAAATAGCAAGAAATACTAGAACAAAGTAAAAAGATTGAAAAAGAGGAAATTGTAAAATATCTATTATAAAATCTAGATTAAAATTAGATGTGAAATATCTAATATAATATCTAATATAAAAAACAACTTACCTGGGTAGTAGAGATAATTTAAGGATTACTGGGCTCCCTGAAAAACAATTAAATTTAGATTTAAAAATCTAAAAATCTAAGACAGGGAATTCTTGCCAAGATCACTGGCTGAACTGGAGGTAGGCCAGGTCTCACAAATCTAATCCAGTAAAACCCTGAAATTCATACTAGACTGAATGATGATGAATAGATCCAATGAAGAACTAGTGTAAGTGACATCTTTTACCCCAGAACCATACAGAAAGCCAGTTAGAAGACCAGGCACAATAAAAAATGGGGCTTGTCATTAAAGCAAGTATCATCATGACCAGAGGCCAGAATGTATAAATTGCAAGACTTTATTTCTAGAGGTAGCAAAAGCAGAGTATTCCTCTGAGAAAATTCCGAACGGGGAGCTTGGATGCCCTCAGAAGTGATGACAACAACAGTGACTAGAGATGCCACAGTGCTAGGTATAGACATCCTAGGTTCCTCATCCTCTGTTCTGAGATGCCAAGATAAGGTCATGAAGAGCCAATGTGGATCCAGTGAAACTGAGTCCTGAAAGTGGATGGTAATTCAAGAATCTGAGGGGCTTCAAGGTGAGACTATACAGAGCCAATCTCCCTGTCCAACAATGCAGCAGAGGCAGGATCTTAGCCCTTGGAACAAAATCAGAATTCAGGAACTTAAGCTGAAGAAATGAGTAAATCAAATACCAATCAGTATAAAAAAGTATTGTAAATTTAACACTATAACAATTGCAAGCAGAAACACAAAGAAAAAATGTTCCTCCTCCTCAGTGTTTACATAAATTGTTAGAAGAAATGAAGCAAAAAATAATCTCAAAGTGAAATGAATGTCTTGGGTGAAAGAATTGGAAGGGAAATAAATAAATAGCTCAGAAGAGAAAAAGGATAAATCTAAACTAAAAAAAAAAAAATGGAATCCCTGTAAAAGGAAATCCCTTTGACAAACAGAAATTAATGATGCAGCCAAATAGCAAGAAATACTAGAACAAAATAAAAAGATTGAAAAAAGAGGAAATTATAAAATATCTAATATAAAAAAATAACTTACCTGGATAGTAGAGATAATTTAAGGATTACCGGGTTCTCTGAAAAACAAGATTAAGACATTATATTTGGGATCATAAAAGAAATTTCCCCAAATGGAAAAAAAATCTGATTACTTCCTGAATATAATCCCCAAAGGAAGTATCAGGAATATCATACCTAAAATCCAAAGGTCCCCCATAAAAGGATAAATATTGAAAAATCTAGATTGTAGCATTTCAAATCCTGTGGTACTGAGTCAGGATCACTCAAAATCTCAAAACTTTTACTTCAAACAAGAAGAGATAATGGAACACAATATTCCACAAGGTAAATATTCAAGAATAATTTACCCTGTAAAATTGAGTAGACTCCTACAAAGAAAAAATGAATTTTTAATAGAATAGAAGACTTTCAAGCAGTTCTGGTGAAAAGACCAGGTTTGAGTAGGAGCTTGCCTGGTTTCAACTCTGTGAAACAAGATGTCCTTACCAGAACAAGCTCATCACTTATTATCTCATCACCCACATGCTAACTCAATCCCTGTCTTGATACCGCTTCCCTCAGCCTTCTTTCCCCTCTGATTGGAGGATTGGGGGGTGAAATGCCAAACTCCTCCCAATGGTTTCCATTACAGAAAGCAGAAATTGGACTTTCAGCTCACTCCACTTTGCTTTTGCAACTCTGCCTCGTTTCATCTACAAGAAACAAGATGCCATTGTACAAGATACCCCATGGTTTTCTCCTCCTCTCCCTTCAAACCTTCTTTTATATGTTGCCTTCCCCCATTAGATTGTGAACTCCTTGAGGGCTTTTTTCCTTATTTCTACCCCCAGGCCTTAGTACAGTACCTGGCACATAATAGGTCCTTAAATAAATATTTATTGAATTGAATTCAATCAAATCCAGAAGAAGTAGGTTTACCTAGAAAAGTAACATCAGTCGAACAATTTGAAAAAGCTTTATGCGTATGTAGAATATTAGCAATTCAAATAGATGGAGAAGAAACAAGTGTCCCTTCAGAGCCTTAATATCTTCAAATGGTTTTGAAGGAATTTGGTCAGAAAAAAACAGAGGTCTGGGGGGGAGTATTGTTTCTATTTCGAGGGTTTGAAAATGGAAAAGAGGGGAATGCACTAGTATAGAAAGGAGAAAAAATGGGATAGGACTTGCTATTTCTCATAAGTAGGATACATGAAAATATACAAATATGAAAGAAGCAGTGAAAGTAACGTGTGGACTTCGTTACATATTTTTTTTCTGGAGGGCAATTGGGGTTAAGTAACTTGCCCAAGGTCACACGGCCATTATATATATATATATTTTTAAAAAGAAAACAAGCAGTGAGAAATGGAGATTTACAGTTTCACATAAAATATTTTTGTCAGCAAGTCAGTTAACACGTATTTTTTAAGTCTTACTATGTGCCAAAAACACTTTGCTAAGTTCTAGGAATACAAATACAAGCACAAAGAAAAATATTCCCTGCCTTCAAGTAGATTACAATCTAATGGGAGAAGACAACATATAATAGGAAACTGAAAAGGGGTGTGTGTGTGTTTGTGTGTGTGTGTGTGTGTGTGTGTGTGTGTGTGTGTGTGTGTGTAATACAATGTCCCAGAAAATACCTGAACCCAGTTCAAGGACATGGTTAGAGAAAGTCCAGGGATGGTTAGGGGGTACAATGGATAGAGCGCCTGGCTTGGAGTCAGGAAGATTTACTAGCCATGTGACCTTGGGCAAACCCTGTTTGCCTCAGTTCCTCATTTGTACAATGAGCTGGAGAAGGAATTGGCAAACCACTCCAAAATTTTTGCCAAGAAAACCCTGAATTGGGTCATGAAGAGTAAGACATGACTGAAATGACAGAACAAGAAAGAGAAAATCCATAGGGCAGCCTGAAGAGCAATGATCACTGTCTGGTCTAGGTGCCCACCTTAAATGGAGATTCGGGGGGTGGGGAGAGAGACAGAGAGAGACAGAGGGAGAGAAAGACAGAGACAGAGAGACAAAGACAGAGACAGAGAGAGACAGAGAGAAAAAGAGAGAGACAGAGAGAGAGACAGACAGAAGACAGAGAGACAGAGGCAGAGAGACACAGACAGATAGAGAGACAGAGAGAGAGACAGAGACAGAGAGAGACAGAGAGAGACAGAGAAAGTTGCATTTGGTTTCTTGTCTGCCCACTAGAAAAACATTTTTTTTCCTAATTGCTGCTTCAGGAAGGGTTGGAAAGAAAGGGAGACCTCATGGGCACTCTGTGTTTTCAAGGTGAAAAGAACACTCGATTTGGAGTAATAGTAGTTGAATTTAAATTCCAGCTTCTCCACTTGCTGCCTGAGCCAACATGAGCAAATCCCTTCACCTTTCTGGGTTCCAGTTTCCTCATTAGTCAAATGAGGGTGCTAGACTATTTGACTCCCTAGGCCCTTAACAGCTCCAGGTCTATGATCCTGTGTTCTTACAAGTTATTTTCTTTTTCTTTGAAATGGAATGTTGCATTTTGTTGACAGGGCTAAAAGCACATAGATGTAGCATCCAAAAGTTAAATATATCAAATTCACTTAAAGGTACAAATTTCTACACAAACCTAGTAAAAACATCACATATTGTGAAGATCACTTCCTAAATTTATTTTAGGTCTTTGGCACAATCTAATTTGTATGATTGATTTAGCTAATGCTCCATTAAAATTTTTTTCAGGTAATTTGAATGGAAGAGGCAAGTTTATTACCCCTCCCTCCTCTGCTTTGTGTTAAAAATTTTTTAGTGAGTTCTCTTGGTTTTAACAAAAATTTCCAGCTAAGAAGAAAAAAAAATATTTCCTATTTCATGGATAAAGAAGTGGAGGGCTAGAGATGATGTCTAATATCATGCAAATCAGTATACTGAATTCATTGCTTTTGTACCCTTTCAGGGATTCACAGAATGTTCTCTAGTCAAGGTAATATACTAACTCAGACACTTCTTTTATCAACTCTAAATATGCTCTTTATAAGTAGGTGAATGAGTTCCTTTAAAATGGATGAAAGGATAGAAAAAAATGATGTGCTGAGTAACTCTTAGAGAATAAAATGAATCATAATAATGTAAGGAAGAACATGTAGAAATGAATGTAATGGTAGAAATTAAAATGACATCTGACAATTACTTTCAATTTGAACCGAGGTGAAGAAATTCAGAATTACAATACTCTTGGGATTAAACTTTGATGAGAGGAAAATGTCATCATTGTTGGATAAGAATTTTTCATTTTAGTTAGAAGAATTATAAATGATTGAACTATATTATACCTGTACCATGAGGCTGAATAATCTACATTAGTGTTTCTCAACTTTTTTTTATTATGGTTTGCTAGAGAAAGTCTAACATCTTCCAGTTCTTAGTTCTTTTGTGGATATTTCAGTAAAGGGCCTATTTGTAATTGGAGGGGAAAAGTCATGTCTTTTCTGATAACTGTTCATTCTGATTCTTAGCTCATCCTCTCCCATGGTTTCAATTATCATTCATCTCTATGTAGATAAAACTCTCAGATCTACTCATCCAACCTTAACCTTTCTCTTCTTTCTCATCTCCAACTGCCAGTAGACACCTTTAATCAGATCTCTTATAGACATCTTAAACTCAGTATATCCAAAACTGAGTTTGGTATCTTTTCCCACAGACCCTCCCTCTTTCCATCTTCCCTATAACTTTTTTTTTGGCTTTTTTGAGGACAGTTGGGGTTAAGTGACTTGCCCAAGGTCACATGGCTAGTTTTTTGTTTTAAGTGTCTGAGGCCAGACTTGAACTCAGGTCCTCCTGACTCCAGGGCTGGTGCTCTATTCACTGTGCCACCTAGCCACCCCCTTCCCTATAACTTTTGAGGATATTACCATCCTCCTCAAAGTCTAGGTCTTATGCTTGATTCCTAATTTCCTTTCACTCCCCATTCCCCATATCTTTTCAGTGATCAAGTCTTGTTCTTTCTACCTTTGAAATATCTTTATTATTTACCCACTTCTCTTTTATACCTCGTATACTGCTACCACTTGAATGCAGGCCCTCATCACTTTATTCCTTAACTATTGTAATAGCCTGCTGATTGGTCTCCCTCCCCTGAGTCTGTCCCCACTCCAATCTATCCCCAATTCAGCTATCATTTTAATCTTTCTAAAGCACAGGTTTGACCATGTCAATGCTAGTGGTTTTCTGTTATCTCCAGGATAAAATATAAAATCTTCTGCCTTTCAAAGCCCTTCATAACCTGGCCACTTTCTACTTTCCCAGGATTCTTGCACTTTGCTCTCCTTCACGTACTCTGCAATAGAAATCAATCTCCATTCTGTCTTTTACACAAGACACCCCATCTCCTGATTGTGAACATTTCCACCCATCCCTGGAGAGTGCTTCCTTATCTTTGCCTCCTAGCTTCAAGTCTCAGCTAAAGTCTCACCTTCTGCAAGAAACCCTTCCCAGGCTTCCTTAATCTTACTGCCTTCCCTCTATGGATTATTTCTATTTTATTCTGTATACATCTTATTTGTACACAATTGTTTCAGTGTTATCTCCTCCATTTGGACTGTGAGCTCCTTGAGAGCAGGGACTGGTTTTTTTGTCTTTCTTTGTATCCCCAGTGCTCAGCATAGAACCTGACATATAGCAGGTACTTTATAAATCTAGTTGAGTGGCTGGCATTGAATGGCTGGTTTGGCTTGATCTTCCTCTTCTGAATGCATTTTCATTCATCTTTTCACTCATTCTCTGATAGACAAAAAGCAATTTTGTACAACAGTTATCTTGACATCAAGCAAAACATAAAACTTGGAGTCATGCTTAACAAAGGTGTTGAACAGAGTGATTATGAGTATATTCCTCCCAAAGTCCCAGTGGAGAAGAGATTGGGATCCAGGTCTTGTTTGTAGAAGATGTGTTGATTGTGTTATGCCTTGAATGCTACCAGAGACTCCTAAATGACAGAGATCAATGGCTATTTGAAAGATATAGAACTAGCAGTCAATACTAAGGGAAAAAAACCAAACCAAACCAAACCACAACCAAAATATCAATGTGAATGAAGCTAATCGCACAGTAAATGAATGACAGGTGGTTAAATAGGCCACAGCCTACCAAATGAGTCCATTGGCATATATATCTTAAAACTGGCACAATGAGCTAACCATATTATTTCCCTATTCAATCATTTCCCTATTGCCTTGAGGCAATACATACATACATACATACATACACACATACACACACACATACATACATACATACATACATACATACATACATACATACATATACATATGTGCACATTCCCCTTTGGGGGACATGGAGGTGGTGGTAGAAATTTTAAAGTCTTTTACGACGTGTTTTATTATCTTTACAATCTCTTTGTACTGGACTTTGATCTTCCTCACATATGGCACTACATCTTCCTTATCCTTGGCTGTTCGCCCTACCTGGAATGTTCTCCCTCCTCATTTGCACCTAAGATTTTATCACTGTCTTCAAGACAGCACAAATGCTACCTGTTACATTAACCTTTCCTGATTATTTCCTATTGCTATTTCCCTACCTTCCTCAAATTTACATTGTATTTATTCTGTATATGCTAATGTACATACACATTATTGCCTCCAATAGAAAGTAAACTCTCAGAGAGTAGAAATTGTTTCATTTTCTGCATTTGCATCCAAAGAGCCTATTATCATTTCTGACACTTAGTAAGCACTTAAGAAATGCTTGTTGAGTGATTCCTTGTGTGTTGATACATGTTTTTCTCCATTCATCATTGAAGGAATCTAATTGATAGTTTCAGTTAGGAACAATCTTTTCTAGAAGAGTTGACATCTCATTAATGCTATTCTTTGATATTTTAGTTGGAAGGATATACCAATTGATGGGCATCCCTTTGATTTCCAATTCTTAGCCACCACAAAAAGAGCTGCTATAAACATTTTTGTACAAATAGGTCCTTTTCTGCCTTTTATGGATGTCTTTGGAATATAGACTTAGCAATGGTATTGCTGGATCAAAGGGTATGCACAATTTTATAGCCCCTTCACCATAGTTCCAAATTGCTCTCCAGAATGACGACCATTTGTTTAAGTACGAGTAACAAAAGACTTTTCTCAATAATTCTATATTACTTCCAAAAACACCGTGTGAGTGTAAGGTAAACTGACTTATCTTTGTGGTATTTGTACTTGTACATTTATATTTTCTTTCAAAGGCAGTCATAACTGATTATCAAAGGTTACATATGGTACAACTTAAAGGTTCCAACATACTAGCATATCTTTTGGATATGGAAAAGGCATGGGTTCTGGAGAGAGCAAATAATGAAACAAAATGTGAAATATTGACATATTTAAACCAAAATCCACATGTTCAGTCTTATAACCCATGCTTAAATCTTGTTTCTTCCTAGATGATAAATATATTTTAACAATACTTCAATACTTTTCCTTACATAAGCATTAAGGCTACTGCAGTTTTTAAAAATAGGTATCTAAAGTGATAAAACAGAGTCAAGATGGCAGAGTAGTAACAGCACTTCCATGGTGCTCTGGCCCACACCACTTCCAAATTTATGTAAAAGGGAACTCTGAACAAATTCTGGAGCTACAGACCCCCCAAAGTGACACAGAGAAGCTAACTTCCCTCTAAGCACAGCCCAGCAGCCTGGCAGGGAGCAGCCATTGTAGCGCTCTGGGAGCCAAGCCCCCAGGGTGGCCAGACCAGCAACCAGCTAGAGGGACTCCAGAACACCAGCAGCTGTGGCATTTCCAGAATTATCAACACATAGATGCCAAGGATAAAGTAAGAGGTCAGTGTGGTATGGACTTTGGGATCAGTGTTTGGGAGCACATTGGCCTCTTTCCCTGGGAGTGAGAAGCCACTGAGACACTTCAGCGCAGCCATAGTCATGCAGCAGCTTCAGTTCCTGGCCTGCAGACTATAGGGGGACCAGGAGATCAGTCTGGGGGGTAAGCGCTTTTGCTTTAACCTTCTTGGACCTGGATTGAAGTTTGGGGTGGAGATCTTGGGGTGTGTGACCAGCTTGCCAGAGCATGTGGAGGCTTCAGAGAGGGCACCCAACTGATGCCTCCAGCAGCTGAGAAAACCCTAGTGTTTGGGATGGAGGCTCCTCTGTCTGGTGGCAGAGTCCTACTGTGGCAACAAGACCAAAAGTCAAGTAATTGAATGGCAACATGCCTAGGCAAAGGAAACAAAATAAACAGAAAAATTCAACATTAGACTCCTATTTTGGGGGCAAAGAGGATAGAAGCATGGAACAGGAAGAGGACTGGGAGGTCAGAACTCCTGCCCCAAAAGCCCCAAATGAAAATATGAGCTGATTACAGGACATAGAGGACCTTAAGAAGCAGATAAGAGAAGTGGAGGAAAAATTGGGAAGAGAAATGAGAAAGATGCAAGAAAAGTATGAAATGAAAGTCAACAGCCCGACTAAGGAAAATAACTTAAAAAATAGACAAACTCAAATGGCAAAAGAGGCTCAAAAGGCAATGAGGAGAAGAATGCCTTAAAAAGCCGAATTTGCCAGATGGAAAAAGAATTTCAAAAGCTCACTGAAGAGAATCATTCCTTCAGAATTAGACTGGAGCAAATGGAAGCTAGTGATTTTATGAAAAATCAAGGTATTATTAAACAGATCCAAATAAATAAAAAAATAGAAGGCAATGTGAAATATCTCATGGGAAAAACCACTGACCTGGAAAATAGATCCAGGAGAGATAATTTAAAAATTATTGGATTACCTGAAAACCACGATCAAATAAAGAACCTAGAAATCAACCTTTAAGAAATTCTCCAGGAAAATTGCCCAGATGTTTTAGAACCAGAGGTCAAAATAGAGGTTGAAAGAATCCACCAATCACCTCCTGAAAAAGATCCCAAAAAGAAAACTCCTAGTAATATTATAGCCAGGTTCCAGAATTCCCAGATCAAGGAGAAAATATTACAAGCAGCCAGGAAGAAACAATTTGAATACTGTGGAAATGTGATCAGGATAGTGCAGGATCTGGCAGCTTCTACGCTGAGGGATCGAAGGGCTTGGAATATGATATTCTGCTGGGCAAAGGAGCTGGTATTAAACCCAAGAATCACCTATCCAGCAAAACTGAGTGTCATGTTTCAGGGGAAAATATGGTCATTCAGTGGAATAGAGGACTTTCAGGCATTCTTGAGGAAAAAACCAGAGTTGAATAGAAAATTTGACATCCAGATACAAGAAGCAAGAGATGCTTGAGAAGGTAATCAGGGAAAAGAAAGCATAATGAACTTATCATAGTTGAACTATTTACATTCCTACATGGAAAAACAATAACTGTAACTTATGAAACTTTTCTCAGTATGAAAATAGTTGAGGAAGGGTATATGGGCATATAAATACATATGTGAATGTGTGTATATATGTTTTCAGGTATACATAGATAGAGGGCACAGGTCGAATTTAGTGGGAAGAGATGATACTTAAAAAGGTGAAATTAAGAGGTGAGAGAGGAATGTGGTGGGAGGAGATGGGGAGAGAAGGAGTGGCATGGACTATCTCATATGGAGGAGGCAAGGGAAAGTGGTTACAAGGGAGGGGAAGAACAGGAAGGCAAAAAGGCAAAACCTTATTCTCATTGAATTTGGATTGGGGAGAGAATGACATACATACTCACCCTACAGGAGAGTAGGGGGGAAGGGGATGAGAGGGTGGATAATGGAAGCCAGGGCAGGAGGGAAGTGGAGGAGGGAAGTTGGAAGCACCCACTTTTGAAAAGGGACAGGATCAAAGTAAGGAATAGACCAAGTGGGCGGTGGGATAGGAGGGAGGGAAATATAATCAGTCTTTTACAATATATTTACTATAGTAATGATTTGCATAGCTACACATGTACAACATATACTGAATTGCTTATCTTCCCAGTAAGGGTAGGTGACAAGGGAGGAATGGAATGAATCTGGAATTCAAAGTTTTAAAATCAAATGTTTAAAAATATATAAATACTATTATTAATACTATTTTACATATAATTGGGAAATAAGATATATAGGCATTAGGGCACAGAGATTTACCTTGACTACTGAAAAAGTTGAAGGGGGTATGGGAGAAGATATGGGAGAGAGCAGAAGGGATCAGGGGATATCTTGTGAGACTGCTATTCTGGGGTTGGGGGTAGGGAAAAAATAGGGAAAAAATTGTAACTCAAAATTTGGCAGAAATGAATGATGTAAACTAGAAGTTAATTAAGCATTTGGAAAATAAACAAAGTGATAAAAATTGTTATGAGAATAATTTCAATGTAATGAGAAGAATGTGAATATGTAGTGTGAAGAGCATCTTTGATGATAGTATTAGAAAGGAAGAGGCAGCCTTTTGTGACATTCCACAGTAGGTTGATATCTTTAACATTACACAATTGACAGAAAAACATAGAGGATGCAAGTTCTCACTGTATTTAGTGTTTGTGAATTATAGCATTTATACATTTATCTAATTTATATAAATCATACCATTTGACTTTGTAGAGCAAAATGCCTTGTCAGAGTCCCCTTCAGCATATCTCCAAGGGCAAACATTATGAAGTGGTGTAAAAAATCTGATGTTGGAGCCAGAACATCTAAATCGACATTTATGATCCTAGGGTACTTGAGCATTATACATGATTATTTGAAAAAAAGTTAATAATAGAGGTATCAAGATAACTTTTTTGAATTTTAAATTTTCTCCCCCTCCATTCCCTTCTCCCTCCTCAAGACTGCGTTCTGATATAGGTTCTACATATACATTTCTATTAAACATATTTTCACATTAGTCATGTTGTAAAGAAGAATTAGAACCAATGGGAGGAACCACAAGAGAGAAGAAGCAAAACAAAACAACAACAAAAAAGAGAGCAAATAATATGCTTTGATTTGCATTAAGATGTGATAGTTGTTTTTCTGGATGTGGATAGCACTTTCTATCATGTGTCTTTTGGGGTTGCCTTAGATCCTTCCATTGCTGAGAAGATTAAACTCTGTCAAAGTTAATCATTGTACAGTGTAGCTATTACTGTGTAGAGTGTTTTCCTGGTTTTGCTCACTTTACTCAGCATCAGTTCATACAAGTCTTTCCAGATTTTTCTGAAGTCTGCTTGCTCATCATTTCTTACAGCATAATAGTATTTCATTACATTCATATACCATACATTGTTCGGCCATTCCCCAATTGATGGGCATTCCCTCAACTTTGAATTCTTGGTGGGTCATCATTTTAGCACCAATATTCTCCTAGTGATTTTTTATGGTCGCAAATCATTTAATACTATAGATTCCAAAGAATGACATTGAGAAACACCCAAAATCAGCAGAGGAGTTTATGATGGGAATCATCAGATTGAAAAGGATTATAAACAAAGAATAATCATTGATAGAGTAAGTTTCCTTACTAGGATTAACTTTACTAGTGAATTCACAGATATGGACCAAAAATATAAAAAAAATAATTTCATACAAAAACATGGACAGCGTCTGGTTAAGATGGTGACATGAAAGGTCATGGTAGAGCCCAACTCTTCTACACACAGGCCAGTAAATGTACTTAAAAAGACATCTGAAAAAAACTATAATCAAGAACGCCAAAGAGAAACTATAGTAATTAAGAAATTATTAAGGGGAATCAGTATAAAAGGTATCATCTAAGAAATGTGTGATAGAAGGAGTTAAACTGGTTATATGGTGAGAGTAAGGATAATTAATGGACAATTGCCATAGTCCCCTGATATGTATGAGATGTCAGAAGGTCTTGGGAAAGATTCCCAATGGACTTTCTGTGGTAAATTTACTTGATGAAAAGTTGCATGGAATTTGCATAGGATGAACGGATTAAAATCTACACTTTTGAAAGAAAATATCCACATAGATGAGATCACTTGTCTATTTGAATATTTGAATATCTCAGCTGTCAAGCCAGATCTACTCCTCAACATTTTTTTAATGGTGCAGTAGTCTTATCACTCATTTCCTGGTCCTAATGATGAGTGTGATATATTAAGATTTCAATCTTGGGGGTGGCTAGGTGGCGCAGTGCGTAGAGTTGCCAGCCCTGGAGCCAGAAGGACCTAAGTTCAGTTCCAGCCTCAGCCACTTAACACACACAAACAAAAACCTAGCCGTGTAACCTTGGGCAAGTTACTTAACCCCAATTGCCGTCCAAAAAGCAAAAAAAAAAAAAAAGATTTCAATCTTGGGGTGGCTATGTGATGCAGTGAATAGATCACCGGCCTTGGAGTCAGGAGGACCTGAGTTCAAATCCAGCCTCAGACACTTAACAAAAAACAATAGCTGTGAGACCTTGGGCAAGTCCCTTAACCCCAGTTGCCCTCCAAAAGGCAAAAAACTAAAAGATTTTCAATCTTGCTATAGATAAAATTACCTTGAGGGGAAATAAGAGGTGTGGTTTGACCTTGCTATCTAAACACATCTTTCCCTACTGGCAGTTGCAAGTAGAGGTTGGGATGTGTAGTGATGTTAGTAACAGAAGGTGTAGAAGGGGCAAGAAGCCCTTTCTCATCCTTCTTTGCTCACATCTATAGGTTGAGGCAGTGGAAGGATTTAAACAGCTTAAGCATTAAGTCAGATCACCTCCATTTGTTCTGGTCATTTTTCTAGAGAATACATATGTGGGTAACAGGTGGAACTCTGTTGTAGTATTTTTCCACATACTGCCAGAGATGTGCCTTCACATGTTGCAAAGGATTGAGGACTGAGGATAGAAGAACCCAGGGAAATCTACACAGTTCAGTCCTCTTTTTCTCTCCACCTTATTTTTATTCTTGGCTGTTGGCCTTGTTTAGATATATGTATGTGACTTGTATAGGGGAAATTTAGGTTCAAATAGAAATTCTCTTCTCTGGTCTTGATTTCTCCCGCTGATCATCTTGGACAGATTTAGAACACAGTTACAGTCATCTCTGCAGGCTTTTGTCAGTTCTTAGGAGGAGTCCACTGTTTACCTTCGTCAAGCTGACTACCTGCCAAGTGCTGCATGTTCTATTTAGTTTATTGTAAACCAGCTCTACCTCTCTCATCTCCTGTCCCCATGACTCCCCAAATAATCACACAATCAAAGCTATTGTGCTAAATTAGTTTTATTTATTGAGGGGAATAAATCAGAATGTAAAAAGGGAAGTCAACGGAGGTGGGTAATAGCAGGGGTAGTGCTGATCAGCTTAGTGGAAGTAGAGTAGTCTGCTGACTACAGGGAGTAGGAAGGGTCTTCCTGCTTAGGTACCAGAGAAGGGGATGTTTATCAGTGCCTTCTTCCTCAGCTTGGATTTCCCAGAAAGGGGAAATATCACTAAGGGGAAGTCTCATTTAAACCAGATCCACTCCTATCTTGGAGGATAGCTCCTACTTCTCCAAGTCATGGTTCTCATAGTTTTGCTGCATGCAAGTGCTAGGGAGAAAATAAGTTGGGAGTCCTGGTGCCAACATAATTTCTCTCTCCTTCAAAATGAAAGATATGTTGACTCCTCTAAAACCCTCTATCCCTCACACCTCTTCATCTTCCCTCATTCCAGAATTATCCTGGAACCCATCCCAGTCAGCTCTGCATACACAGCCTCTCATAAGTTCTCTCTAAAATATCTGTGGCGTGTATTGTAGGACAGTTATATCTTGCAAGGGAGGGCTACATATAGGAATCACATGACCGTAGATTTAGACCTTAGAGGTAATAGAAATTTTCTCATTTTATAGATGAGGAAACTGAGGTCTAGAGAGGTTAATCAATTCTCCTGGGGTAATAAGTATCTGAGGCAGGATTTGAAACTGAGATGAACATTAACTTTAAAAGATTGTGGGGGCTTGTTAAAATACCCTGCTTGCAGAAATATTTATTGCATCAAGTGTCAACCAACATCTAACTGGCTTGCTATTAAAAAAAAACATAATAAAAACACATCTTATTGCCTAAACAGCTTGATATAATGGAAGCATCAGAGCTCAGAGTTCAAAAACTTTGCCTCAGTTGGCTGACCCGGGACTCAGTCTCAATTTTTAAAAAATCTTTAATCTTTAAAATGAAGATAATAGATACTTGAACTACCTACCTGACAGAATTGTTGTGAAGAAAGCACTTTGTAAACCTTCAAGTACATCATTGTTATACCCCATGGTGACAATGGGGTGCCATTATTGTTGAAAACCTATTATCATTATTATACATATAGAGTGTGATGGGGTATATTTAAGTATAAATTTGAGAAATTCAGTGAATTCTGCTTCTGTGCATTTCACTTTTTGGGGGGAGGAGGAGGAGGAGATGGAGGCTTATTATTATTATTATTATTATTATTGCTTTTTGGAGGGGCAATTGGGGTTAACTGACTTGCCCAAGGTCACATGGCTAGTAAGTGTTAAGTGTCTGAAGGTGGATTTGAACTCAGGTCCTCCTGACTCCAGGGCTGGTGCTCTATTCACTGCGCCACCTAGCTGCCCCTGAGGCAGGCAGATTCTATTGAAGCTAATTTGGTATGAAATGAAAAGCAGTAGATACTTAGGGGTAGGCATCTATTCACCAGTAAACGACTGGTTTGAAGAAAAATGAAATGATTCATAGTATTGCACTAAGTTATTGGTGAGTTTTAATGTTGATACCACTTCTTCCTGGATTCTGTTTTACCCACACGTGTTTTAGAAGTCATTGCATATTTTTGTACTGAAGAGACATTTTCAGTTAAACTAACTGAACAGTGATCCTTAAGAATGTTTAATTATTCTGTGAATGAATGGTAATAATAATATAGCATTTATGTAGCATTTTAAGGTTTGCAAAGTGCTTTACAAATATTTTCTCATTTTATCCTCCAGGACAACCCTAGGAGGTTGGGGCTATTATTGTCCCATTTGACATATGAGCAAACAGAGATTAAGTGTTTTGCCCAAGGTCACATAGCTAATAAGTGTGCCTGGATTTGAACTCAGGTTTTCTTGACTCTAAGCCTTTATCCACCACATTACCTAGCTTCCTCTCAATAAGAAAATAGTAAGTGTTCATTATTTATTTATTTTTAAAAGAACTCAGTTATAATGTTTGTGGTAAGATGCATGTTTTTGAGGGGTTGGGGGTAGAAGGAACATTCAGAAAAATTATAGTTCAATTACATTTTAAGGTTTACACGGAAAGAGAATTTTAGAATATGTGGATATTTCATTCTCAGTCTAACAGAGCCCAAGCTCCGAGGCAGCAATTCTTAATGTTTTCTTGAGACTTCAGGCTTTGCTATTCATCACATTTGCTAAGGCTGTGGCCACTTATTGGCTACTGAGCTTGTTTAATGAAATGTTCTTTTCCTGGCCAAAAGCATATTATGTTTTAGGCCTAATACTAAGCAATGAGTATAAAATTCACAAAGTAAACATGACTTGCTCACAAGGTACTTACAATCTGATTGAGGAAGGAAACACATGTAGGAAAGTGGTGAACCCTCTCTTTGCAGGTCTTTGGTGCACTTTACTTGACTGCCCCAGGTTTAACCACCTACATTCTGTTTTCCTATTCACCTCCTTGTTGTGTATTTCTCCTCTTTTAGTGCTTCTACATTCCATGATCAGCTTCCTCATTCCTCTTGCCCAGTCATATCATCTCCCTTACCCAACTGAACTGATGACCAGGCTTGAATGGCTATGCTCCAATAAACGACCTAGGCTGCATGAAGACCAGGCCTATTAAAAACCTTTCAAAATTGTTCCTATCCATATAAAGTTCTCCACTCCAGTAGCCCAGTAAAAATAATTCAGCCTCCATATTCATTTAGACAATATTATCAAGGGAGACAGTAAAAATTTGTCAGATGCTATTTGGATGGACCATTAGCTCATGTGATAGGCCAATGCTACTGTGCTGTGATGAGAAGAGCTCTCAGGGCACTTATAGTCAGAAGGCCTAGGTCTGAGTCCCAGTTCTTCCACTTAGAGATTGTGTGACCTTGCAGGAACCACTTAACTTACCTCAGCCTTGGCTCCTCATCTAAAAAATGAGAATAAAATACCTGCTTTGTATACGTCAAAGTATATATGTTGTGCAGAACATAAAACCATAGATTCAGAAGGGGAAGGGATTTTCCCAATGTTTAGTCTAATTCCCTCGTTGCACAGACTCAGAAAGGGTCAGTTATTTGACCAAGTTAATTCAGACAATTATCATATAATTGTAAGACATTAAGACAGTATTATATGAAAAAATGAATAAAGCTCTATAGAACCTTTGTAAACTATAAAGTGGGCACCTAGTGGTGCAGGGGATAGAGCTCTGTGCCTAAAGTCGGGCAGACTCATCTTCATGAGTTCAAATTTGGCCTCAGACATTTACTATCTCTGTGAACCTAGATAAGTCACTTAACCCTGTTTGCCTTAGTTTCCTCATCTATAAAATGAGCTGGAGAAGGAAATTACAAACCACTCCAGTATCTTTGCCAAAAACCCCCAAATGGGGTCATAAAGAGTTGGACATGACTGAAATGATTAAACAACAATAACAAAAATCATAAAGCACTATACCATGTCATTATTATAAACTTTTTAGAATCATCAATCTCATTAGGTTAGTTACAGTAGTGTGCTGTGAGAATTAATTAGGACAAGCAATAATTTTGATGTGACTTCATCTTGTGAAAATAATGGTTATATATTTGCCCTTTTATGGACCCTACTTATAACCTCTGAGCTTGAGCAGATGAAACCAGATTGCATTGCTTTCTCCACCCTTAGTTGATTATCTGGTGTTTGAGTGATAGATTTTATCCTATATATACATTTGCTCTTTTTGTTTTCAATTCTTTAGGTTTTCATAATCGTTATTACTCCAATGAAATGCTCAAAAGTTGCATTTATTAAAAGATCACACTGAAATGGTTGTTCAAGATAGCACAATGGCTTTTGATGTGGAAGATTCAAGCTCATACTGAAAGAGGATTATCCACAATGAAGTACAAAGGAAAGTGTGGTTAAAAATGAAAACAACTCCAATAACTGACAAATTGTTGTTGCAAAGCAACCCAATTAATCCTCAGAAAATAAAGACCTTCAGAGTGACCTGGCAGCTGGAGGGATTGTTATTGATCTGTGTGTGGAGTAGACTCCTTTAAAGTTGGAAGAACTGCAAGAAGACCAGTAAAACCAAAACCAAACAGTTGTTAGCTGTTACTATAAAGAAAAAAAAAGTTCTTGATGGCACACTGGGGATACAAAGAAAGGCAAAAACCATTCTTTGCTCTCAAAGAGCTTGCAAAGAAAATGTGCAAACAACGATCAACAAATAAGATAAAGACAATATTGATTGGTGATAGTCTCAGAGGGTAGGCACTAAAATTAAGAGAGGGAAAGTTTTCTTGAAGAAGATGGGATGTTAGTTGGGGCTTAAAGGGAGCAAGGAAAGTCAGAAGGCAGAGATGAGGATGATGAAAGTTTCAGGAATGGGGAATAGCTGGTGAAAATTCCTGGAGTGGGGAGGTGGAGACCAATGTTACTGCAAAGTATAGGGAGGAAGGGGTCAGGTTATGAAGGACTTTGAAAGCCAGACAGGGCATTTTAAGTTGATCCTGGAGGTAATGGGTAATTTGCTGGAGGGGGTTGGAGTCTACTGAATAGGGCATTGACGTGGTTAGACCTGTGCATTATGAAGCTTAATTTGACAGCTGAGTAGAGGGTGGATTGGAGAGGGGAGGGACTTAAGACAGGGAGACCAACCAGTAAACTACTACAATAATCCAGACATGAGATGATGAGGGACAGTACTAGGGCAATGACAATGGTCAGAGATTGGGGCATATACAAGAGATGTGATGATATTATTGTTCATCCTTTGAATACATGAACATTCTTATCAGATTATAAAGCATCCTCTCAAATGTTTTTTGGGGAGGATTAAAAAAAATGCCACTGAGCCTAGAATTCTTGTCCCTTTTGGGGCAATGATGAACTCTGATAAATATTTTTATATAGAGAAAACCAGAAGTGTTCTAGAACTCAAAAAAGAGGCTTAAAGAGATCTAGAATACAACATGATCTTGCACCAGACCACTAGTTATGAAAAGTTAAGAAAATTAACCAAGAGATGGTAATACACATGATTGAGTGGCCTATTTTAAAACTGGAAGAAAATCTGTGGGCTATAATCAAGACTAGACTTGAGAAAATGACTATTCATCAGCATACTTAATATCTAATGTGACAAAAGTGTGGTTTCATGATGAAGAATTAAAAAAATGTATCAATATCTTGTGAACTCTATGAAAAATTATGTAAAAAGTGGTTGTTGTAAAAGGAGGATACTTTGCATATGACAAAATTTTTAAAGATATAAAATTTTGCAAGTCATCTTCTATTACTTTCTATTTCATAGAAAACTGAGAAACAAAGTCATTGGTTGAAGGTCAAATAGCAAATCAACAACAGAAATAGAAAGGCGATCTCATAACAAAATCCATAGCTTTTGTCCATTGCCGGGGAACAGAAAGTCATCAACTTGGTGGAAAATCAATAATGCTACCAAGTATAGCAGCCTAGACACCTAGGAGAGACTTAATCCACATAGACATTCATTCCTCAAAAGTTTTAAGATGTAAGTTAGTAAATTTAATTATTTGATTTTGTCCCAAGTAATTTGCACACCTAAGTATGTACCCAAGTCTGCTTATAAAGGTTAATAACCAGTGGAGTATTTTATGTCAAAATGAAAATAGATACTTTTACCTATGGAATAGAATTTTTATCTAGATCTTGGCCTCTTGCTGAGTGCACGCTGTGGTTACTCAATAAATACTTATTGACTGCTGGAGCTTCATTCCATGGATGGAATGGTGGGAAACATAATCAAATGTCTTTAACAACTCTATTTCTTTGGAAGATTCCAAGATTCCAAGATCAAACACAATGATTTTCTGGGGAAAATAATGTATCTTGCTATAAAACTTAACTTGGAGAATAAAAAGCAAACACTTGAAGATATCAAACACCATGCTTACTTTTTTTTTAAGCACACAACAGTTTATTTGCAAAAGTGTAATGTTATGAGATACAGTATAACTAATGGAAATCAACCAGTTTGATCATATTTTAATATATTATTCCAACTGCAATGCATTGTAGTTTAAAGCTCTGTGACATTAGTTCTAATATTATAGTAACAACTAACATTTCAGTTAATAAATAATTGTGAATATAGCCATATGTTCAGTTTATTTTCCTTAGTTTATCATGAATTACAATTTCATTCTGACTTGGGTCATAAAAGTGATAAATACTTGTTTATACATTTTCATGCATTGCTTGTCTATTTAATTAATCCTGACAAGCTTCTAAACACATATCATGGTGTGTTACACAAATTAGGTATATTCTCATCCTTTTGACTTGACACCCTTTACAATGAAATATTAATACCCTAACTTTGCTTAAATTTGATGTACACTGCCAACACTGCATAGTTTATAATATTTAATGTATTTTCTTCAAAAGCCCCAGACATTAGCAAAGTACAGCTGCTAGGTTTTTGATCTAGCACAAAATTTCTGTAATTCATTCCAAAGAAGTATGGGTTTCAGAAATCAATTCCATTTTCATCAGTTGAGAAGTAACACATACCTCTTCTGAGAAGAAAGATCATTCAAAAGAAAAAGAGGAACACTGGATAACAGTAAGTCAAATCCAATGGACATTTGGCTACTAATATAGCAGTTGTTACTGTTGTTAAGTATTTATAGTGAGTATTTACAACAATAAACCAGTAGGTACAGAATATTGTCTGAGGTGGTGGAAGTTAGGGATGTAGTGAAGGTGTTCTTATCTGATGGCACTCCTAGTACTCTGGATGGGTGTGACAGATTGTTCATTTTTGAGTGTGGTTATCAGTGATGGGAAAATGGTTGTTTAGAGCTGAGTGGGAATGGTAGGAGAGATGGCATTCCTACTGTCTGTTCTACCAAGCTCCTTCTGCATGTTGGTCTGTTTCCTAACCTACAAACACAGTATAGTGGGGAAAGTGAAGGAACTGAAGGGATGGAGCTTAGCTATTAAATGGGATAGAGCCTCACAAAAACTCTTTACAACCAATCTAAAACCCTTCTAATCTATGACAGGTTCTCCTTAGCAGGGTGAACTCAATGGGCCTTTCCCATTACTTCATAAGGAAAAGACTTTAAATTTTTTTCTTTACTCAAAGAGATCCTTCTTCACTCAGTAACTGACATGTCTTTAAAAGTCAGGTTGTAGAATGAATTGCCACAAACATGGACTAAAGTTATATATATACAATAATATATGAAAATAGAAGTGCTATAAGACATATTTGAAATGAAAAGAGTTAAATTAATTTTATTATAATTGTCCAGAGATAACTGCATCTTTCTAATAATCTTCTAATCACTAAACTCGTTAAGAAAGACACAATTACCTTCTAGTGAAATGTTTTGGATATGTGTATTATGAAATACCATATACATAATAATTTTCGTTGGCTTTTATATTGATTGGATTATGGTCTGTAGAGATCAAATTGTGATATGTTATGGCAAGGAAAGGGAATAAGTAAAGTTTATTTTGGCTTTTGAATGTAAAACTCCATTTTTGGGTTTTCAGGCAATTTACCAATGACATTTTGCCAGTTTTCACAGCCTAAAAAGAATACTATGACTGTGTGCCTATTGAGAAATGCTGCCTAGTCGCTGAGGTGAGATTAAACTCCAAACAAATGAAGATCAGTATGGAGCAGAGGAGGGAATGCTGGGTTTGGAGTCAGAAGACCTGGGTGTGAATCTTGACTTTTAAATTAAAAAAAAAAAGAACAACAACTTTGTGATCCTGGGCCTCAGTTTCTGAAAAATGAGGGAACCAACAATATGATCTTTATGGTCCTTTCCAAATTTAAAATCTTATGATGCTAAGTAACTTACTTTTATTCTACATTTATTCCAATATTTCAAATCTCTGTTAAAATTCTGAATATGGTGGTCTTGGAACTTATATATGAAAACTGTACTGAAAGTAGGTAAGTGATTTGCTCAGGGTTACAGAGAAAAGTGACAGCAGTGATACAAAGCATAGAAATATTGATTTTTTTGGTAGTTCATTATTTAACTACCAGTCAGCACTTCCTTTTAGTGTAAAGGCTTAGTGAGGACTGTCTGACTGACTCTTTGATATCAGGCATATTAAATGTGTTCTCCCTCCCATCCCCCAAGCCCCCAAACCCAAAGCATGCCTTTGCTGTTTGTAACTTTTGACAAAATAAACAGATCTTCAGTAAAGAGGGTTATTTTGCTATTCAGGGATGCCTGGGCTGTCTTTGTGTCTACAGTTCTGTACTTTTCCATTGTATACCCTTAAAGAGAAAGGTAAAGATCATTTTCATGGTCAGGCATAATTCCTTTGTGTTTTTACTAGTTTTTTCCTCTCTGATCTCTTTTCTGTATATCAGTCAGTAGTGCTCTCCTGGGACAGGCACTATGCACTTCATTAATAAAAAGAGATTAAAGGAAAAAGCCTCAGTCTCCTAATACACATGGATAATTTGGTGTCATCCACAAGGCAATAGACCCCTGCTGCAGAGATGTCATTAGAAAGGTACAATTTCATTACTTTTTACTGGCAGAGCCTTGAGTGAAATACAAAATGTTACCTCATACACAAAAAAATTATATTCCAACTCACAACTTATGTATTCATTTGCTTCATGCCTCTAAAATACTAGAATTTAAGAAAGACAGTTTTATAGTTCTTACATTTGTAATATTTTCCCTTAATAAGTCCCTTAAAAGCATGCCTTTATGAAATATTAAGCAAAACACATCTATTAAAACAAAATTATTTTTGTTTCCAAACCTCAAATGAAGTGCTTTGAAAACCAAAATCATGCACCATTTTTATTCTTCTCTGATTTGATGAATGAAGTAGTCATGGTTATATCTTTCATGCACACAGAAGAGTGTATAAAAATATAATGTGGAAGAATGTTGCTAAAAGTGATTGCCATGAGGAAAGTCATTATGATATAAAGTGGGTTTTTTTTAATGGTGAAAGGGGGCAGGGAATCTGTTAACTCTGGCTGGTTAACCTAGTTATCTCCGAACTGACTTATCTACTGATAATTGATAGCTGGGCCTATACTAGGAAAACACAACCACTGATGTTAAGCCCCTTTGATGGTGTAGTATTCAGGCATTTGGCATAGCAGCCAAACACAGCCCTCAGGTGACTTTCATACTTGGCTTTGTAGAAACCAGTGCCAAGCAAGAAACTTGGAGCTTGAGAAGTGAATCATTGGCCAAGTAGAGCTCTACCCTTGGTGCTTATCCCAAGGATGGTGCTTGGGACCTAGGCAGACACCATCATCAAATGCCAATGGCACTACCCAGCCGGCTGCATTGGCATTACCTTTCTCAGGCAGCCTTGCGGCTTTCCTAGCACCGAAGAGAATCAGGTTTAATAATGGTCCATTATCTCACTGCCACAGATGCACAGCTGCCATTAACGCTAAAAAGTACTTCTCAGTTGGAGCTGTGCTTGGGTGAGGGGAGCTCTTGGTTATCAGCTATTTACAAGCTACCCCTTGCAGTGATGGGTTTTTGCTTCACTTTTACTGGGTTTTGTTCAGTGAAATTGACATTTGCAGCTCTTTGTTTTAGACTAAAGCCTAGACAGTTAAAATTATAGGAACTGGGGTTTCCAGAGAACTCAGTACTAACATAAGGCAAAAGCAAAACAAACAGAAACTATTTATATGCACCCTTATAACAAAGAAATGAGTCTATAATAAAAATCCATTAAATTTACTTTTGTTGGGTAATCCACAACACTTTTACAAATGAAAGGTCGATTATCTAATCATCATTGCATGCAGGACATTCAGATGTTTTCCTTTTCATCTGGTCCCAGTTTCTTCCTGAAGCCTCTTCTTTCTCAATTTCCCTTACCCAGAAGAGGTCACACTTGTAATGGTTATTAATCACCAATTGCATGAGGGACTTTCTTATCAGTGGGACTGAGTAGGGCTCTTTAATAAGACAAGTCTGGATCAATGAGTGTTTCTGCCATGGACTTGGCTTACTTAGGTAAGCAGAATTTATCTACCAATAATAGTTAGAATTAATATCATATTTCTATTATCAAAATATCTCTATCTAAAGGTTAAATATAGTTAACCAAAGTTAATGACAAACAAAAACCCCAGATTTTCCAATAAATTATAAAGATAAGTGTGGTTAAAGTTGAGATGACAAAAATGAACACACCATATTTTATTTAAGTAAGTGCACTGAAAACAGATTAACCTTTGTTTCCTTTGATATCAGAATCCACGTTTCCTTGATCTTACATTATTAGGTTGTAATATGGGAACATACTGATTCCCATATGAGCCTGGGACTCATGTTGGGACTGAATTTCAATAGGTGAACCTCAAGATTTAGATGTTTGATCAGAAGGACATAGACAACAACATATGTGTATAGTATTTGGGAATGTCTCAACCTTGGATCTTTTGGATGGACTATTATATCAAAAGGAGGTGAAATTTGCATTGTAAAAGATAATATGTGCAACATCAGTTTAATAAGAACCATTTGTAATGATTCTCATCTACTTTTAAAAAACCAGTTAAAATATTATTTTGCAGGGGTACAGTTTTTTTTTTAAGCGATTGCCTGGTGATATGGGTGGGGTGGGAGAACATAAGTAATTCCTCCCTTGAGTTTGAATCCATGCCTTATTGTACATTACCATTGATAAATCTACAAAGAATGTTTAATATAGTAAAATAGCTTAATTGGGGCTGACAGCAGCCCATCATGTGTCAGAAGAACAATCTGATAAATATATGTCCATAGGCACTTCCCAGGCACGGCTCAACTGTCAATCTGCACTTTAAACATCTGTACTTTCAGTTCACTATTGACTGCTAATAAACGAGGAGAGAAATAAACATTTATGTATATTCAGTTTGGGAGTATGCCTAGGGATACCTTTTAGAATTTGGAATCCATTGCAGGTCTCCTTCCCATCTTGGCAGAGAGAAGGAGGGATTGAACATTTAGAGACTGAGGACTCTGACATAAGGGAGCCAAGAAATTGCTTCCTCCTTCAAAAACTAGAAGACCTGCATGTGCCTGATTTATAACAAATCTGTTTCTTTAATGGGTGGAAGGAAATCTGAGGGGTCTTCTCTGCTTTCAGTGCCACTCGATAGTCATACTGAAGACAACACTTCACTGGATGGATCTTTCCCCTTCTTTTCATCCCCCCTCTCAATGTCAATTGTGTGCACTAATCCAGGTTTCAGGATCAAATCGTCGGTTTCTACCTGACTTCTGTTGTCATCCACCTCCATGTAGGTCCCTTTAGTTTGCTGAGAAGTCTTACTGAAGGCCTCCTTAAACCGGCGTTTAAGTTCTACATCAGGGCAGAAGACATACTCATAAAGGCCACCGGCAAGGACAGCTCCGATGATTGGTCCTACCCAGTAGATCTGCAGAAAGATGGAATAGTAGAAAGCGGTTGAAGATTATTATTCCAAAAGAAAATAAAAACCATTTGAATGTAGGATTTGACTAGATTAGTTAGGTTTTATGTATTAGAAGAAAACTGAGCTGCATAGAAAATGTAAGGCATTACAATAATGGGTCCCAATCCATAGACCTCTGAGTAAATTTTTGAGCAGAAAACAAGAAAGAATCCTTCTTTCTTCCATTCCTCCTATTTTTAAACCTCTTTTTGATTCTTTTCTTCCTGTTGTCTTAGTTCTTTTAAGTCAGAACACTTTTTTCTTGGCTGTATTGAAAAACCATACATATGTTATGAATTCTCCACTTGAACTTGAAATAAATACAAAAGAATTTCCAGGGGTGTTTTTATTCTTCCTTAGAGTTGCCAGTCTTTTACTGGCTTTCTCTGAGGTCATGTTCACAGTACAGACTTGACAGTATTTGGATTTAGCTATAAAGCACCTTACTGAAAATTTACAGAAGGAAATGTTGAGAAGAATAACTAGAGAGAGCTCCATTTTTCACCCATGATTTTCCTAAGTTTTGGTGAACTGGTTTTATTTGTAAATGTCACAATATTTTCATTCTTGCTTATAATCAGAAATTGAATATTCTCAGTGCTTAGGTCCTTAAAAATACAATAGTTAGCATTTATACACCAATTTAAGGTTTTCAAAGTACTTTACAAATATTATTTTATGTACTCAGAACAACCCTGGGAGGCAGGTACTGTTCTTATTCTTATTTTAAAGATGAATAAACTGAAGCAGATAGAGGTTAAATGAATTGCCCAGGGTCACACAATTAGTAGGCATCTGAGGCTGACTTCGACTTCAGGTCTTCCTGGTTCCACGTCAAGTGCTCTAACCACTGCACCACTTAACTTTCTTTCTTTCTTTCTTTCTTTCTTTCTTTCTTTCTTTCTTTCTTTCTTTCTTTCTTTCTTTCTTTCTTTCTTTCTTTCTTTCTTTTCCTTCCTTCCTTCCTTCCTTCCTTCCTTCCTTCCTTCCTTCCTTCCTTCCTTCCTTCCTTCCTTCCTTCCTCTCTCTCTCTCTCTCTCTCTCTTTCTTTTTAACTTTCTCTTTAGCAATGGGGAAACATTTTTACCATAGTCTGAGTGATGTGTTAACAACCTCTGCTTTTATCCGGAATGGGACATAAAGATCAACTTGCCAAAAGTTGAGTGAGATCCTTTGTTGGTTGAAATTAAGATTTCTAATGAACTGGAATTCTCCCCTTAGAGAAAACATCTACAGTGGACTAATAAGCAATTTTTAGATACGTCTGTCTCTTTCTGAAAAGCCATAATCAAATGATATTCACTAGAGTTCAGGAAAATTTTCTTTATACAGCTTTCTCACTGCAAAATACAAACCTAATTCCAACTTTAAGCTGTGACTGTAGAAAACACAGTTGATTAAACTGTGGGCATAGTGACTGTAAGACTGGGTTCCTTATCTTGAACATGAAAAGAACTGCAAGAAAGTTTATTTTCCTTGTTCCCTTTCAAAGTGGGAAATGAGAACCCTCCCCCAAATGTCTTTGCTCTTTGTTTCTTTGGTAAAAACTCATTTGATTAGTAAGACTGATTGTATGTACAACCACTTTCAAAAAGGAGGGCTGATACGCTTAGCTGACTGCCTAAATACCTGTTTTCTGCATTAATGCAAAAGATCGCTTGATTTTGAGAAATAATTTTATGTATACCTGTTTTTTTAGTTATAGTTTAAGTATAATATCTATCTGTTTTTAGCCTTACTTGATTTTTTCTTTGAAATGTATTTAAATATTAATGGTCTTTTTTTTTTTATTCATGTTTTCACTTTCCCCCTTTGAAAGTTCTCAGGCAAACTTCCAACCAGTAATGGGCTTGGATCATCAGCACTAAAGGACAGAGCAAGATACAAAACAGAACAAATTTTAAAAATATGTATATACATATGTGTGTATATACATATGTGTATATATTGAAATAATTATGACTACTTTTGCATAATTTTATCATCTACCTCCTTGATAGTTATTCAAATTTCTATCCTCTGTATATAGAGTGGGACTGATTAGATCAGGCACTACAGATTTCAATCTTGTCCGGATCAGTCTCTAGAACTGCTTCATTACCCTTTGTTTTTTTCCAGACCTGTTGCAAGAGTCTATTCAAATAAAATTGATTAAGTTAGAAAACAGAAAACCGTGTTCTCTTGAAGCACTACCAACATATTAATTATTTAGGCACCAGACTGAATGTACTCCTTAATTTCACATAGATTATATATATTCATAAATGTATATATTTATACAGGTATGTTATATATTTTTTAAAACTATATTTCCATGATAACAGTTAAGTTATAGTGCATATTCTACATGATCTGTTTGCTGTTGGGATGCTTCCAGTTCCCATATGATTAGCTGGATTTATGCTTTGGTAAACAAAGAAGCTAAACATGTCTAGCCTGGAAAATGTTTTCAAGTTCAGGCTTTCCAAAGGTGTGCTTTCTTTCACTGCTGAGCAGGATTTGTTTTCATTTACTTGAGAAACTAACCCACTCTACTCTCTCACTTCTTAATTTGCTTCACATAGGCCACCTACATGTATGCACTAAATTCTGCCACACAGCCTATCACACACAGCACAAAAAGCAGGACATTTATAAGATCCTTCCTGCAGGCATAGAACAGATGTAAGATGGGATGTTTTGCAGATCTGTGCTAGTATTTCCCTCGTCTTTATGGAAGGTGCCATAAAAGGGAAGAAATACAACAATAAACAAATGAGAAACAAGTGATCGGTCATTGTTCTCAGCTCTAGGAAGATAATAACAATAATAAACACATTTACCCAGTGGTTTTCCCAGTTTCCCATGATAACAGCAGGTCCAAAAGATCGGGCAGGGTTCATGCTGGCACCAGTGTAATTGATCTACAGGAAAAATGAAATCAACTTCAGGCATTATTAAAACAGGATTACTACTAGCGTCATTCACTGCCATTTGATACCATTAGCCAGTCCATTTAGAGATTTCTAGTTATTGATAGGTATATCAACATTCCTTATGACAGAATTAACAAAATTTTCCCTTAAAATGAAGAAACAGTAAGTTAAATACTAAACAAGTATGGCCATTAATCACATCTTCAGCCTAGTTCTAAGGAGAAGAAAAATGAAATGCATCAATTATTTAAATAGAGTTGGAAACTTACAGCAAATAAATGTCCAATTGCAACGGAAAATCCAATTGCTAAAGCTATTGAACCAGTGACATCAGTTCGTTTTGAATCACAGCTGGCAAAGATAGTAAACACCAACTGAAATGTGATTATCAACTCCACCAGGAGCCCATGACCAGCTGTAAGATTTCCATGGACCTAAAGAAAGAAAAATAATACCTTCTTAGTAGAAGTAGGTATCTTATATAACAATATATAAATGCAAATGGCATATTTCATCAGGGTTAAAGGTGGTGGTTATACTCAATATTATTTTTTTAAATTGTGAGGAGAAAAAAACCCCAATACATTTCTATTCATTTTGTCAGTTAGAGGCAATTTCACAACGACCAAATGGAACTCATATTCACTGCCCAGTCCTACAAAGGAAGTCAGTTTTGTGGTGTTGAACTTAAACTTATAAACCATTTTTGAGAGCATTGTAATTTCATAATGCGATTACAGATTCATTAATTAGTTTTAAATTAATTAATTTCTATTTCAATTAAATTTTAAGCAGTGTGAGGCTCTAGTGGATTTTTAATCAGTTGAGCTAACAAATGATATTCCTTATCAGCTTAGAACAAAGCTGGGATGTAAACACGAATACTTTTTGTAGAAGAAACATAATATTCTAATGGGAATAAAACAAAATTCTTTCCACAAATTTCTTCCTCCATTCCCCATCTGAAGAATATATAATTAAGAAACAAGGCATAAACCAAAATCTATAGTCAGTAGAGAAAATGGGGATGGCGAAGATAGAGGGGAAAAATGATAGGTTTTGATACTTCTGAACTCAGCAGTGTTTTAAATCACTTAATAGCCCACAAAGATTTCATATTGATACTGTCAGTTTTCCAGAATACTTTTTCACCCATGCTAATAATTATCTAGGTTCCCTAATGAATAGGATATTCGCTGGGACTAAATTAGCCACTTTGGGGAAGCTCTTTCAGGCTGCTAAAGTTTCATTTAGCAGAGTCAACATTATCAACTTGAGTCTTGGTTTAAAAGTAAGAGTGAAAGTTGTTACCGTGGTAACTCCTAAGCCTCCCACCACACTGGAAGGTGTGACAAGGTAGAGGATCCCTGCCCCGATGATAGCACCTAGGCACTGAGCAGCAATGTAGAAGACAGATTTAGCAAGGCTGATCTTCCTCGTGCAGACCATAGCCACAGTCACAGCGGGATTGATATGGCCTCCACTAATATGTCCAAAGCACTGGACCATGGTTGCAATGCTGAGTCCGAAACAGAGGGAGATAAGGACCATGTCTACTGGTAAAGGCTTCTCTGTTCCACCCCAGTTGATGGTGGAACCCAAGCTGAGGAGAACAAAAATAAACATTGCCAAAAACTCAGCAGCCACAGCTTTCCAGAAAGGCTGAGTCCAAACTCCTTTGAATGCCACCATGACGCTCTCACGTTTACACAGAGGTCCACACTTACTGAAAAAGAGGAAAATAAGCCTGAATCAGAAGCCACTAAGTCAGCCTGTGTTTTACTGGAAGGTTTTATAACTATAATTGGCAGGTCCTCCAGTGATGCTGAGTGAGGTAGGGAGGAGTTAGTAAAGGTTATTTGCATACCAATAAAGAAATCCTCTAATATTGGAGAAAATCTCTTTAATTTTCAAGTTCATCTCCTAAGTAACTAGATATCATGTATACTTATATTTGAATACATATATGTGAATCATTAACAATCATCACATTTTAAAAGGAAATTCTTTAAACTGACCCCTGAAAGGAAGTGCATAATGAAATTCTTTGAAATACATATTGGAATTGATTTATACTATTGGCATTCCATCAGATTAAGTTTCATTCTCCCTGTCTTAAGGCCATAGACACTCGTGGACACAAAGCAGAAAGTCTTTTCCAGCTATTTTTTTCGTTGTTTCCTTGCAAAGATTCTGAAAATGGACTCAGAGGTCATTCTTTTTCCTCTCTCTAGGGACCCTGGATTAAAAGGAAGCCTGCTAGGAAGGCAGAAATTCAAGACCCCTGTCTCTTGCTGCAGAAACATCCCATCAGGCAAATTAGGAGGGAAAACAAATCACAAAGTGAGTGTTCTCTCAGTTTGCAGCGATGTGAACAAAGCCATCTCCTCTCTCTCTCTCTTTGAACCTGGAGCAGGATTACAGTAAATTGAAGGCAGGAGGAATTCGCTAATTGGTTACCAACCCACGAGTCACAAAGAGTGTCTCAGTGAAGCCAGATCTGAAAGAAGAGTTCCATGAAGTATCATCTCTAGAACAAAGCACAGGGGGTGCAGAATGAAGCCCTTGGAGAGGGAGCCTCTCTGGATTGGTAGGAAAGCAGCCTATTCCCCCCAAGGGGCCACCAGGAGCCCAGGCAGAGTTCAAGGCTCTGAATAAATCGAAGTGGTTTTTCAGGACTGAGACAACTAACACACCAGGACACAAGTAGGGGGTTAAGAGGAGGGGACAATGCCATGGTTGGTGTTTAACCCCTGCCACCCCTCTCTTTGGGACTGGAGGAGTCACTGGTAGGGAAGGAAGGGTTGCTGTTCAATGACCTTGAGTGGGTGCAGAGAGCATTTTAGGGTGAATTTCGCCTTGGAATTTTTCTTTGTTGCTCTACAGAGGGGCCATTCAAGGGGCTTCTTCTCATTCTTTGCTCAACCGTTTCTATCGCCCTGGGCTATATGCAAGGATGCAATGGTCTTCTTGGAGCTCCTTGCCTGTCTGGCCCTCAGTGACCCTTCTTCACTTGCAGGGAGGAGGGAGAAGCAGCCAATAGGTTGATACCTGAGCTAGGCAAAGTGGAGCTGCCTCTGAGGGACAGAGGCAGGAGGAAGGGGGGCTCTTTGGAAGGGGGAGTGGTGCTAAGGGCTCTGGGAAGCTGCGTTGCACAGTGGGGTGGAGGTGGGGGCTTAGCGAGCCATTAGCAGCAGCTTTCCCTTGCTGCCCTCGGCTTCTGTTTGCCTAACCAGGAGCACTGACGGGAGTCTGTCCTTATACCTTTCCCTTTTCCATTCCCTTTTGGGTAAGGGGAGACAGGTTAAAGTTAATAGATTCCCTATAGGCTCAATATGTCACCAGGACTTAACGCAGGACTTTTTTCACCAGGCGCCCTAGAAATACAGAGGGGACATTAAAAATATAACTAAGTGTGCGACTGCCCTCTGGGGCAGTGCTTCCAAATGGTCCGGTGTGGTTGTGGGTTGCACCCCACAACTGCCCTAGGGACATGTATCCAGGCTTTAGCAGTTGTGGGTAAAGCCCTGGGAAAAAGATGGCCAGAATCACTGAGTGGATAATGTAGAGGCAACCCCAGAGGGAGAGAGAGACATTTCCCTCGGGACAGGTCTGCAGTGTTGCTCAACGGTTCTCACAAATGAGTGTAAGGTTGAGATTGAGGCAAGACAGCTAAGTTGGCACTTTTGAAGGACAGAATTCCTTTTTAAGCAGAGTCCATCCACCAATGCATTCCTTAGTAATCAGGTCATCCTTTCCCTACCCACCCTAGCCCTCACATCCCATACCCTGTTTTCTCTTCTGG
The DNA here is from genome assembly GCA_011680675.1 of Gymnobelideus leadbeateri. Lineage (NCBI taxonomy): Eukaryota > Metazoa > Chordata > Mammalia > Diprotodontia > Petauridae > Gymnobelideus > Gymnobelideus leadbeateri. Next base: position 70,969 of record WOXC01002910.1, on the reverse strand, counting down.
GGCTCTAAAGAGGAAACTGCCTTTGACATTTTAGGATCCATGGCACAGCTCAGTTTTTGGGTTGAATTGATGTTTTGAGGTCAGAGGTAGGAAAGTTAAAAAAAATACAGTGGATTCCTATTACAAAATAAAGGAGGGGTTACTGGCAGAGTAACAGCAGGGGGTACCCCAAGCTTTCCTTGCTTAGCTGAACTAGTCTAAGTGACATATGTAATTATACATGACCCCAACTGGGAAATGAATGACTTGTTAGCAACCCTATAAACTAAGAGCTATATAAGCAAATAGAAGCTTTATGATATTAAGCAAGCAAACAGAAAAAAATAAGTTTTTTAAAAGTACCCCCATGGAAGCCGAGTAAAGGTATAGGGAAAGAAATAGAACAACCTAACTCACAAACCAAGAAAAATGGAGAGGCTCTGCCCTGGACTTACCAGTGGGCAAAGGCCCTAGTGATGATGTAAAGGGGGATGCTATCGCCCTGTTGGTCTTTAACTTTGCACGGAGGAAGGAGAGACACAGAGCCAGAAGTTAGAGAAGAGTCAGAAAAGGGAGGGAGAAAAGAGAAGTCAGGGAAGCAGGGTGAGCAGGAAGTTTTTTTTTTCTTTTAGCTAAGCAAAAGAAATGAATCTCATGAGAAAACACAAGGGAGAGGAGGTGCCTAAAGAAAGGGCCCACCTCCCTGGCTAAACCTCAGTGGATCTCCCTCCCCCAATTCCCCAGGTTCCTTCTGCTTGCTTCTCTTTCCTACCACCTGCCTGCCTCCCCAGAGACCTCGTCCAAGAAACTTTGTTGTTTCTTATATTTTTGATCTGTGCTAGCCATAGAAACCACAAACAAATAAACATCTTTTTAACTATTTAAAAAAAAAGTCTTTCCTGTGAAACCTATGAGGATTTTTCTTACTCCAGGGCTGAGCCAGACAGCTTCGTTTCCTTGTGAACCCCAACATTACTGAGCAGCATATGTCTCTAATGTAACAAGTGTTCATACTAGCTATCCTTCTAGTTCCTATTTATTGCCCCCCAGTTCCCTTAAATGCTCCTACTCTTTGGAAACACACCAACACAATTTGTTTTGCTTCTTTTGCTCTAGAACAAAGCAGGGTTTGTTGATGTGAATGGCTTTTACTGAGTTGTGCACATTACTTTCTAACTGAGCACCAAGTTTGCTTATCTAGTCCAATCCATTTAGGGGCAACTAAACACCTGGGTGAGTAATTTTTCTGAGCAAAAACACTACTGATAGGTTTGCCTCTGTAGGGCACTTTATTTTTCCACAGGTCTTAGTTGTGATTTACTTAAAAGCATCTTCTGCTCTCTCTTCTCTACCTCTCTAATAAATACTTCCAGCAACCAGATCTAAAAGAACTACCCACATTCCAAAGAGGTACCCTACAGAGTCTCTCTGAGACTTCAGGTGTTTGTATTAAAACACGAGTCCTCAGCTTGGCAGCCTTTTACATTGTGCTCCCTTAAGGAAAACAAGGTACTTACCCCCAACGCCTTGATGCTGGTCTGTCACTCATTCCTTCCTTGGATAGAGTGCACGGGAGGCAGCCCTCTAATAGCTCAGACTACAGCACTGAGTGCACTCGGAGTCAGATTACTGCAACTTGTCTGATTGGGTTTTTGGAGTGTAGGGGTGGAAAGATTTTGAACCATGTGGCAATCACTAAGTTATATTTGAACTTGAAATAACTTTTCCTTACCTGGTCTCTATAGACCCAGAGCATTTCAGGAATAGGAAACATACATATATCTACATATATATGCACATATATATGTATATATGCACACATATAATATTTCAGTTGGTCATTTTATTTTTTAAAGGGAATTTCTTTAACTATAATTCTTATTCTCCTTGCCTAAGGAATTGTCTCACTTGCTGTATATAGTAGTTGAAAAGGGGTAAAAATTGGCAAACAGATCTTGCTTATGTGGCATTTAATTTTTAATATTTTTGAGTTAATGGAGAATATCCAGTAATTTGTATTTTCTCTTCTCAATTTTCTCCATTGGAGAAGCTGCAGTTTATAGCTGTATTAGTTCCATTTTTGAGCTATGCAAAATTTAGACAATTTACTAGGAATATAAGACTATTTTAAAGTAAAAAAAATGATACCATTCATATTGTACTTTATGATTTGTAAAGCCCTTTCTCCAAAAAAATTTTCTCTACAATGACCTCAGAAGAAAGGTAGTTCAAGTACCATTATGCCTACTGTTTGGATGAGTATACCAAGACTCAGGTTAAATGACCTCTCCAAGATTATATAGCTAGTAAGTACAGAACCTGGGAGATCAGTCCAAGTCTTGATGCCAGCCTACCCCAGCACTTATTTCACCATATAATGCTGCATTTCTTAAGTTTATTGTTCTCTGAGAGGGTGTTGTATAAGAAAAAACAAATTTAAGAAGCTTGGGGATGGAATAAGGAATGACCCCTTAAGACATTTAATGCCCAGAAACATATGAGGCTTTGGGAATTGTGTGCAAGATAACATTAAGACTCTAGACATAACTCTGTTACCATCACACTTAAGATAGAATTATTTTTAGAGTTGAGTGTGTTTATATGAACAAGAGAACTGGAGAGGAAGAAATTCCAAGGAGAGAGAGAAAAAAAACATTAAAAATGATTTGTTCTCCTACTGGTGTATCTCAAAGATGGAGATGGATAAAGAATTGTCTACCAGAAGAGGACTTGACATTTTGAGAATATTTCAGAAAAGCATTTTATTGTTTCATTCATTTATTCAACCACCATTTGATGGGACCTACTATGTACATAGCGAGAACTCAATATTATTTGATTTTTACTGCATTGTATTGCAAAGTTTGGGCAGCTAGGTGGCGCAGTGGTCTGGAGTCAGGAAGATTCATTTTCCTGACTTCAAATCTGGCCTTAGATACTTACTAGCCATGTGACCCTGGGCAAGTCATTTAACCCTATTTGCCTCAGTTTCCTCACTTGTAAAAATGAACTGAAGAGGGAAATGGCAAACCGCTCCAGGCTCTGCTAAGAAAACGCCAAATGGTGTCACGAAGAGTTAGTCACACTGTAAAGTAAGTCTAAATGAGTGAAAATGAGAGGAGGAAGTAGTTGAAGTCAAACCTATGTAGAATATATAGATCGCTTTCTGAAATTTCTTATTGGCTTTTAAAGCTGATTACCATGCACACCTAACAAGGAGTTAAAAACAGGAACAAAAATGCTCCTAAATTGTAACGTGTGTTTTTTTTTTTTTTGTTTGTTTGTTCAGTCTTTTTCAACTCTTTGTGACTCCATCTGGGGTTTTCTTGGCAATGATACTACAGTGGTTTATCATTTCCTTCTCCAGTTCATTTTATAGATGAATAAACTGAGGCAAACAGGGTTAAGTGACTTGCCCAGGGTCACACATCTAGTAGGTTTCTGAGGTCAGATTTGAACTCAAGAAGATGGCCCATCTTATATTCACTGCACCACCTAGCTGACCATGGTGTTTTTGGACAGATGTATTAAATTGATTACATCTGGTCTTAAGAAAATCGACTAAGAGACTAAAAACCTATTGAAACAGTATTGTGGTATTTTGATTTCTCTTTGTTTGAGATTCTTTAGCTCCCACCCTCCCCCAATCATGCTCAAGACTGATCTATACACAATAGTGTCACCCCACCAGGTTTTTTTTTCTTACTATTTCCTAGGCACATTTTTTTCAGGCTTCTTCACAAGCTGCCAGCCACTGTGTTTCATTAGCACTCACTGCACTGTCTTGGCAATTCACATCCTTATTTTTCAAATTGCCAGCAAAACTTGGTTACCACAGTTTCTCAAAACCTTTTCCTTTTCTTCTTGTTGGATGTTGACTGCCCTAGTAAAATGGGTTGACAGTCCAGGGATGGTTGTTCCCATTACAGAAAGTGCTACCCTAATTGGCAGTAGCTGATAGACTTATTAGTAGTCTTCAAAGCTAGGCCAGAGACTTAATAGAGATTTACCCTTCACGTGCCAGAGTTTGAGAATTTTTCAGCAGATATAATTTATTTTGCTTCTGAATCAGAATCAGCAGGATATGTGCTGTGCAACCTCTGGTGCCCCCTCCCCCCAATGCTGAGGATGGATTTGTGCTGATCCAGCACACTCTCTTGCCTGGTTCTCTTCTGATCAGTACCAGGCACTTTTATGGTAACTGCCGAGGGCCAGCTATTATGGAACAGAGCAAAAGAAACAGGGCGATGTTATGGTTAGGTGCTTGTGGATAAAAAGAACCCTCAAGAGTTACAAGCAATAACTTTTGGGTTCTGTGGACTCTTCCTGTATCAAAGTCCAGATAGGCTTTAGAAGGCAAACTTCTGCCATAGTACTTTTAGCAAGAACTAAATCCACATTTGAAAATGATTTATGACATTACAGATCTAAGGAGTTATGAAGCATGCTTTTATTTGCACACTGATTTGTAATCAATCTCATTAGTCAGCCAGCTTTGTTAATTATTAGTTCAGTCACCTTGTGAAGTAATAGCTCAGTATTATTATCCTCATTTTATATATAAGAAAACTGAAGCCAGGATAAATGGAAGTATCAAGGGCAGCCAGAAGGCCAGCAGCAGCTGTGATTTTGCAGATGCCGTTTGCTGCTAAATTTTCAGTCCACCAAACCAAACTGCTTCCCTCCCTTATATCCTGATTTAGCTTAGTCCTTTTCCTACATCCCTTGGCCAGTTCTTTTAGAACTTCCTTGTATCTTCAAATATCAAAGATAATAAACAAAAGAAGCATGATTTATTTATTTATTTATTTATTTATTTGGCTATCAGTCATCAGGAGAAAAAAATATCTTCAGGCTGCTGGGGGCAGAGTGTCTATTGTGACTCATAAATCTTGTTTTGCTTTTCATGAATCTGAGTGTCACTGAATTCCTACTAGAGCACTTATGTATCAGCACATGCTTAAAAAATGCCAGCTTCCAAACAGAGCCTTGTTCTCCTTTAAAGGAGGAATTATATTTTACCAGTCTGGTACAATATCCACAAATATGGTCAACCACTAAATAAATAAAAAAATAATGGTCCATAGTTATATATAGTACTTAAAGTTTACAAAGCGTTTCATGTTCATCATTTCGTTTGATCTTCATAACAATCAGGTAATATAAAAACAGGTAATATTATCTCTACTTTGCAGATGGAAACAGTAAGGCTCAGGGAGATTGTGATTTATTCAAGATCTTTCCCCTTAGGCTGTTGGCTCCTTGAGATTAGGGACTGTCTTTCGGCTTTCTTTGTATCTCCAACATTTATCACAGTGCCTAGCACATAGTAGGTACTTAATAAATTTTTATTGGTTGATTTATTAAATGTTTATTGATCAGCTGACATGAAACCTGCATTCAAACTGAGATGTTCTTACTCCAATCCCTTTGAAGTGGTCATTAATAATCAGACTTCAGCAAGGCACTACTAAAGAATGTAGGTTTGTTTCTTATTTCCTAATGACATGAACTAGAGAATAGCTTTTTCTCTCCAACAAACCATAGTCATCTCAAAAATCCAAGTCCTTGTGTTCCCCACCAACACAGTCCTTTCCGTTAGATAACAGCAGAGAACTTTTCCTTGATATAGATCCAGGCTTATTCTAGTTCGGTGGGAGGGATGCACTTCACTGACATTTAAGGCAGGAATTCCCTGGGAAAATAGTCAAGAGATTTTCTTCATGCTTCTGGCAGTTCTCCAAAGGGTTTAGGGTTCCCCTGTGCTGGGGAGCAAGGGAATGAGAGGGGGAGGGTGTGTGTGTATGTGTGAGAGAGAGACAGAAGGACTTTATTGAGTGACTGGATTTCATCTGAAGGTTGTGGAAGAAACCAGAAATGTGGAGGGATCCTTTTCTTACTCCCTTATCTCTTAACCTAGCTAAGGTGACGGTTTGGAGCTTGGTTGCTCTTTTAAAGGCAACTACAGTTGAAAACCAGTTCTTTTCAGAAGGAAAGAGGGCTAAAGTCTGGTTAGTTGGACAAAAATAGCTGAAATGTTCAATAATCATAATTGTATGAGTAGTACTCAAGAGTAATAGCTCCACAGTTTAAATTAGAAGAACCAGTCTGTCAGAGTAATTAGAATTAGCCTCAAAATCAGAAAGACTTGGGTTCAAATCCAGACTCTAAAAAATAGTGGCTATAGGACCTCAGACAAATCATTTAACCTCTCATTATCCCCAGGAAATTTTTTTAGATTAGAAATTTGAGAACAGTTGTAAATGGCCCATATTTATATAGTCAGTATTTTCACAGAGAATTACCTACACTAATTACATCACAAATCCCAGCCCAAACCCCCTAAATTAAATTTGAGTGCATCAATAAAGAAACAATAAATCCCAGTAATTACTATGATCATTAAATTAAGCATACCTGTTCATGACATAGAGCCCTTTTTGTTTTCACATTGATAGATTGTTCCACTGCCCCCATACCCCAAAAATGGAATACAGAAATACATAGCAAGCCTGAAATGTTGGAAGGAGTGAAATATAGAAAGGACACAAGAATAAGTGATTCTTTTAATTAATTAAGAAATATAATTTTAGGGGTGGCTAGGTGGCGCAGTGAGTAGAGTACCGGCCCCGGAGCCACAAGGACCTGAGTTCGGTTCCAGCCTCAGACACTTAACACACACAAACAAAAACCTAGCCGTGTAACCTTGGGCAAGTTACTTAACCCCAACTGCCCTCCAAAAAGCAAAAAAAAAAAAAGAAATATAATTAAAAATATTAAAACAGAAAAAAAGTTTTTCAAAGAAAGAAGGAATGGGAAGAGTCTGTGGTTCCAAAACATACTAGTGACTGACCCTCAGTAATCAAATTACTTTTTTTAAAAGCAATTGGGGTTAAGTAACTTGCTCAAGGTTACATGGCCAGTCATTATTTATGTGTGGGCACTCATTTTCTGAGGCCAGGACCCATCCCGGGTCATCCTGACTCCAGGGCCGACGCTCTTACTCACTGTGCCACCTAGCTGCCCCTGTAATCATATTACTTTAAGAACTTCCCTCAGTGTACTGCCCTCCCACTTCTATAAAACTTTACCTCTTTTTGCATAATTTCTCAATTTCTTAAACTTTCATCTTCTTTCTTCTCTCTCTCTTTCACACACACACACACACACACACACACTCACATATTTATGTAGCCAGTTGTAAATATCTGATTAACTAGACCTACAAGAGGTTTCATGTATATCAATGGAGCCACCTTATCTAACTATACCTTGGCTTCTGCAGCAAGCAGACTTTACATATATTTTGCCCATCTTCACTTCAGTCTTTTAGTAATAAGCCATTCTTCCCAATGAGGATTTATTTCCTTGATTTTTCTGCCAAATGATGTCTTGTATGTTCTTTAAAACACTGTTCAAAATTCACTCTTCCATGAAGCTAATATAGGCTAACATAGCCTATTCTGTTTATTCTGTATATTCTTTTATGTGAACTCAATTTGATTAAAAGTCACTACCTGCTCCAATTATTCTGGAGAACAATTTGGAAGTATGCCCAAAGAGCTATAAAATTGTGCATACCTTTTGACCTAACAATACCACTACTAGGTCTGTAACCCAAAGAAATCAAAGAAAAAGGAAAAGGATTTATATGTACAAAAATATTTATAGCAGCTCTTTTTGTGGTGGCAAAGAATTGGAAATGGATGGTATGCTCATGAATTGAGGAATGGCTGAACAAGTTGTGGCATATGATAGTGATGGAATACTGTCATGGTGTGGGAAATGACTGGGGGTGTGTGTGGTTTCAGAACAAGGTAAGTCCTGTATGAACTGATATAAACTGAAGTGAGAAGACCTGGGAAATCACTGTGCACAGTAATAGCAATGTTGTAATGATGATCAATTGTGAAAGACTTGGCTGCTGTGATCAATACGATCATCTAAGACAGTTCCAAAAGACTCATGAGGAAAAAATTCTATTCATCTCCAGAGATAGAACTGATGGACTTTTCTCTCCTTATTGTTATATTGCTAACTTGGAAATATGTGTTGCATGATTTCACATGTATAATTGATGTCACATTAATTGCTTTCTCATTGGGTGAGGGATGGGTGGGAGAGAAACTGTAATTTAAAATTTTAAAAAAGAATGTAACAATAAATAAATAAGTAATATTTAAAAAGCCACTGTCTGCTATTTGCAAAGCACTACACTCATTGCTGAGAGAGAAATAAAGACATTTGTCTCCAAGAAACTTCAATCAAGGGGCAGCTAGCTGGCACAGTGAATAGAACACAGGCCCTGGTGTCAGGAGTTCAAATTCAACCTCAGACACTTAACACACACACACACACACACACACACACACACACACACACACACACGCACACACGCACACACACACACACACACACAAACTGTGACTGTGGGCAACTCACTTAACCCCAATTGCCCTACCTTCTTCCCTCCAAAAAAGCAAAAAAAAACTAAAACCAAAAACAAAAACTTCAATCAAAATGTAGTGGGGTAGTAGTAGCATTATCATGTTATATACTAAGTATGACTTGTGTTTATTTCTTATTTCTCTACTGGACTGTAAGCTTCCAGAAGTCAGGGGCTGTCCCTTCTCTGAGTGCTTCATCTCTCCCAGAGTCTTGAAGAACTCTCTATACAATATAATGTTTTTAGTAAATGCTTGGTAATTGATTGTGGATTGTAATGTCTTTGAAAGCAGGGCTGTTTCATTTATTTGTATCTGTTTTTCTATCTCCAGTGCCTAGCATGGTGCTGCTTTGCACTAGGAGACATTTAATAAATTGCCAAAGAGGAATTATTTTTTTAACACTGCCGCTATATTGAAGACGTCAAGTGATCAGGAACTTGTTGTCAGCTTCCTGGGGTGGTTCATTCTGCTTCTTTACAGCTACAACCACCAGGAAGTATTCTTCACTTTGAGCCAAAATATGCCTCTGCAATTCCCACCCATAACTAACACCCAGTTCTGTTTTCTAGGGAAATGTAGAAGTCTAGTCTCTCTTTTCCTGATTGCCTTTCACATACTATGTCTTCTCCCAGTTGAAAAAACATTCTAGTTCGTACAATCAATGCTTGGTTGAATTGAATTAACATACTAACATATAAGATGTATATATGTGAAAGGTACAATGTTCTTGAGATTTGAAAGGTATGCTTATTTCTGGCTTTTGGGTGGCAGTGGGGGATGAGAAGTCTTCAGAAATGAGCTGGTATCTGCTTTGGACCTTGGATTTTAGCAGACTGATTGTGGGGAGGTACATTTTAGGTGTAAAGGGTGCCATGAACAAAATCATATAGACAAAGTCACAGGGTAAAATGAGTTTGGAGAATGGTGAATATTTACAGAACAAGTAGAGTGGAGAGTAGTTTGAGTTAAAGTTGTAGAGGTAGGGCAGGAACAAGTCATTTAGGGCCCTGAATGCTAAGCAAAGGAGTTTGAATATTGTTCAATAGGCCATTGAAACATCAAAAGCAGAAGAGTAAGATGAACACATCTGGTTATGATGGAAAGATGGGGGGAGAGAATGGAGGCAGGAAGAGCTATTAGGAAGTTGTTGGGTATTAATGGAAGACCTGCACTAGAGGTTTCCACCACCTCAAGAGGGAACAATTATGAGGTGAGAGCCAGGATAGTTTAGGATGGAGAAAATCACAAATTAACATTATTGACATTGTAATGTATTTTTGTTTTGTTAAATAGCTATGTCCAAGTGGATAAAGGTGGACCTGGAATCAGGAAGACCTGAGTTCAAATCCAACCTCAGACACTTAATACCTGTCTGGTCCTGTACAAGTTACTTAACTTTTTTTGTCTTGGTTTCTCTAGGTGTAAAATGAGCTGGAGAAGGAAATGGCAAACTACTTCACTATTTTTGCCCCCAAAACCCCCACAAATGTTGTCACAGATCTGGATACAACTGAAACAACTGAAAAACAATAACAACAAAACATTTCCTAATTACATTTTTATCTGGTTCAGGCCAGACTTTGGAATTTTGCTAAATTCATGGGCTGTGAAGTTGACATCTCTGGGGTAGCAGATAAAGTACTGGTCTTGGACATGTACCCTAAGAGGAGATCATGACCTCTAATACTTATTAACTATGTGACCTTAGACAAGTCACTTACTGTTTCTGAGCCTCAGTTTCCTCATCTGTAAAGTGGGGAACATAATTACCTACAGTACTGTCCTCACAATGTGGTTTTAAAGTTTAAGTGAGATAATGTTTGTAAAACATTTCACAAATTTTAAGGTGCTACATAAATATCAATTATTATTAACGTAATCATTCCAAGGTTTCAGATATTGAAGACATAGATGAGAGATGGCAACAGTGACAGAAACAGTGAAATCAGAAGAAGGAGAAAAAGGATGTTCTGTTTTGGATATATTGAGTCCTTATGAGAGATCACATGAAGGCAACTTCGGGGTGCAGAACTGGCCATTTAGGAAGTAGAGAGTTTTACAAGTATGGATGACTGGGAGAAACAATGGAAAGAGAGAAGTAAGTAGGAGAGGAGAGTATGGAAAGAAAGAGGATGAATTTGGTTTTGAACAGGTCTGAGTGCTGGAAAAACATTGAAGTGTCATCTATATATCATCAATTGGAAATTTGCGTCTGAGTTTGAGAAGGGAAAGAAAGTGCCTTCCATGGATCAGGGGCTGTGCTGAGCACTGGGCATTCAAAGAATGAAAGACAAAGAATGAAACAAGCCCTGCATGCAATGAACTTACATTCGAATAAGGGAGATGACATGTACACATATGAATATATACACAATAAAGACAAAGGGAATAAATACAAATAAAGTAGCTAAATACAAAGTTGTTTGAGAGAAAACAAGAGAGAGAAGAGTGTTTGGTAATGTCACAGTCAGATGGTCAATAAGGAAGACTTAAAAAGTATATAAATTTGGTTTGCTGATTAGGATAGTTGTTTCCAACCTATAGGCCATGGAACTCTAGTGAGGTTGGAGATGCTCGTTGTGAAATTGATGAGAAATTGCTGTCTCATTAAATGACCCATTAGAATAAAAGGCAGACATACTTTCTGTAGTCTGAATAAATGATTCTTCACAAAAAGCATTTGTATAATTGCTATTTCAGATACAGATAGATAACTAGATAGATATTGTGATGAATAAAATGCAAATGCATTAAAAACACTATTGAATTCATAGTAGCTTTTTGTAATCAATGTATTTTCAAATTAATGAAAACAAATAGTATAAGAACTGTCATGTGGGTATTCACACAATTTTTTGATATATTGAAAGGGAGTCTTCCTACTTGGAAAGGTTGAAAACAATTGGATTTGGAGATCAGTTGTGACCTTTGAGGCAATTTTAGTTTCATGATGGGGATGAGAGATAGAACACAAGGAACTAAGGAGTGGATGGTTAGAAGAAAAGTGGAGGCAGATAGCATAGACTATTTATTTTAAGAGTTTTATTTATAAGTGGCAAGAATAATGTTGGATGGTAACTGGAGGAGTCAGTCTAGTTGATGGAATGAATTTTTAGAATAGGGTAGAACTAAATTTTTTTTAGATATAGAGAAGTAAGAGCCTGTGGAAGTGTGGAATGGGATATAATTAGACACTTTGGTGGAGGATTTAACCTTGTTAAGGAGTAGGACCACCTCTTCCTCTGAGACAGGAAGAAAGAAGGAAAGGAAGGGAAAAGATACTATTTCTACCTTTTGAGACCTTAGGCAAGGATACTGCAGCTTATCTCTCTTGGTTTGAGTTTCTTCATTGTAAAATGAAGTTGTTATAATAGATGACATTGAGGGATGCCATGCTTTGTGACACATTTGAGGTTCTTGGCACAGACACAGCAAATAGGTTTGCCATTTTCTTTTCCAGCTTATTTTACAGATAGGAAACTGAGGCAAAAAGGGTTATGTGACTTGTTCAGTCACACCGCTAGATGGTGTCTGAGGCCAAATTTGAACTCTGGTCTCCTTGGGTTCAGGTCTGGTGCTCTATCCATTGTGCCACCTAGATGCCCCTTGGCATATAGGAGTAGTAGTATAATAGTAGGCCATATAGTAGGCACTTGATAAATGTGTACTGACTAACTTTAAATGTTTCAAATTTTGCCTTTATTTTACAAATATAAACAATTTTTTATAAAATGAGAGTTGAAAGTTGTTATTCATAAGTGAGATAGCAAGTTTATCAAAAAATACACTTTAATTTCTCCTCTCCAGAGGTTAAGAAGAATCATCTGTTTATGACCACTTTTAATTTTTTTCCTATATAAAAGTCCCCACAATGACTCATACTGTATTTTAAAGTTAACCTTTTATCTTTCTAAGATTTAGGTAACTTGGTCAGACTAAAAAGGCAATCATTGTGTCCAATTTGAAAATCTACAATACAGAATTTGGAGTAAGTAATCCTATAATTATTTTAATAACACCCCAAAGAATAACAACAAGTAGCATTTATATAATGCTTTAAGGTTTACAAAGTATTATACAAGCATTATCTCATTTTATCCTTGGATTATAGGATATTATTAATATCATCCCCATCTTATAAGGAAGAGGAAGAGATTAAGAGATTGTCTAAGGGTCAATTAATCAATTGATAAAACATTAAGAACCTACTATGTGCCAAGTATTGTGCTAAGCACTAGTCTGTAAAAGCAAGCACCTTAGCACACCCAGGATGGCTGCTGGCACAGGTTCTTTGATCTTCTTTACTAAAGGAAAGTGACCCTAAAGGGATCAACAATCTTTAATTAAATATATGTGTATATATATTTATATATAATTCACTTAGTTCAGGGAAAAAGTCAGCACTCCGGACTTCAGAAAATACAAACAGGAATTACAAGCAGACAAAAAATACAGACAGAGAAAATAACACAATTCAACAGACCAACAGATAGGGCTTCTAGTGGTCTGACCATTACATACATACCTAGTTATCAGAGAGAGAACCACCAACATCTGGGTTTTCAAAGCCAGGGGGCTCAATGGCTACCCAAAGTCTCATCTGGCCAAATCATACAACTCTCCCCACAAGTGAACCCCAAAGCAAAACCTCATCTCAGGGTATATATACCTTTCTGAGTCAGAGGACATAGAAACCTATGTGACTCACTGCCTAATTACAAAGTAACAAAAGGTGTGGGCCTTTCTGAAAAACAAGCCTCCCCCTAATGAAGCCCCTCCTTTTGGGTTCCACTTGAAGCCCATTCAGGGGCAGGGAAGATCTTCAAAATGAGGCAAAGGACAGTCCTTTCCATCAAAGAGCTTACAGTCTCATGGGGGAGACAACATGTATACAAAGTGAGTTGCATTCAGGATAAATAGGAAATAATTAACAGAGGGATAGCACTGGAATTAAGAGGGGTTGGGTTCTTGTACAAGATGGGATTTTAGTTGGAACTTAAAGGAAGCCAGAGTGGTCAGTGTGGAAGTGGAGGAGGGAAAGCATCCCAAGAAAAGGGGACAGCCAGAAAAAATGCTGCAGGGAACTCATGTCACTGGGTCAAAGTGTATGTGTCAGGGAGTAAGGTGTAAGAAGATTGGAAAGGAGGCTTAAGTTATGAAGGATCACTCAGCTAATAATTTCTTTTTTTTTTTTGTTAGAATGTATTGCTTTTATTTACTCATAATGATTAAAAATAAATCAGTTCAACAAAAATGTCCATCCCCTCCAAAGTGCTCTGGTCAGTGAGTCCCTGAGCAGAGAGGAGCAAGAGTGGAGGGCAAGAACTCATATCAGTATTAGGGACTCTGGTCATTGGGGTCACATTTAAGCATGACTTTTAACCCTATTCCCTTACTCGATAATTCAAAAGCCTCTAGAGCCTTTTCCAGAGGAAACCTGTGGGTGACTAAGGGCTTGACATTCACCAACTTGGATGCAAGCATCGAGATTGCCATGGGCCATGTATTGCAATATCGAAACACGCCTCTGATGTCCACCTCCCTCACTGCTGCATGTACCAAGGGGATAGTGGCCATCTCTTTGCCCAATCCTACTAGCACTGTGGTCCCACCAGAACGAGTGGCATAGATGCTGGTCTGAAGAGAAGGTTCCGCTCCAGTGCACTCAATGGTGATATCTGGTTTGCATTGAAGGAGACTTTCTACCTTACTGGCAACTTCCTGAGGGCTCTCCTTATTGATTTGGAGGGTCAAATTGGCCCCACATTCTTTGGCTTTTTCCAGTCGAGAGCTGATCATATCAGTCACTATCACTTTGGCTGCACCCATTGCTTTAGCCACAATCAAAGTGACCATTCCAATTGGTCCAGCTCCACACACAAGGACCTTGCTTCCCAGAGTGACTCCACCTCTCCGACAGGCATGGATCCCCACAGAGAGTGGCTCGATAAGGGCCCCTTCCTCAAAGGTGACGTTGTGAGGGAGTTTGTAGCAGAAATCCGCGTTGTGAATATAAAACCTGCACAGGTTCCCGTCGTCGGGAGGTGTAGCACAGAAAAAGATGGTAGGGGACAGATTGTACCTGCCAATCTTACAAAATTCATCAGTGTCTCGGGGAACACCCGGTTCAATGGCAACCCTGTCACCTGGGAGAAGGTTCTTGACTAATGCTCCCACCTTCACCACAGTTCCTGAGGCTTCATGTCCCAGCACCATTGGCTTTTTAACCACAAAGTCTCCAATCCGACCATGCTGCCAGTAGTGGACATCAGAGCCGCAGATTCCAACTGAATGCATTTTCAGCAGCACCTCATTTGGGCCTGGTTCATGAATTGGATAGTTTTCCAGGCGCAGGTCTCCGGGTCCGTGCACCACCACAGAGAGGTTATCAGTGTTGCCCACCGCCATGTCGCCAACTGCCAATCTGAGGTCTGGGGCTTGTGACTGCAGAAGGCTGGTTCCCCCTACGCCACAGTCTGCAGCCGGAGCTGGAGCCGAGGTGCTGGAGGAGGGCTCCGGTCCGACGCTAGATAGCGTCAGCTAATAATTTCTTAGGCAGGATTTTAATTCAGACCTTCCTGAGTACAGTTCAGTACTCTGTTTACTGTACCACCTTTTTGGTTATACAGGGTTTGACTATTCCAGTCCCATTTTATATTTGCTAATATAATATAGCCTTAACGGAGATACCTTGTGTGTACTTTGGGACATGTTGACTGAATCTTCAGCAAACCCAACTGTTCATGCACAGCAAACTTCTTTCAATTACGAAAATCAATTGTTTCCACTATCTCTAAGCAGGTACAATTTTAACGGCAATTTTTCATTTTATTTCTCTGCAAACTTGACACACCATTTTGCTTACTCTGTAATGAAAGAAACAACTTAAAGCAGTTTTCTATTCCAGCTAACTTTTTTCCTTTCTTCTTTCCATACAAAGGTCATGGAAAAGACCTCCAGATCAAATGGTGAGGTGGAAGATGGGCAAATTTTTTCTCAAGTTCAGTCAGAAGACAAAAGGAAACTTATCTAAATGGAAGAATGGCTTATAGGTTCTCACCGAGGCAAATTAAGGGATGGGCAGAGGTGGTTTTGTCAAATATTCAAAGATGATAAGGAATAGAATTTCATGAAACATTTTGTTATTTCGCATTGTGGCAGTTATTATTAGCATTTGCAGAAAGTTTAATTATTGAAGCATATGCATAAATATCTGTTATAGAGAAGATAAGAATGGAGAGAAATTATATGAAGAACTTGGTAAGATCCTTCTAGTAAAAGCAGTATATGCCTTAATAGTTGGCAACTTCATTGTAAATGTCAGAATAAGGGAGTACAGTAAAAAAATGTGCCTCAGGATTAAGAAACAAGAAGTCAAAGGCTGGCATATGCCTTAGAAAGGACTATACATGGTGGATTAAGCAACATCACAAAAACTCAAGTTGACTGTATCTTAATATTTTAGACAGAGAACTACTAGTTTACTGGAGTCAAGTAATTTCTGAATCTCTTGTTTGTATATAGTCAAACCATTGGCTAGTTTGAGAGTGAGGAAAAAGGAAAAAATGACTTGCAATTAAAACATGCAGTTAAACAGCTTAATGACATATTAAAATTAGCCAATCCTTTGGAAAATGAAAAGTGGATGAAAGAATGGAACCAGCATAAAAGATCATTATAATCATTGTATCATAGGATCATAGATTTAGGTTTGGAAGAAACCTTGAAGCCCATCTAATCCAATCCCCTTATTTTACGAGAAAGGAAACGGAGATCCAGGATGGTCAAGTAACTTGCCCAAATTCACATGTCATAAGTGACAGAGGTGAAGCCATAAGTTCTCTCAATTGCATTTTTGGGAAATAGTATTGTCCAAGATTATTTCTACTCCAAAGACATTTTTCATTCCCTGAGTTATCTTATAAAATAAGTCCCTCAATGCGTTCAAGATTGTCTTCTTCATCGTTTCCTTTGTGTGTACTTGGCCTGGCCAATCTTTGCTTTCTACCTTCTTTATCATCAATACTCTTTTTATTTTCTCACATGGCACATTGGAGGCTATGTCACAGGATCATAGGATCACGGGAATAATAAATATAGACCTGGAAAGACCTTTGAGATCATCTACCTCTCCCTATCCATTTTACAAATGATTTTCAGTGACTTGTCCAAGGTCATCCCAGTAGTAACCGAGGTGGAATTTCTGCCTTGGTCCTATGTTTCCAAATCCAGTGCTTTCTTCCACACTGTATACTTATGCTAGAGAGCTGTTTGGAATTCCTGAGAGAAAATATGAATTCAAATAGTGTGCTCCTACACTGTCACTGATGATGAAATTATATCCGTATAGAAATGCTGAGAAATCTGTTCCATTTTCATGCTGATTAGTAATCAGCATTTTAAAATAATCTAAAAACCACTTAATGTAAATACAACACTGATGTTTTGTTTTGGCAAAAGTTCCTACCCCTGCATAAAGTTTGAGAACCATTGTCCTAACTTGTTATTATGTCTTTTGGTAGTTTATGCTCCAGGGGTCAGCTGAATGTGTTAAAACTTTGAAATCTACATTTTGGAAGGAGACATTGACAGAAGTAGAGTTCAGAGGTTTATTGGCTAGAGCACCAACTTTTGAAAGGAAAAGACATTCTCTTATTCATCATTCAAGTTAGAAGTTTGGCACAGAGAGAGAGGGGGAGTCAACGGCTGCCTTTAATTGAATATACTTGGAAGGGGAAGAGCTTAAATCACCCATGAAAATGAGTCTTTCTGGAAATGTCCCCCCAGCCCCAGTGATTTCTCAGAATTGTGTGAAGTGACAGTGTCTTAGCATTTTAATGGAATCGGTTCTGGAAGCTTTGGAATGCTGTTCTTACTAAAATGGAGATTGTTCTCAGTTTGTTTCCTCTTTGAAAGACACAGACCATTACTGTGGGTAAGAGAGAAACACATTTGCTAAGGCTTTGTTAGCAGTTAAGAAAAGAGTCTTCTATGAAATCCTCATTGTTCATGCTAACGGTTTTGTTAGGGAGCCAAGAGAAGGGGGTCAAGTCAGAAGAGCAACAGAAAGCAAAAGTAATGTAGACTTTGATTTGTGCATGTGTGCACAGCACACACACACACACACACACACACACACACACACACACAGAGCTTCTGGGGTAGTTTTTCATAAGTTGGACTTAGAGCCATGATCAGTTTCTAGTGTTAATAGTGTAAAAGAGATGCAATAGTGAAAGTGTAACAGTCATGTATCTTTTGCTGTTGTTGATAATGCTAATGTTAGGATCTTGATTTATGAAATATTAGGTGAATTTGAGACCCAGCAGTCCAATGCTGGGATCATACACTGTTATATTAGCTGCTTGGATCATTTACCAAAGCAACAGATGAAATATTTGGAGTGACATAATGCGACAATACCCATTGAAAATTACCAGGCAAAGTATTCTTTTAAGTATTATTTATTTTTAATCTGAACTCAAGAAACACTAAATCAAATGGGCATATCCATATACATGGTAGAACAGAGAGAATAGTACATGAAATTACACATCTCTATTATGTACAACCTGTGTTAACTTTTAAAACATATAATAAATTCAGCCAGCAGTCTTCAAAGCTGTCCTGTTTATTGGTGCTTCTCTCAGGCCTTCTTCTTATTCTCTGTATTTTTAAAAATGATATGGTACTCATTTTTTCAATTTTATTTTTATTTTCAGTTCCAGATTCTCTCTCCCTTTACATTGCCTACCACCTGAGAAGGCAAGAATTATAATATTCATTATACATATGAAGTAATGTAAAACATATTTCCTCATTAGTCATATTCTAGAAAAAGAAAAGAAGAAAGAAAAATGTAGTTCAATCTGAGTCCATCAGTTTTGTCTCTGGACGTCGCTGGCATTTTTCATCATGAGTGCTTTGGAACTGTGGTAGATCACTGTGCTGATCAGAGTTTCTAAGTTTTTCATAGTTGATTATCTTTATAATGTTGCTGTTGCTGTGTATAATTGTTCTCCTCACCTCACTTTGCATCAGTTTATATAGATCTTTCCAGGTTTTTCTAAAACCATCCTTTATCATTGCTTATGCTACAATAATATTCCATCACATTCATACATCATAACCTTTTCAGTTATTTCCCTGTCGATGGACATCTCAATTTCCAATTCTTTGCCAGCACTAAAAGAGCTGCTTTAAATGTTTTTGTACATATGGGTCTTTTTCCTCTCTCTTCTATTTTCTTTGGTATATAGTCCTAGTAGTGGTGTTGCTCAGTCAAAGAGTACGTACAGATTTATAGCTTTTAGAGAATAGTTTCAAGTTACTAAGATTGTTTGACTAGTTCATAGCTCCACCATCAGTGCATTCATGTATCTATTTTACCACATCCCCTACAGCATTTGGAATTTTCTTTCTCTGTCATCTTATCCAATATGGTAAGGGTGAGGTAGTACTTCAGACACAGTACTTTTTTTTCCCTTTTTTATCTAGTATTTTTTCATCAATTATATGTAAAAACAATTTTCAACATTCATTTTAAAATTTAGTCCCAAATTCTCTCCTTCTCTCCCCATCTTCCTCATTGAAAAGGCAAGCAATTATATATAGGTTATACACTGTAGTCATGCAAAACATATTTCCATATTAGCCATGTTGTAAAAGAAAACATAGACCAAAATAAAAACCCAAGAAAATGAAGAAAATACAAAAGTATGTTTGATCTGAATTCAAACTCCATCAGTTCATTCTCTGGAGATGGATAGTAATTTTCATCATAAGTCCTTCAGAATTGTCTTTGGATCATTGTATTGCTGAGAATAGTTAAGTTATTCACAGTTGATCATCCTACAATATTGCTGTTACTGGTTACAATGTTCTTTTGGTTCTGATCATTTCACTTTGCATCAGTTCATGTAAATTTTCCTAGATTTTTATGAGAGTATCTAGTTCATCATTTCTTAGTATTCCATTACAATCATATACCACAACTTGTTCAGTTATTCCCCAATTGATGGGCCTCCCCTCAATTTTCAATTCCTTGCCACCAGAAAAGAATTGCTATAAATATTTTTGTACATCTAGGTCCCTTTCCTTTTATCTTTTATCTTTTCTGGGATAAAGGCCTAGTAGAGGTATAGCTAGGTCAAAGAATATGCATGGTTTTATAGGACTTTGGCCATAGTTCCAAATTGCTCTATATAATGGTTGAATCGGTTCACAACTCTACCAACAATGAATTAGTGTCTCAATTTCCCCTCATTTCCCCCCTCTAACATTTGTAATTTTCTTTTTCTGTCCTGTTATCCAATTTTATTGGTGTGAGGTAGTACCTTAGAATTGTTTTGATTTGCATTTCTTCAGTCAATAGTGATTTAGAGCATATGGCTATAGTTTTGATTACTTAATCTGAAAACTAACTTTTCTTATCAGACATAGTATTCATAGAAAATTTATTCTAAATCATATCTTACAACAAACTTCAAGGTACTGTACACATTTTGTTGCTCTTGTTGCTATACTGATTTGGAGGAAGGACATGTTGCACATGGATTATACATTACATTGTTAAGCTGTCCAAGAAATTAGACATAATGTGACTTTCTGACTCAAATTATCTCGTATATTCATATTGTCACCTCTTTGTCCTGGAAGGATGTAACATCCTTAGGAACAGACTTCTTTTTTTGTTTTGGTGTGCTTAGTACAGTGCTTAGTATAGTGTGTAGTACTTTGTAGACATGTAATTTTTCTGGATTGAGTTGGATAGACATAACTACTCCCATATAGCTTCAGTAGTAGTTGGGAGTCCATGAAAAGAGTGAATTACTCCACCTGAATAAAAATGAGGAAATTTATGATGGCAGTAGGATTAATGGGGGCTCCATTGCAGAGTTTCCTTGGCACCTACGAATTTAATGAATGCCACTGGCAGATGAATGATCATCAGATTTAGAACTGGGAGAGATTTTAGGGGTTATTTCAATTCTAGATCAAACCTCTAATTTTACAGATGAGGTCAGTGAAATCCAGAGAGCTGAAGTTACTTGCCTAAGGTCACATCAATAAATCAAAGAACTTAGATTTAAACTAAGGCCTTCTGACTGGTAAATTAAGTGACAGTGGCCTTGCACAAGTTGACATCATGCAGCTTTATCTCATATAACTGGTACTGTAGTTGATAGCACATATCAACTGGAGAAGAGAAGAAGGAGGAGAGGAGAGAGAAAAGAGGAGAGAGAGAAAAGAGAGAGGAGAGAGAGAAGGAAGAGAAGAGGACTAGATAACTATGTTCTTCAACTTTCTGCCTTTGTTCTCTTACCTATGACCACTTGAAGCCTGGGAACTGTCCCCCCTCCATGACTCTATTTTTTTTCCAGTTCTAGGCAACATGTTTTAAGAGACATATTGGTAAACTTGAGTATCCAGAAGAGCATGACAAAGATGGAGAGCCATTTCAACATAGTCAATGAAGAAATTGTTCCCTGGCCTCTTTGCTCAACTCCAGGTTAGGTCAGATCCGCAGGCTCACCACCTATTTCCTCTGATCCCTTTCTACATCTTCTAAGCAAACCCTGGAGGATAGTCTACCTGTTCCTCCATCAGGAGCCCCACTCTCCACCAGCCCCACTGATTCTGCCTTATCATGGAGCTGCCATACTCTACCAGCTGGCTCACCTTCTAAGTGATTCATTTGAAGAAGAGAAATGGGGAAGGAGGGAGACTTGGTTTCCAGTCCTGGAGCACATTTCCTACCCTTGAGCACTCACTCCGAGGCAAAGCCCCTCCCAGTTTACACCACCTGTGTTAAGGCGCGGAACTAATTAATTGAGGTATAGGAGGCAAAATGAAGTCATTCATTAGTCCCATGATACTCTTCCCGGGCCAGATCTTTTCTAGAGTTTTGTGTCTAGTTTTGGGCCCCACGTTTTAGAAAAGACCTTGAGAAACTGGAATGTAGTTAGAGGAAGGTAACTAGATCTTGCCTAGATTAATAACGTGCTGAGAATGAAGATGAAAGAAATGGTTTCAAGGTGGACTCCTCTCTATGCCCATCCCTTTTCCCTCAGATCCAAGCTGTTGTCAAGATGTTGATCTTACCTGTACAACATCTCTCAAATGCACCCCCCTTTTCTCCTTTGACACTATACCACTCTAGTGCAGGCCCTCATCACCTCATTCCTGGATTATTGCAATAGCCTGTTGGGGGGGGGGGGGCGGTCTGCCTGTCTTTCTCTACTCCAATTCATCTTCCATTCAGCCACTAAAGTGATTTTCCTGAAACAGGTCTCATCATGTCACACTTCCTCTCCTCTCCCTTCCCCCCCAATTAGCAATAGGCTCCCTATTGCCTTCAGGATTAAATATATAATGCTCTATTTGGCATTTAAAGTCCTTTATAAGCCCCCTCCTACCTTTCCAGTCTTCTTACACCTTACTCCTGTATTTTTCCCGTATTCTTCAATCCAGTGACTCTGACTTCTTGGCTTTTCCATGAATAAGACAGTCTACATATCACTCTGTACATTTTCTCTGGCTGTCCCTCATACCGGGAATGCTTTCCTTCTACTGTTCTACCTACTGACCTTTCTGGCTTCCTTTAAGTCTCAGTTAAAATCCCATTTTTTACTGGAAACCTTCTCCAACCCCTGTATCTTTTCAGATCTACAGATAGCTAGATTAGGGCAGGGGAAGGGAAAAGAATAAATATTTGTATAGTATCTCCTTTGTGCCAGGCACTGTATTAAGCTCTTTTACAAATATCTCATTTGATGCCTCAATAACCCTGAGAAGGTGGGTCTATCATTAGCCCTGTTTAGGAGATGAGGAAACAGACTGGGGGGAGGGGTGATAAAATGATCAGCCCAGGGACACACAGCTAGTAAGTGTCTGAGGCAGGATTTGAAATCTTGTCTTCCTTATGTCACGTCTAACACTCTGCTCACTGAGCCACCTTGTTGTTCTCAGTATTCATTCCTATAAATACACAAAATCATAGAATTTCAGTGCTACAAGTGACTTTGGAGTCCAGTTAGTCCAAATAATAACTGGGACATTTCCCTTCTATAATACAGATGGCATCTAGCTAGCACAGTGGATAGAGTACTGAACTTACCCCCTGGGAGATCCAGAGTTCAACCAGACATTTACTAGCTGTGTGACCCTCAGGAAATTATTTAGCCTCTCTGAGCACTTAGCTTCCTCACTGTAATAATAATAACACCTATCTCTCAGAATTGTTGGGAGCCTTAAATGAGATAATGTAGGTAAATTGCTTTGAAACTTACAAGTGCTAAGTAAATGCTATTAGTAATAACAATGATCATAAAATTATATTTATTGGTCCTGTCTTATCCAGCAAGAAAGATTTTACTTGCTGAAACTCCATCATTACTTACAGGAATTAGAGACCATTGCAAGCACAATCATCCATATAGTCTTGGCACCTGAAATGCCAAATATTTCTGCATAATTTAAGATTGTAGAATCATAGATTTAGAATGGAAAGGAACCTTAGAACTCATATGGTCTAACTCCTTAATTTATAGGTAAGGAAACTGAGGTCAAGAAGGTTTAAGGTGGGGCGGCTAGGTGGGATGGCTAGATGGCACAGTAAGAGCACAGGCCCTGGAGTTGGGAGGACCTGGGATCGGTTCTGGCCTCAGAAAATGAACACCCACACATAAATAATGACTGTCAATGTAACCTTGACCAAGTTACTTAACCCCAATTGTTTCTAAAAAAAAAAAAAAGGTTTAAGGTGCTTGCCCAAAGTCACACATTCCTACTTCATCACATTGTCTCTATGCTGGATCAGGATTCAGAGGAGGCAATATTGAAGTCAGTATAGGGACTTGGGACCCACAATTCATAATGTCAGCATTGAGGCCACCATGACATCTTTGCCCTGCCTGACAATAATATAGCAGTTTTCCCTATGGTGGAACCCAATTATGAACAAGAATACCTGAACTCCAAAATAAATAGGACTTTATTTGTTTGATTTCATATTAGTCAGTGGCTAATTAATCTCTTACTTTTTTTTAGCATGGTTAGATAACTTTCCTGGTTGTATAACTTTTGGAAGGTTATATAACTTTTCCAAGGTTCCTTCAAATCTTGGTCTGAAGTTGGGTATTTGAAATCTATAAGGTCTGGTTCTACAGGCTTCCTCTATAATAGACATGCCCCACTCACTTAAGCACCCTCATCCTGCCCCTTTTGGGAGTCTATTGTTCTAAGAGGTATCTTACTCAGTGTCATAGTGGAGAGAAGTACCTTAGATATTAGTTATATAACCCTGGGTGAATCACTTAAACTGCTCTCAGTCTCAGTTTCCTTATCTGTAGAATGGACATAATAATAGTACATATTTCACAGGGTTGTGAGAACTGAATGAGATAGCATATTTAAAAGGTGCTGCACATCCTAAATCATAATTTAAATGCTAGCTATTAACATTTAGATGATAATGATGTGATGAGTAGAGAATGAGGCAGGTGCTTTCTGGTAAAACTCTGGTGCTTCCCTGCCAGTGGCATCAGAGATGAGTAATAAATTAGACTTGCCCAAGTGAATCCCCACCTCTCCCTATAAAACCTCTTGACCTTCTTATGTGTCACTGAGTGGTCTGGGTATGGAGGGTGAAGCTCATTTACCATCATATTGAAATAATAAGATTGACAATAGCTTGGTGAACCCTGGATACTCCAAGTCTAGAGAGATGCTTCTTTATGAACTATTGACTCCAGTCCTTCTTCTACTATGGCCTAAAATCATTGTACCTGAGGCTCAACATCATTCCCTTGGTGTCTAAGACCCAGTTGTATCATTGATCCTCCAGTGACTGAGGATGAATATATCTTTTGCTTTGTTCCCCCTTCTTTTACTCCTCTATTCCCTCACACTCATACTTGAGTGTCTCAGGTAATACCTTCCCTTATGTCAGCTAAAACACATATTTTAGCTTTTGACATCACTGACTCATCTGCCTCTTGTGTCCCCAAATAGCTGCAATGTATTGATAAAAATTATTAAGTTGAAAGCTTATAATCATTATTGGAAATTTATTCACAATTGTGATACTTTAAAATAATTTCCTTATTCTAAAATTAAACACACAAAAAGCACTTCCGTATTTCAGAAGGATATACAAAGAAGATTCTAGGTGAAACCATACACCTCCATTTCATACTGATTGCTTTAAAAAATGCAATAAATTCTACATATTACTTTCAAAATTGTCCTGGCTGTCTGGGTTTTCTTCTGAACTTCCTTCTGTTCTCTTCTGGGCATTTAAAAGTGTTAGAATGTCTGGGTATTTAAAAGTGCTAGAATGACTAGCCTTTCTTCTTTTTATTACTAATCCTCCTCTATTCCCAGAACAATTAATAGAAGAGAAAGAAGGGGAGGCAACTCTTTTAAAATAAGTAATCAGAACCAAACAAAATGAATCCAGGCAGTGGCCAGGTCAAAAAATTATCTGTCTCTGCATGTTGTGTCCATCACCTTCTTTCAGGGGCTGAATAACATGCTTCACCATAGGTCTTCTGGAGACCAATGCTTGGTCATTGCTTTAAAGGGAGTTAAAGGGCTGTTAAAGTTGGTTTTTTTATAGTGCCATTATCCTTCCTTATATAAATTAGTTCTGCTCACTTCACTCTATGTCAGTTTATACTGCCCAAGATTTCTAAAAGTCATTTCTAATGGCTCAAAAATATTCTATTACATTTATATGCCATGATTTGTTCAGCCATTCTTCAATTGTCATCTGAACTATGCTCTCTTTTGCCATGGTAGGGCAAGTGGTTTAGATGTGTTAACTGTAATATACTTGATTCTGGTGCTCCACTCTCAGGATGAGGCTGTTATATCTCCACTTTTCCTCAGCTGCGTTATCTGGTACCCTGGGAAAATTGAAGAATCTCTTTTCTCTGCCATTGACTTGAACCCCCACTAGATGTGTTCCTCTATTTTTAGGGGTCCAGTGGTTAGCAAGCAAGTTCCATTTAATACTTAACATTGGATAGCTTTTGCAATGGTTTATTTACTTCATGGGTTTTGGCAAGAACAAACATACATATATTTCCACCAAAACCTTAATTACATTAACTTGATAGGGAAGATGGTTGTGGGAATTAGGCTCACAACTTATCTTAGTTCCTACATGAAACTGGTCTCAGCAAGCTGAAACTGTCACCAGTTCCGATGGGCTGGACTTCCAGATCCCTGCTCTATAGGACTTTAATGCTGGACTGGTTACAACTCCTGGCCTGTATTCCTGGATCCCAGTAGCTTAAACTTCCAGCACAGATTAGAGACTGCATTCTCTGTACCAAGAAAAGAAAAAAAAACCCAGAAAGCCAAGGACTAGGCCTATTTCTCAGGAGTCATATGACTTTTTTGGGGGGGAAGGCTTGTCAACAAGGTGGTCCTAAGGCTTTCTTCACATACTCTATGGTCTCTGTGGTCATGAAGGAGTCACTTAACTCCTCCAGGTACAAATGTAGCAAAAAGTCCTGGCCAGTGCTAACTTAGACCATTCTGGATACCTACAGTTCTGGCTATGCAGCCAATGGAAAAAGACTCTTCCCAATCACATATAGGTCAATGCAAAATATCCAGGTATGCTTAGGTCCTCATAATTTTCCTAGAAGAAGCATCTTTGCTTCTTTACACATTGATGACACCATATTAGCAAACTGATAGTATGTGTACATGTACCAAGACACCCAATATATAAAAGAAAAGAATCCTTCTACATAAAAATGAGAAAACTGACATTGAAATAGGTTAAATGGATTGTCCATAGTTGTATAGATAGTAAGTAGCAAAAGTAAGACAGAAATCCAGGATTCATGATTACAAATCTAACCTTCTTTCTATGACAGTAGTGTTGAGTAGTGAGTGGGTAGGTCAAAGAAGAAAGAAGATAAGAGTTCTAGGCTTGGGAGAAACAGAGGAAGGGAGAAGCCACTGAAATGGGAAATGATGAAGAGTGAAGGGGCTAGGGATGTTTTATGACTAGGGGTACTTCATAATCTTGGCAAAAGCAGCCTTGGCCTAGGAGAAGAGGTCCTACTTTTTCCTGCGGGTGATGAAGCTAGTCAGGGAATAGTTTAAAAATGACAGTTTCACCTTTAAATAGTTCTTTTAATGAGCATTGACTAAAGTTAACAATCCCACAGATTAATGATCCACAACTCATTAGTATCACAACAGTATCTTGTTTGTGGGATTTAATGATTCTCCTATGCCTTTCCTCCAAAAAGTGCTATATGAAGTATATCTAGAATGAATTACAAGAATTTCATGATAACCCTTGAAATACTTTGAGGTCCTCTGGGATATGAAAAAAACAAACAGACTAGGTCTAATAATGTTTATTATTAAGTGTACTTTAAATGAATATTTTGTGTATAGAGGACCAATAACTGACATTTATATAGTCCTTTTTGTATATAATTTCATTTACACTCACAATAACCCTGGGAGGTTATGCTATCAATACTACCATTTTATAGATAAGAGAATTGAGGCTGAAGGAGTTTAAGTGATTTAGCCTGGGGTCCTACAACTAGTGATTCTTGCCAGAGTCCTCCTTAATAGGCTAATCCTCTTCCTGGAAGATGGTCATCTACCTGAGACACAGTGTGGCTTCAGAAAGGGTCGAGGAACCATCCATATGGTGTTTACTACTTGACAACCCTGGGAGAAATTCCAGGAGAAGAACGAGGTCTGTATACAACGTTTGTAGATCCGACTAAAGTCTTTGATACTGTTAGTCATGAGGGCTTATGGAAAACTGTGTCAAAATTTGGTTACCCAGAGAAGTTCATTGGTATTGTATGTCAATTTCAGGATGGCATGCTTGCCCGGGTTCTAGATAATGGATAATTCTCTCGTACCTTCCCTGTCACCAATGGAGTGAAACGAGGCTGTGTGCTTGCTCCGATGCTTTTTAGCATAATGTTTTCAGCCGTGTTGTCAAATGCTTTCAATGACAATGAAAGCTGGTATCAAGGTCATCTACTGCACTGATGGTAAATTCTTCAATTTGAAAAGGCTACAAGCCAAGACCAGAGTGGAGAGAGTGTTGGTGCATGATTTTCTGTTTTCAGATGATTGTGCACTCAATGCAACCTCTGAAGCTGAGATGCAGCAAAGTATGGATCAGTTCTCTGTTGCTTGTGCTAATTTTAATTAACACCATAAAAACACAGGAGCTATATCAGTCACCACTGTACCATTCACATATGGAGCCATCAGTTACAGCAAATGGAAAAATTTTGAATGCTGTAGATAAGTTCACTTACCTTGGTAGTGTACTTTCCAGGGATGTACATATTGATAATGAGGTTGACACATACAATG
This sequence comes from Gymnobelideus leadbeateri, assembly GCA_011680675.1. Taxonomy (NCBI): domain Eukaryota; kingdom Metazoa; phylum Chordata; class Mammalia; order Diprotodontia; family Petauridae; genus Gymnobelideus; species Gymnobelideus leadbeateri. The sequence goes on along the minus strand of WOXC01002910.1, from coordinate 43,166 downwards.
CCAGAGCTAGATCAGTGTTTGGGAGGCTCTGAAGAAAAGTATGGGAGATAAGAGGTATTAGACTGACTACCAGACTGAAGGTCTACAGAGCTGTTGTACTGACCTCATTATTGTATGCCTGTGAAACTTGAACAGTCCACCAGCACCGTGCCAGGAAGCTGAATCGCTTCCATTGGAATTGTCTTAGGAAGATTCTGAAGATCACCTGGTAGGATAAGGTACCAGACACTGAGGTCCTTACTCAATCTAAACTGCCAAGCATTCGCACTCTGCTTCAGAAAGTGCAACTCCAATGGGCTGGCCACATTGTTTGAATGCAAAATGTATGCTTGCCAAAGACTGTTTTATGGAGAACTCACACAGGGCAAGTGTTCACATGTTGGTCTGAAGAAGCCATAAAGGACACTCTCAAGGTCTCTCTCAAGAACTTTGGAATTGATTGTGTGACATGGGAGACACTGGCACAGGACTACTCAGCATGATGTGCCAGCATCAGAGAAGGTGCTCTGCTCTATGAGCAAAGCAGAATTGAAACAGCTCAAAGGAAATGCAGGATGCAAAAATTTAGAGAACCCACCCCAGATGTTCACATGGACTATTTGTGCCCAGCCTGTGGTAGAGCATTCCAAGCTCATATTGGTCTGATCAGCCCTCATCCATTTTATAGAGGAGGAATGACAACTTTGAAATGTTCTTCATTTATTAATACTGTTTTAAAGATTACATCGCAAGGCAACACTAAACTGTACCTGTAGCCCGGTATGCATATTCTATTAGGAAGAGTTTGTTGTTGTTCCATTGGTTCAATCATGTCTGACTCTTTGTGACCCCATCTGAGGTTTTTTCTTGGCAAAGATACTGGAGTGAGTTGCCATTTCTTTCTCCACCTTGTTTTACAGATGAGGAAACTGAGACAAACAGGTTTAAATGATTTGCCCAGGGTCATACAGCTAGTAAATGTCTGAAACCAGATTTGATCTCAGGGAGATGAGTCTTCCTGACTCCAGGCCTGGCATTCTATCTACTACATTACTTAGCTGCCCCCAGAAAGAGTTTAATCTTGCAATTTATACTACTAGGATTTACTCTCATCAGTCATGGGACCTTGGTCAAGTAACAGCATCTCAACTTCAGTTTTATCAACTATAAAAATAAAGTATTGATAATTGTCCACTTGGTACACAGGATTGCTGTGAGCATCCTATTAGGTTATGTGTGTAAAGCATTTTGGAAGGTAAAGCACTATATAAATGTAAGACAGTTTTCTTATTGCACAACTAAAGCTTCCCAGATTCTTCAGGGAGAAAGCAGAAGATTAATTTATTAATGTTTGGAAATTGCTTTGATGGAAAACTCCTTGAATGAGTACTGAAGAATCATTAATAAAACTTTTCTTTTAATTATATTTCTCTTTTCATTATAGCTACAGAAAGTCATAATTGTTGTAAAAAGCTATCCAAAACATAATAGGAAAATGTAATAAAGATGAAAATAGGCATAAATGAATCTGGAATAATGTGAATTATGTTTAACAGAGTGTACTGACTCTGTGTTTGAGCCACTAACTTATTTATTCATGAAACAGATAAGTCTTCCTTGGAGAGAGAGAGCGAGCTCTTTAAATTCAATTTTACTTTGCAGTCATAGTGAATGTGACAAGGCCACCAAATCTGCCTGTGCAAAATGGAAAGGCTTGACAGCTCCCTTTTGTGAGATGATTGGAGGGCAATTTAGCTTGCTGATAGAAGGCTAGGTTAAATGATATCTCAGCATTTCTAGCAGCTCTGTGTTGCTAGCTTTCTGGTTCATGGCAAAAATGAGAAGAAAAAAGACTTTTTGGGATTAGGGTATTTCTGGAATCAGCATTTCTTTTAAGAAATATTTCTATGAAGAATTAAAAGTGATTTGAATGAAAAAATAACTCACATTACAAGTTAACCTCTCTGGATCTAGCATTTCCTTAGAATGACTATTATTTGCTATGAACTTTCTTTTTGAATCAAATTCTTGTTGATGGGGGTAAAGTACATTGTTTGATAAATGAGTTATACTTTAAAACCTCCATACTGACATACCACTAGATTTATTTTCTGCAGGATTCAGTAGCAAATGATATTAACGTTATGTCTGTTGTGTCTGTCAAAGCCAAGTAGAAGCCTAATGCACTGTTAGCTATACTTTTATTAGCATAACATTTAGTCGTTACAGTATTGTAGCTGACTCAGGAACCTTAGGTACAGCTAGGATCAGAGAGCTGTACAATCACAGATCTGTAAAGGAGCCTCAGAGACCAGCTAATCCAATTCCTACCCATTATGATACTGTAATATGGTAATCCCTTCCACACTGCAAACTTTCCCCAGGCCAGCAGATGGCACAGAAAAAGTTTAGAGATTCAGAAATGCATATAATATATGTATAGTTGCATAATAGCAACATATTTTATCTTTTAATAAAATAATAATTTAGACTTCTTTTCTGGTATGAAGGGAGGGCAAAAACATTTTATGTGGGTTTTCCAGATTTGGGGGAGGCCATGCCCTTAGCCCCCACAATGTGGAAGGGATAACTGTAGGGTTTTCTACTCCCTTTCTCTAATGCAAGCCTAGATTTACTCAACTGCCCCAATGAATCTGTGATCTTGTTGTTTTGGGAATTCCCATCAATTATGACAATCACAATCCATCTATGCTTGGCTTTTGTCTGGGTGCTCCCAAAAGTCTGACACATACAGTGCCTTGTAAATGCTTTAGGTCTTCCTTCCAACACTGAGAAAGTACCAGTCATGCACTTGGACTGCTTGCCTATCCCATCTTCTCTTTCTGTCATACAATTCTTTGATGACAGCCTTTATTCCTGTTATTCAGACTCCTTGCTTTTAAGCCTAGCCTTAGTTGAAAGAATATATGTTTACATTTAGAGTAAGAAGGAACTTAATTATCACTGAGATCAGTCTTCATCCATTTTATAGAGGAGGAATAACAACTTTGAAATGTTCTTCATTCATTAATGTTTTAAAGATTACATTGCAAGGCAACATTAAAGACTCTACTGTAGCTTGGTATGCATATTCTATTAGGAAGAATTTGTTGTTGTTCCATTGGTTCAATCATGTCTGACTCTTTGTGACCCCATCTAAGGTTTTTTTCTTGGCTGTATGGATGGTATACATAACTGTATATTCATATAAAAAGGTGTTTGCTTACTCTAAATAAAAACATTCTAGATAAGCCATATGAAATCATACATAACTATACTGTCATGAGTATTATATTAATGTTCTTCAAATGATATATTTGAATAAATATGTTAAAATGTTAGATAATACTCTAGAAGACTGAAATAACATTAAATAAACTAAATTAGTCAGCATGACTGGTTTCTGTAGTAACAATGAAAAGAGAATCAAGAGATCCAAGCTCAGGCCTATGTGCATTGTGAATTTAACAAAGTTTCTCATCTATTATATGGATTCATTCATTCATTAATTCATTCATTCACTCAGTAGATGTTTATTAGGCACCTACTGTAAGCAGAGTTCTACTATAAGGGCTTGGGGAGATACAAACTTTAGATGAGTCCCACATGCTTTAATAGATTATTTCCTTTGTTACTGTGGTCAAGAAAATTCATGACAGAGGAGTTAGTTTTCCAGTGAGAAGCCTCTCAGTACTTAGTTTAACAGGACATGGGATGATGAAATAATCAAATTGATTCTGTCTTTTTTTCAATTGAGCTTATTTACAGTTAATTGATTTTGTCCTGTAACTACTCAAGTAGGGATTTTTGTCTCTGAATTTAATTTAAAAATTCATCTGGCCTGTTAAGAGTTGAGTTTAGACTTGTTCTCATTAATCACTGTTTTATTCTTGAGTCAAGGAAATCTATTACCCCTGAAGAATACAGGTGGACACCAGGGAGTCTGGTCCAGTATCTATACACTATCAAGTGTCCTTTGAAGATGTCTGTTTTGTTATCCAAGGAAGTCCGTTCCACTATCTCTGATCTTGCAGGTAAACTTGAACAATGAATATTTCTTACTTATTATTGCTAGCCCCTCATTACTAATCAATCATATTGTTCCCCACACCTCAGCTCTGTAACCAATCATACTGATTTCATCATTTATGATGTTGAGCTCCTTTGACCAATCATAACCTGTTTTCTTCCTATGAAATTCTGTTCTTTGTTCTGCAACCCCCATAACTAGAAAAGAGAGCTGTTCCTCTTGGTCTGGGTCTTAGCTTAGCTAGGGAATTTGAGATCCTATTTATTAGTAAATTTGTGCTTTACTAATAAATGGATCATGCTTGGAATTTTGTGTCTCAGTTTACCTTAATTTTAACTGTTACAATGACATGGCACTGTTTGTTGTTGTAGTTTTTTTTTTTTTTTTTGAGGGGGAAAGGCAAGGCACTTGGGGTTAAGTGACTTGCCCAAGGTCTTTGTTGTAGTTTTTCCCAGCTTGGTAAGCTCAAGGTTTAGGTTCCTTGCAATAAGCTTTAAGAACTCAGAGTTAGGGTGGCTAGGTGGTGCATTGAATAGAGCACCAGCCTTGGAGTCAGGAGGACCTGAGTTCAAATCCAGCCTCAGACACTTAACACTTACTAGCCATTTAACCTTGGGCAAATCACACCCAATTGCCCTGCCTTTCCCCCTCCAAAAAGCAAAAAAAAAAAAAAGAAAGAAAGAAAAAAAAGGACACAATGTTACCCCATGCCAATGATCAAGCATCCAAACAGAACTTTATAGGAAGGAGAAACCAAACTATCTGGTGGAAGAATATGGAATTCTGCCAATCATCCTTGTGTTCTGAGCAAAGGCACAATCTCTTTATGGAAATTAAAAGTACTCTTTATGGAAATTAAAATTATGTATAAAATGCTAAGGAAATGACTGCCCTCTTGCACATCTGTATGTCTAATGAGAAGGTAGGTGGTGTAATGGATAGAATGCTGACCTCAGACACTTAACAAGCTGTGTGATCATTGGCAAGTCACTTAACTTATTTGCCTCAGTTTCCTCATCTGTAAAATGAGGATAATAATAGTTCTTACTTCACAGAGTTTATGTGAGGATCAAATGAGATAAAATTTATAAAGTGCTTAACAAAGTTCCTGGCACATACTGGGCACTATATCGATGCTAGCTATTGTTATTACTGATTGTGTCTAGAATCACTGACCTTGTGAGTTGTTGGATGGGGTCAGTAGGGTGCCATCTGAGTCTGTGCCATCTTTGCAACAGAAAAGAATTGAGGCTGTATCTCACCCTACAGGAGAGAAGGGGGGAGGGGTATGAGAGGGGAGATGATGGAGGGGAGGGCAGGTTGGGGGGAGTGTAGTTAGAAGCACACACTTTTGAAAAGGGACAGGGTCAAAGTAGAGAATAGAACAAGTTGGGGTCGGGATAGGATTGAGGGAAATATAGTCAATCTTTCACAATATATCCACTATGGAAATGTTTTGTGTAGCTACATGTGTACAACCTATATTAAATTGCCTATCTTCCCAGTAAGGCTGGGTGATGACGGAGGAAGGGAAAGAACCTGGAATTCAGTTTTAAAATCAAATGTTTAAAAAATATTATTATCATTTTTTACATGCAACTGGAAAATAAGATATATAGGCACTGGGGTATAGAGATGCATCTTGCCACACTAGAAAGTCAGAGGAGGGATAAGGGAGGATATAAGAGAGAGCAGATTGGGAGAGAGGTATACAGTGGGATCACTGTTTTGGGGTGGTGGGTAGGGGAAAGATGGGTAGAAAAATTTGTAACTCAAAATCTTGTGTAAATGAATAATGTAAACTAAAAAATTTAATTAAAAAATAAAAAATAAATTTAATTTAAATTTAAATAATAAATTTAATTAAAAAATAAAAATAAAAAAAGAAAATGCCCAGGGGAAAAAAAAAAGAATTGAGGCTGGATTCACCCAGGATTAAGTAGAACTGGGGCTTCACTTAGTCAGCATGGTAGCTGTCCAGGTGTAATGGTAATGATAATTTGAAGATCTTCCCTCTACTTAATAAGTTTAAGGGAATTTGAAGACCTTTCCTGCTTTGAAAATATACTCTTCTGGAGGAGCCGAGATGGTGGAAAGGAAGCAGTAACCTCGCTAAGCTCCTTGGTCACTAAATCTCAAAAAGTGAATCTGAGCGGATTCCAGAGTGACAAAATCCACTGGTAGACGGACTGTGGCAGAATCCAGCACAGGAAATTGCCCAGTGCGTTCAGACAGGACGAGCGCAGAGCAAGTAGGGTCTGCACAGCTTAGACTTAAGAGCAAACAAGCAGACTACACCAGAGAGAGAAAAAACCCCAGCCTGTAGACTTACCAAGGATGAATCACAGTCATCTCGCCTTCATCTCACAAGGGGACGGGAAGAATCATTGGAGCCAGGTAGGAGAGTTGGAATGGCAAAGTAAATTCTAGCTGCTCCCATCCTCCCATCCCTCCTTCATGAAGCAGAAAACCCAAAGATAAGTCTTCCACCTAGACTGAAATCCCAAGTTAATGGAAATAGCCTCAGGCTTGGGAGTCTCCAAGAAGGGGTGTAACTGAGACAGCCAGGAGTCTGAAGAGAGGGAGGGGTCCCAACAAACCCCACCTCACCTCACCAACAAAAGCCTACTTATAGCCCAGGGTTATAGAGGCAGAAATCTGAAGTAGTCAGACTCACCCCCACCTACACATCTACATTCCTCACTGACTTCCCTGACTTAGTCATAAACTAGCCACCCAGAGGTATTCAAAGTCAACGATCAGGCCCTAAACTCATAGCCTGAGAAACTAAGAAACAGGAAATCACAATGGGAAGGAAGGAAGCTGAGAAGGAGAAGGGGAAGGCAAGAAAGTCTATTTGAGCCTACTATGTAGGGCAAGGACAACCAAATACACAGAACAATATAGACTCTCTACCTACACCTGAGACCACAGAAGGAAACATGATCTGGTCTCAAGCCCAAATAGCATTCCTGGAGGACCTTAAGAAAAATTTTAATGACCAAATCAGGGTGGCAGTGACCAACTTGGAAAAAAAATTCCTCCCTAAAAAAGGAACTTGAAAAACTAACTGAAGACCATAATTCGCTAAAAATTAGATACAATCAAACTGAAACTCAGAACTCTATGATGCAGTAAGAGTCAATCAAACAAAACAAGACGATCGAAAAACTGGAAGAAAATGTAAAATATCTCACTGGAAAAATAACTGACCTAGAGAACAGATCCAGGAGAGACAACTTAAGAATTATTGGTCTACCAGAAAGCCATGATGAAAAAAGCAGTCTAGACAACATCCTCCAAGAGATTGTCAAAGAAAACTGTCCTGAGGTCCTGGAATCAGAAGATAAAATAGTTATCGATAGAATTTACCGGACTCCTCCTGAAATAGGTACCAAATTGAAAACTCCAAGAAATATAGTAGCCAAATTCCAGAATTACAAGATTAAGGAAAAAAATCTACAAGCAGCCAAAAAGAAACAATCCAAATATCGAGGAAATACAGTTAGGATCACACAGGACCTAGCAGCTTCTACATTAAAAGAGCAGAGGGACTGGAATTTGATATTTCATAGGGCAAGAGAGCTAGGACTACAACCAAGGATTAACTACCCAGCAAAACTGAGCATAATCTTTCAGGCAAGGAGATGGTCGCTTAATGAAATAAGGGACTTCCAGTCTTTCCTGATGAAAAAACCAGAGCTCAATGGAAAATTTGATCTCCAATTACAAGACTCAAGAAAGACATAAAAAGGTAAACAAGGGAAACACAGACTCATACATGCATAAGTGCATAAGTGCACACACCCACACCCACACACACATGCTCATTACTTGGGATGCAACAATAGCAAAATGTTCACATCCCTATATGTGGAGCTGATAACTGTCAATATTCGAAATTTTTATGATTATCATGACCTTCAAAAGGGTTATACTTAGATAGAGGGTGTGGGTATGAATGCACTAACCTGAAGACTTATAAAAACTATTAAGGGGATCAAAGGTACTGTAATGGGAAAAAGGAAAGAATGAGGTAGGAAAAGGTAAAATATGCCATCTGAAGAGGCATCAAAACACACTACAGAGGGGAAAGAAAGAGAGAGAGGAACATCATTTAAACACTATTCTCACTGGTTCTGATTCAAAGAGGGATCAACTTAATCAGTGAAGTTTAAGATTCTAATGTGAATAGACACATAAATTCATTAAATAGAGGAAAAGGAGGGAGGGAGAGGAGCACTGCTTGAAATTTACTCTCATTGGTTTGGAATCAAACGGGGAGTAATTTACTCTGATAAGTATAAAAATTTATTGTGTCCTATAGATAGTGGAAGGGTAAGGGGGGGTGAAAAGGAGGAGACTAAAGGGAGGGATTAGAAGGGAGGGAAACAGTAGTAAGGGGAGAGGGCAGGTTAAGAAGGGGGGTCACTGAGTGGGAACACTGAGGGAGGAGGCGGTCAAAAGGGAAAACTTCAAGGAGGGGAAGGGAGAAGGAAGAAACAAAAACATAAACAGTGGAGGGAATAGGATGGAGGGGAAGAGACAGATAGTCATCATTACTGTGAATGTGAATGGGATGAACTCTCCCATAAAACAGAGGAGAATAGCAGAATGGATTAAAAACCATAATCCTACAATATGCTGTCTACAAGAAACACATTTGAAACAAAGGGATACCCAAGGGGTAAAGGTAAAAGGTTGGAGTAAAATTTATTATGCCTCAGCTAAAGTAAAAAAAGCAGGGGTAGCAATCCTTATCTCAGATAAAGCAAAAGCAAGAATAGATCTAATTAAGAGAGATAAGGAAGGAAACTATATCCTACTAAAAGGCATCATTGAAAATGAAGCAATATCACTACTTAATATATGTGCACCAAGTGGTATAGCATCCAGATTCCTAGAGGAGAAGTTAAAGGAACTAGAGGAAGAAATAGATAGCGAAACTATACTAGTGGGGGACCTTAATCTCCCCCTCTCTGAACTCGATAAATCTAACTTCAAAATAAACAAGAAAGAAGTTAAGGAAGTGAATAGAATCTTAGAGAGACTAGATATGATGGATCTCTGGAGAAAACTGAATGGGGATAAAAAGGAATTTACTTTCTTCTCAGCAGTGCATGGTACAGACTCAAAAATAGACCATGTACTAGGTCATAAAAACCTCACAATCCAGTGCAAAAAGGCAGAAACATTAAATGCATCATTCTCAGATCATGATGCAATAAAAATTATATGCAATAAAGGGCCATGGAAAGATAGACTAAAAACTAATTGGAAATTAAACAATTTAATCCTAAAGAACGGATGGGTCAAACAAGAAATTATAGAAACAATCAATAATATCATTCAAGAGAATGATAATAATGAGACAACATACCAAAATTTGTGGGATACACTAAAGGCAGTTCTTAGGGGAAGTTTTTATATCCCTGAGTGCATACTTAATTAAAGCAGAGAGAAGGGAGGTCAATGAATTGGACATGCAATTGAAAAAGCTAGAAAAAGAACAATTTGAAAATCCCCAATTTAGTAATAAATTATAAATATCGAAAATCAAAGGAGAGATTAGTAAAATTGAAATTAAGAAAACTATTGAATTAATAAATAAAGCTAAGAGCTGGTTTTATGAAAAAATCAATAAAATTGATAGACCCTTAGTCAATATGATTAAAAAAGGAAGAAAACCAAATTATGAGTATCAAAAATGAAAAGGGTGAATCTACCTCCAATGAAGAGAAATCAAAAAAATAATGAGGAATTATTTTTCCCAATTGTATGCACATAAATATGACAATCTTAGTGAAATGGATGACTATTTACAAAATTACAAGTTGCCCAGATTAACTGAAGAGGAGGTGAATTACTTAAATAACCCCATCTCAGAAAAAGAAATCAAACAAGCCATCAATGAACTCCCTAGGAAAAAATCTCCAGGGCCAGATGGGTTTACTAGTGAATTATATCAAACATTTAAAGAACAATTGATTCCAATACTCTACAAACTATTTGGGAAAATTAGTGAAGAAGGAGTCCTATCAAATTCTTTCTATGACACAAATATGGTACTGATTCCTAAATCAGGAAGAGATAAAACAGAGAAAGACTAGTATAGACCAATTTCCCTCATGAAGTTAGATGCAAAATTTTAAATAAAATATTAGCCAAAAGACTCCAACAACTTATCAGAAAAATAATACACTCTGATCAGGTAGGATTCATTCCAGGAATGCAAGAATGGTTTAATATTAGGAAATCAACAATAAAACTAGCAGAAACCACATGATTATCTCAATAGATGCAGAAAAGGCTTTTGACAAAATACAACATCCATTCCTATTAAAAACACTAGAAAGTATAGGAATAAATGGAGCCTTCCTTAAAGTAGTTGATAGCATCTATTTAAAACCATCAGCAAGTATTATATGCAATGGGGACAAACTAGAAGCCTTTCCAATAAGATCAGGAGGGAAACAAGGGTGTCCACTATCACCCCTCTTATTCAATCTGGTACTAGAAACACTAGCAGTAGCAATTAGAGAAGAAAAAGGAATCAAATTAGGCAAAGAAGTGACCAAGATATCACTCTTTGCAGATGATATGATGATATACTTAGAGAACTCTAGAGAATCAAGTAAAAAACTACTTGAGACAATAAATAAATTTGGCAAAGTTGCAGGATATAAAATAAACCCACATAAATCCTTGGCATTCCTGTACATCTCCAATGAAACTTAACAGCAAGAGATAGAAAGAGAAGTCCCATTTAAAGTTACTGTAGACATTATAAAATATTTGGGAATCTACTTGCCAAAACAAACCCAGAATCTATATGATCACAATTACAAAACACTTCTCACACAAATAAAATCCGATCTAAATAGTTGGAAAAATATCAATTGCTCGTGGCTGGGTTGAGCTAATATAATAAAAACGACAATTTTACCCAAACTAAAGTATATATTTAGTGCCATACCAATTAATTTACCAAAAAACTACTTTCTAGAGTTAGACAAAATAATAACAAAATTTATTTGGAAAAACAAACGGTCTAGAATATCAAGGGAATTAATGAAAAGAAATGCTAGGGAAGATGGACTAGCTATGCCAGATCTTAATCTGTATTATACAGCAGCAGTCATCAAAACTGCTTGGTACTGGCAGAGGTGTAGAGTAGTGGATCAATGGAATAGATTAGGTGCAGGAGACCCAACAGTTAATGAATATAGTAATCTATTGTTCGATAAACCCAAAGACCCCAGTTTTTGGGATAAGAATGCACTATTTGACAAAAACTGCTGGGAATACTGGAATACAGTATGGCAGAAACTGGGCATAGATCATTATCTAACACCATATACGAAAATCAAGTCTAAATGGGTGTATGATCTAGGTGTAAAGCATGATACTGTAAGCAATCTGGGAAAGCAAGGAATAGTTTACCTGACAGATTTATGGAGAGGGGAAGACTTTAGGACCAAACAAGAATTAGAGAGCATTATAAAATGCAAAATGGATAATTTTGATTACATTAAATTGAAAAGCTTCTGTACAAACAAAGCCAATGTAACCAAGATCAAGAGGGAGGTGAGAAATTGGGAAAGCATTTTTACAACCTATGTCTCTGATAAAGGACTCATTTCTAAAATATATAGAGAATTGAACCAAATCTATATGAATACAATTCATTCCCCAATTGATAAATGGTCAAAGGATATGAACAGGCAGTTTTCAGAGAAAGAAGTTAAAGATATCTATAAGCACATGAAGACATGCTCTAAATCACTATTGATTAGAGAAATGCAAATCAAAACAACTCTGAGATACCACATCTCTCCAGTCAAATTTGCTAAGATGACCAAACAATAAAGTGACAAATCCTGGAGAGGATGTGGACAAATTGGAACACTAATACATTGCTGGTGGAGTTGTGAACTTATCCAACCATTCTGGAGAACAATCTGGAATTATGCCCAAAGGACTATAAATAAATTCATACCCTTTGACCCAACAATACCACTTCTAGGGTTATATCCTAAAGAGATCATAGAAGTGGGAGGAAGACCCATATGTACAAAAATATTTATAGCAGCCCTTTTTGTGGTTGCAAAGAATTGGAAACTAAAGGGGTGCCCATCAATTGGGGAATGGCTAAACAAGTTATGGTATATAAATGTAATGGAATATTATTGTGCTATAAGAAACGAGGAGGTGATGGATTTCATAATTACCTGGAGAGACTTATATAAACTGATGCTGAGTGAGAAGAGTAGAATCATAAGAAATTTGTATACAATCACAGACATATCATATGTGTGATGACCAACTATGACAGACTCGACTCTTTTCAGCAATGCAGTGATATAAGTCAATCCCGAAAGACTCAAGAAAGAGAGAAATGCGACATCCAGAGATATAACTAGAAAGAACTGAGCCTGAATCCTGATGGAAGCAAACTAAATGATCTTTTTCTTTTCATTGTTTGATTTTATTTCTTCTTTACCATCTTTCATCCCACCTAGCACAATACGCCTTTGTAATTGGAATAATGTCTAATATGAATGTATTTGCAGATCCTATACTGGACTATATTCTGTCATGGGGGGAAGGGGGAAGGGAAGTAAAGGAAATTTGAAAATCAAGGAACTATGGAATTGAATCTTGTTAACTGAAATTAAACTACTAAATTAATTAAAAAAAAAAAGAAAATATACTCTTCCAAGGGAGACAGATAGGCCCATGTCAGGCCCAGGTTTAGGGATTAGTTAAATTAAAGTGGGGCTAATTAGATCTGGAAACAGAATCAGCAAACTGTGCCTAGATTTGGCCCTCTATTTAAATGTCTTTGTTTGGTAATGTAGTAGTTCTATGCTCTGTAAAATTGTTTCCTTTTAGAAAAAAAAAAAGAATGAAACAAAACAGAAGAAAAACATCAAAATCTTGCTTTGGGATAATTGAAGGAAAGAGTAGAAGTGTCTATACCGAGGCTCAGTGTAGATAGATATAACAGTAGTGTGAAGGCTTTAATGCCAACAGCCTTGAGGAAACCCCAAAATTGACTATATTGAGAGTGAGAATAAAGAAGGTGTCAAGATAGTAGGAGACACCCTGTTTTCAAGAGCTAAGGCAATAATCAGTCTGTGCCCTGAGTTTGGCTAATAAAAATTCTTTGAGTTCACCCTTTGGATTATCTCACCCTCTGGCAAAATCACATAATTATTATATTGCCTTGACTGGCACCAATTGCTCTCTGAGTTTGGATAAGCACCAAACTCAGATAAGTACCCATATTCTGTCATGAATACTTGCTATGAATCAAACTTGTCTCCTTGTTGCTATTATTCTTTATTTTCAGGGTTATAGCTTACTGCATAGCCATTACTATAAGTATTGAGGTCTCTGTACTGTCTCAGGTCCCCTTGCTAGGGGTGGGGCCCTAGTATATGTGTCTAATTGATGTCTTTGCCTATAAATAATTTCTTTCACTTTGAAATTAAACTTCTGCTGGATTCCTGACTCTTCTGTCTCTGGCCTGTTCTGTTTGGCTCAGGCCATCCATAGGTTAGACATGATTTGGTTTGGCTGACATTAATTGGTATCAGAAGTGGGATTGAACATGGAACCTGGCCATTGTACTTTCTAGTACTAGTGGTAATGGACTAGGTGCCACTTGAGATTTATTTCTCTAGAGCCTGACCTCCCCTCATCTGGTGAGTCTTCTGCCCTTTTCCCTGCTCTAATTCTGAGCTTTGTTTAAGCTTGTCATTCTTTGTGAGGAAAACTCTGGGCCTTCTGTCTCGAATCACTCTGGTAAGGATATACTTTCTTAAACTGCACGTCTCTGTTAATTGGCCTCTCCATGTGCCTCTGCTGTTTTTAAACTGCACATCTCTGTAACATTATAACAGCATGCCTCTGTTGTTTCTTAAACTGCATGCCTTAATTGTGTGCCTTTGCTAAACCAGTTAAAATTGGAATTATAATTGTGTGCTTTATTGAATTGTTTGTGTCTGTTTGTATCTGCCTTGTCATCTTATCTGTGTTTGTGTCTTTGTAAAATGTAAAATGTTTGTTCCATGTTTGTGTTACTTGCAGATACTATTACCTTGAAAGATTTAAAATGCAGCTAGCCAGAGGAACTTCTAAGGGCTATAGCCAACGAGTTTAGAATATTGGAGAGATCAATAAACTTTCATGCTTGAATCAATTGTCCCAGTAAGCAGGACTAATTCCCACTTTAGGTTTTCTGTGGGAGATTAGGTTATAAGAAAAGAGAAAAGGAAAAAAAATCTGCAAGACACTTTCTTCCCTGTCATTTCAGCTTGGTTATGCTGGAATTACAGAAATAAAGTCAGATAATCAAAGTTTATAGAATTGCTTAAAACATCTTGGCATATTAATGAATATGGGGATTAATCATTTTGAGATAACAGAGGAGAACTCCTGGGATTTGGGGTAATTCCAGGAACTCATTCCTTTCTGAAATATCCTAGTAAATTTTGGGGTATCACTCTGTGGAATTTTTTTTAAGGAAAAATAAGTATTAAACTTTATAAAAGTTAAAGGTAGATGTCATTTTTCTTTGAAGACTTATAGCTTTGCTGTTCTAGGGCAATGAAAGAAGGCAGCTAGTTTGGAAGTAATGCCAGAGTGAAGAAAGAAAAAAATAGGTAAAAGGTTTGCACCTTATAGACACCTCTAATTAACTCTTCCTTGGTCAGAGACCTTTTCCCTCTTAATCTTTTAACTTGTCTCATCTCAGACAAGATTCCCAGTGTTTTGGGAAAAATTTGCTGGTAAAATGTAAGGAAATTTGAATTACATTCCAGTTGTGGAAACTTGTTGGCTGTGTAATCTTAGGCAAATTATTTTATCTCTGTTTGCCCCAGTTTCCTGATCTGTAAAAAGAAAAATAATAGTGGTACCCATCTCTCAAGGTTGTTGTTTAACACAGTGACTGGCATATACTGAGCACCAAATTATTATTATTTCTTTAATAGAATGTAATTGTTACATACTGGATTAACTCTAAAGTGGTTTTTAAAATGCCAAAGGTAATAAGATTAATGATTTTTTATGTGGTAATTTGGAAATGAAATTGATGTCATCTGAAGTGTTGTTTCATGTTTTAAATACATGATATTTTTGTGCTATTATTGTGTTTCTAAATTCCCTTATATTGTGAAATTTGAGAGATCATTATAACAGAAATACTATTGGACAAAACAAGTTTTTAATCTGAATGCTGTTACATATGAATTGGACTTTTAAAAGAATGTGATAAAATAGATATTTGAAAACTTGAATATTTAATGAGGTTCATTTTGCTATAAAACAATAATAATATGACAGGGAATTTTCATTTGAAATTCTTTACTATTATGGGTATAATATGGGTAGTTTTAATTTATAAGTAAAGGATAAATGAAATGTTAACTGTTAGGAAAACAGGAATAATATTCAGGCTCTAAGTTGTGGTTAGTGAAATTTTGCTTTTTAAGGTAGATATTCTTGGGACTGTAATTTACTATTTTTCTGAGCTGTGATTACAGGGATAGCTGTCTGAATTGTTCTGAATAGTAGAAAATTCCATGTGCTGCCATCAGGAAACTGCTAAAAGTGGATGTCTCTTCCTAGAAAAAGTTTCAGGGATGACTTTGGCATGACCCATAGTAAGATCCTTCTGACTCTATTTCCCCATTGTGCTATTTCTTTTCTGAAAAGGAAATTTCCTCACCTGGTTAATCCTGATACTTGCTTTTAACACCTGTGACTAAGTGATTGACTGTCAGACATGACTCATGCCTTGAATCAAACAAAACTAAGGGAGATTTTCCTTCTGTTATATCACATGACAGTGTTATAATTATTTTCCTCCTTTTCCTTTTATAGCAAATATTTATAATCAAGAATTTTTATAAGTACAATACTAAATCTTTTTAACCTGTATGTGTGGTGAAACTTTAATATAGGGATGATATTCTCCTAAGGGGAAATGATTAGAAAAGATAAAGGTGTAAAAAGTTTTATAAAAAGGAATAGTAAAATTTGAGGAAGCAATAGGATTAGACTGTTTTCTCTAAGAACTATATACATATGTATATGATTGGTTTCCAAATTTATCTGTCATGTAAATTCAAGCTTTGAGTATGTTTAAGTAATATGTTCTCAAAATTGAATTAAGGATTTATTAATTATTAATTGGATTTTACACATAAAATGTATTGATTATATTAAAGAAAGTGAAATTTTCAAGGTATCTATCTGATAATATCAAAGGTAGAAGAGTTCATTTTGTGATTAAACCTTCATGAATTTTTAAAAGATTTAAAAAGATTCATTAGGGACAGGATTTAGGTAAGGATAGAAATAACAAATGTTATATGAACTGAAATTCTTTAAAGTTTCAAGATTGGAGGACCAAATTAAGTGATTATACTAATTCAAAATTATCTAGGAACCTGTAGATTTGGAACTAGAGAGGCAAATCTCCCTTTATAACTGACACTATTGTCCAAGAAAAGATATCTAGGGACCAAATAACTACATGAAATATCTGGGACTAAAATTTGCTGATTAAATGGATATTGAGAATGGATTACTAAGATAGAAGGAGACTTGATGTTAGTTAATATTAGTAATAACTAAAAGTGTTGCTTTGCATGGTTTATGCTTAAAAAAATTTTTTTTGGCTACCTTGGTGGCATATAAATCTTCCTTCTCAAAACTAGTCCATTGTGAGCCCTCTAAGTAGTTTTATCTGTACCTGACTTAATGTAATTATGCAATTATGGAAATTGTGAGAAAACTTTATTGCATTATTTGTAAGACATTTTCTCATAATTGTCAACCCATGTGTATTCTAAGGATCTATCCTCCCACAGCTATCAAACTTTGGGGTTAAATTATCTGAAGAAAGGCTCTATTCCTGAATGGAAGTCAGAACCCTACATGAAGCTCAAGGTTTGTCTAGTATGGACCCAGAAGCAGCTGACATCCAGATGAGACAGCTGTCCCAAGATTCTGGATGAGGGCTGAGTATACTGACCTAGTTTTTTTCCTCTTTCCTTTTGTTATGTGTCCAACCACCAAGACCCTGATTCGAGCCTGTGCTGGCATTTTCTCCTTCTACATTTTTGCCCCTCCCTTTTCTGCTTCCAAACAATGGCTAGACAAGACCTATCACTCTATCTGCTTATGCTCTTTGCCCTATTGAAAATTTTGCAATGATACCTGGGGCACACTTCACCAATAGATCCCCTCAAGGAACTGTAATCCTGAGATCAATATCTTGTCCAAGTTAAACTGGCCTATCTTGGCATCTTGGCTTGTATCTGCCTCTCCTTTATTGACCAGAAGGGTAGTAGTTCTTTCAGACTCCTTCCCTTTGGTCAAAAGCGGGAAATGTTAAGATATTAGAAAACATCCTGTTTTCCAGAGCTAAGGCTCAACAAGCAAGCTGTGCCCAAACTTGGCATAACAACAATCCTTTGCACATACCCTCTGGCCAAATCACATAATTGTTGTATTGCTTTGACCAGCACCAGGTGTTCTCTCAGCTCAGACAAGCATCTGCTGTATCCATATTCTGGTCATGAAGCCCTGTTATGAATCAAACTTGTCACATTGTTGTAGTTATCCCTCATTGTCAGGGCTATAGCTCACTTCGCAGTCATTGGTATAAGAATTGAGATTTGGCCACATCAATGTGGGTTCCCCTGTTAGGGTCAGGGCCCCAGCCCATGTGTCCTTGTTTGCAAGCTGTTTCCCTCACTTTGAAATTAAATGTCTGTTTGATTCCTGACTTTCTTGTCTGTAGCCTACTCTGTTTGGCTCTGGCCATCTACTGGTTAAAGGCCATTTTCTTTCTGGTTGACAAAGAAAACCCCAGGGGATGCTTGAGCTAGAATTTAGCTGCAAGAGCTCTTCTCTTTCCTGCCTGGAGCCAATTCTTAACATGCCATATCAATTCAAGAGATTAATTGTGATCAATCACAGTTTGAAAGAAAATTTTAATTTAGTAGAAATAACTACAAATAGAAAGATGATAATAAGATGGTCATGAATTCTTTAATTAGGGACATTCCTGTGGATTATGTAGTCAAAAAAGATTCATCCTATTTTACAAATGTGAAAAAAATAGGGGTGTAGACACTAAATGACATTAAATGAGACTCGATCCAAAGGTTGCCTTAGACAAAATGAGTCCCTCATTTGTCAATGTGGCATAATGAAAGTGAAATTGAACTCTTGATCATCTATTTAATCCACCATGCACATACAGTATTTTTTCATATGCCATTGGTACATTGCATAAATTTTAAGTTTTTTTTTTTAAACAATTAAGCTTCTGATGTCCCTTATATAGTCATTTGGGGGCAGTTTTCACTTATTGAGAAGAATTTACTTTTTATTAGTCCCCTTCAAAAGTACCTTCAGTAGCTAGTATTCCTTTCTTTAGCAGGGATCCAAGCAAATATATCTATTTAAAGTTCAAACTTGTGAATCTCTTTAGGAATTCTGGTTATTTATGGGCTAACGCAGCAGGCTTTAAGTAAAATGATAGAGACACTGTCCTTCCCCATTCTCCTTGCTATAGGGCTTGCCCCCACCCCTGCCTCATTACTACTTCAAGGAAATAAGAAGCAAAAGACTCCTGTTAGTGAATTCTAGATATGATCAGTTTTAGTCTTAAATTTTTACAAATTTTGTAGCACCAATTTCCTACAAAGTTTCTCATTCTTGTGTCCTCCCTTTTCTGCTTTGTTTTTCTATCTCTTCTTTTCCCATTTCCTTTCTTCTCTTTTGTCTCCTTTGTTCCCGTCTCCTTTTTTTCTGTTCTTACCTTCTCTGTCTCTGATACCCCTACCTCCCTTCATCTTCATTTCTCTCTCTCGGGATGAGATAAAGAGCCAGAGATAAACAGAGATCAGTGAAGGCAAAGGTGTTATGCTTTATACGGTACAGTGTAATTCCCATGTCACTGTCTATTTGATTTTTTGTTTTTAAAAATTTCACTCTTTGAATGCATTTCTTTAGGGCTATGCTGCCTACATATACTATATCCCATTTGTATGGTATTTTGTTTGTTTTTAGAATTTTTTTTTGCCTAGCATATTGCCCCCAATAAATCCTTCCAGAGTAGATATATTTTCCTTTTCTCCGTTTTGCACATCTTAAGAAGGGAGGTTGAGGAACAGGAAAGATAAAGGATCAGAAAGAAAGAAGGAATCATATTGATGGAGAAGGTGGATATGAAGAAGCTGCTGCCCTGTCCCTTAGCCTTCTATTGACTGTCATATTCCCTGGGGTTCAATCATGCCTCATCTCATTGCTAGTTCATTCTCACAGCCCTAGGCCAGTCAATCTGGCACCTTTAAACTGTGCCCTCTCCCCAAACCCCAACATATATCTAGGGGCTATCTTCTCCTGATCAGTCTCCTATGGTCTCTCCCCTACCCTCACCCCATCCCCAGACTGATTTATCTGTGTGTCCTATATCCTCAGGTCTGCCTTCCAACGTGACAACTAATCTTTGCTAAGGTACTAATGGGAGAGCACAACAGGACTTGCATCCCTTCTGTCTCAGGCGATGTACAGATATTTTAAAAGTGCCTTTCTGGATAGAATTTCCCTACCTTTGCTGTCTAAGCTGAGAATTTGCATTTCACACCATGGAGGTGTTCCTTTTGTCTTAGGTCAACTCCTCACTCACAAACCTTGCTTTAGAGCTTGGAGGGTATTTGGACGTCATCTAATCCAACCTCCTCACTTTACAGATGAGGAGATGGAGGCCCAGAGAGGTTAGAAGGCTTGCCCCAGATCACACAGCTAAAAGTGGCAGAAGTCAGAGGCAGAACTGGGATTTGACCTAGGTCTTCTGATAACAAAATCCAGTTTTCTTTCCACTGCATTGTGCTGCCCTGCCTTTCAGGCTTCTGCTAAAACTGTTGTAGCCTGTATCTCTCACCCTCCTCTCCTTACCTTTCTCCTCATACCTCTCAAGCTGCCCCAGGCTTATGGCATACCATGGGTTGGTATCAATTCAAAACCACTACTTGAGGGAGGTTCCTTTAACAATCCAATATTGGAAAACTAGATCAAAGTAGAAGACATTTAAACAAACACTGGAATAAAATAAATGACAAAGAAAATCCTCTCTATACACAGAAATATTCTCTCTCACAAGGTCCTACAAGTCACTTCCTGACATTTCCATCTTGAATTCCAATTTTGTATCTCTCCTATTGCCGTGTTGTGCCATGGGAGAAAGCCCTAGTTAGCTTCTAACACTGGCTCCCAAATGGCCATTCTGCTTCCCCAACACTGTTGGTGGTGGTGGCAAAGAGGAATAGGTCAGCAAGTCACTGGGGAAGGAACTGTTGACAGGATATTTTGTTGTCTGCCCTGCTTGTTGTTGTTTGATCTTCCTTTTTGAATAGGGCCATGACATCAGGAAGGTAATGCCATGACTTGCAACTGAATTGGATTTAAGTGAGGGAGGCCTGTGCAAAGTCATCAGCCTCACTTTCTTCTCCAGAGTTATCTGGATCCAGTGGCAAGATGTAGCTGGAGATGGCCCTGCACATTTCATAGTAGGAAGAGCACCAACTTCTTCATACCATCTATTGAGACTCTTGAGTATTAAAGCTGATGGAATGACTTTGCTGGTTGGGATCTAAAGCTAAGTAGGAAAGTCTTTAACTTCCACTTCTACCATCGAATCACTACAAATTAAGATAAGTTCTGGATAGAAACTGCACTTGGGACCCTGGTGTCCCTGCTGTCCTGCAGTAAGTGCAGCTTTCTACCCAAAACTTTATGTCTAGGGTCTGTGTCTCCCCAGGCATGGGTTCTTAATTCTCTTCTCCATGGTGGTCTTCTTTTGCTTCTGTAGCATCTGGGGTCCTGTAGCATTTGGGTTATCTGAAAAGTGACCCAAGGATCAAGGCTCTCTGTGGAGCAGTAACCACCAAAAACTTTAGCTCATAAGTGCCCACTTATGTGTTTACTTTTACCATCAAACATGAAGATGTGTGACTTCAAAGCAAAAGCATTTATTAAAACAACAAATTGCCAGATTGACTGGACCTAAGGCTATGAGAGTGAATGAATGGTGAGATGGAGTATGATTGAACCCCAGGGAATGGGATAGTCAATAGAAGGCTAAAAGACAGGGCAGGAGCTTTCTTCCCATTCCCCTTCTGTATCAATATGATTCCTTATTTCTGATCCTTTATCTTTCCTACACCTTAACCTCCCTTCTTAAGATGTATAAAACAAAGAAAGGGAAAATATGTAGTCACCCTGAAAAAATTTATTAGGGCAAACAATCCAAATATACTCTTCCACCAGCTATTAAACCACCAGTGGAAGAAGCCACATGTGCAGTGTTGAGGGAATATGTGTGAAGGACCTCATGCTAATAAGCTATTTGGCCAGGCCACACACACGGGAGTCTTTGTGACCAGGGTGTATGTGTGTCTGCAGAAAGTCCCACCCCTCAGGCTGCAGAGTAGTCGATGTTGTCTAGGGATGTCTTAGCAGCTTTCTGCTGACTTGATACCTCTGCTCTGCATTATATCATTTATCTCTCCAGGTCATCTTCACTGGCCTCAGAGTCATCAAGTTGCTCTCTGATACTATGTCTTGTGATAAATTTACCTATTTAGCTTCTTTGAGGTCATTTGGTTCTCTCTACAACCATCTGTGGGCTGGCATTATGTAGAAAACCTCTTTCCTGTCAGATAGATTTACAATTCTTTTAGCATGTCCAAAAAGGCAAAGAACAAAAATTAGAAAAATGTCCTAGGTTAAAATAAAATCTTCTTTTTTACTGATTCCTACTGACTCAAAGTCCTTGGTCTTAGACATATATCTGATTTGGTTCATCTTAACCTCAGTTAAGATGATTGTGGGTCTGGCTCCCCAGAAATCAATTAACCATTGAAGTGACTAGGCTTCCCTCACTCCTGAGATCTTTGATTGGCATACAGGTGAAGTTAGGATCAAGAGAAAAAGGTTAAGTGAAACAGTGGGGGGCCTTTAACCTCCAACCTTGGTTCATAGTCTTGGAGATTCTGACCTAGGTCCCCTGCTCTCCTATTTCTTCTGTGGGGTCACTTATGGTGGCCTCATCAGTTCCTGTAAGTTTATTTCTCATATTTATGCTAATGCCTCACAAATTTATCTGATCTCTCCCCTAATCTGCAATCCTGTATTATCAATTGTCCACTGAATTTTCAGACTGAATGTTCCAGAGGTATTTCAAATGCAACATATCTGAAACAGAGTTTATTATCTTTTCCCCAAAACACACCTCTCTTCCAAACTTCCCTCTTTCTATCAGTCTCCCAAGTTTAATCTCTCTATTATTCTTGACTCCTCACTCTCTCCCACCCCACTTAATCCAGTCAGTTGCCATACCTTGCCATTTCTACCTTTGAAAGCCCTCTTGTATCCAGCCTCTCCTCTCTACTCACACAGCTACCATCTTAATTCAGGCATCATTTCTTGCCTAGATTTTTGTGACTGACTCCTAGAATTCCCACTTCAAATCTCTCTCCATTCCAGTCTATCCTTTATACTGCTGTCAGAGTGATTCTTTTGAAGCACATACCTATCCATGTCACTCCCAAACCCACTACAATCTAATGCTTCCTTATTGTCTCTAAGAGCAGATAAGACTACTCTATTTAGCTTTTAAAGCTTGACTCCAGCCTATCTTTCTAGTCTTACTAGACATTGTTCCGCCTATGCTATTTTCTGAGCCAGCCAGATTTGCCTTCTTGGTCCTTCATATACAACTCTCCATCTCCTTATCTTTGCACCTGATTATACCCAGTTCTTGTATCAAATTGCTTCCTTATCTCTGCCTCAAAGAATCTTTCTTAAGACACATCTGACCCTCATTTTCTACATGAAGTTTTTCCTCATCTCCCCAACTACTAGTGTACTTCCTCCCAAACTACTTTATATTTATTTATTTATTTGCATATATATATTTCTTCTGTATAAACATATAGATGTACTTGTCTTTCCTTTAAAGGTAGAAAAAGCTCCTTTTAAGTAGAGGTTGTCTAGTTCATTATATTTGTATTTCTAGTGCTTAGCACAGTTTCTGGCACATAATAGGTGCTTAATAAATGCTTAATTGATTGATATTATGTTTGTCTACTACTGACTTTTGTGCTTTATTTTTTATACCAGCAAAACCACTGTTCTCCCATGCTTCATTCATTCATTCATTCAACAAACATATGCAAGGCACTGTGCTAAGTACCACAGGGGAGATAAAACAATGAATATACTATGGACCTTGCCCTAAAGATGCTGACATTATGGTAAAGCCCAAACAATATAGTAGTTACTGTTATTCTATTGTTTTTTTGTTGTTGCTTTTTGCAGGGGGTTAGGTAGGGCAATTGGGGTTAAGTGACTTGCCCAAGGTCACTTGGCTAGCTTTGTGTTAAGTGTCTGAGGCTGGATTTGGACTCAGGTCCTCCTGACTCCAGGGCCGGTGCTCTATTCACTATGCCACCTAGCTACCCCTTATACTTTTATTCTAGAAAGGAGTTTAACATCCATTCACAAAAGGAGCAAGGACTCCCCAATTACCTATTTTTAGGTCCTTAAAGTTATAAAGGGCAGCTAGGTGGCACATTAGATAGAGTGTTGGACATAGAGTTAGGACGTTGTTGTTGGAGTAGTTTTCAGTCCTGTGATGCCATTTGGGGTTTTGGAATTAGGAAGCTGTGTGATCCTGGGCAAGTGACTTAACCCTGTTTGCCTTAGTTTCCCCATCTGTAAAATGAGCTGGAGAAGGAAATGGGGAACCACTCCAACATCTTTGTTAAGAAAATCCCAAATGGGGTCATGAAGAGTTGGACATGACTGAAATGACTGAACAACAACCTTAAAGTCCAATGGATTGGGCAAGCCAGAAAGACTCATCAGAATACCTAGGCTATTGTGTGAACCATTGCTGTAAGCCATCAAATTTCTCTCATAGAAAGCTTTTATTATCCTATCTTCCCCCCTCATAGCTAAAGTTGAACTAGAGAAATCTGTAGATTCATAAGGGAGTGGAGAGGGTGCAACTTAAAAAATTTTATCTCAGGAGTTATTTATCCAAAAGAGAAAAGTCTGTAACACACCTGAAGCTTCTGTGACAACAAGTGTTGTCTGTCTGGAGACTTCCAAGTGGCATAATATTCAGTGTGCTCTGGGAAAGCAGCTCAGATTGAATACATTTTAGTCAGGATTTGCCAATGGTTTTTGAGAGAAAGCCCTAGCAACATCAGAACTGCAATGATTTATTTTCACCCTTGCACAAACATTTTTTTTTTCTTCTGGGACATCTCAGTGTCTCCATTTTATTGCTTCTTTTTCTTAAATAAAGACTTTTTTTAGCCTTGAAAAATATCAACACTTCTAAAAACATCTTAAAGGAATTGTTGAATGAAATCTAAGAAAATATATGTTTTGATCAATTAAATTGAATTGTAAAACAATTCTTGGGGCATTGCCATTCTTGCTGAGTCCAAGAGCAACTATTTCCAATTTTGAAGCATCTCAGGACAGTTTAATCACAGCTATTTCTTTCTTTTTCTCTTTCTCTCACTCTATAAATTTTTCTTTCTTTCTTTTTTTTTGGAGGGCAATTGGGGTTCAGTAACTTGCCCAAGGTCACACAGCTAGGTTTTTGTTTGTGTGTGCATTAAGTGTCTGAGGACGGATTCGAACTCAGGTCCTTCTGACTCCAGGGCCGACGCTCTACTCACTGCACCACCTAGACACCCCACTCTATATTTTTTTCTTCCTTCCTTCCTCTTTTTCTTTTTTCCTCTTCCTTCTTTCTTTTCTTCCTTCCTTCCTTTTTTCTTTCTTCCTTTTGATTTTTCTCTTTCCTTCCTTCCTTTATCCTTTCTTTCCTTCATCATTTTTTCATCCTTTCTTTTCCTTTTTCATCTTCCTTCTCTTCCTTCTTTCCTCTTTCTCTGTTCCTCCTTTCCTTCCTGTCTTCTTTTTTCCTTCTCTCTTTTTCTTTTCTTCCTTCATCCCTTTTTTGTTCCTTATTTTCTTTCCTTTCTTTCTTTCCATTTCCTCCCTCCCTTTCTTTCTTCTTTCCTTCCTTTCCTTCTCTCTCTCTCTCTCTCTCTCTCTCTCTCTCTCTCTCTCTCTTTCTTCTTTTCCTCATGATATTCTCACTTGGTTCAGAGTGCAATTGCCCACATTAGGCTTCATTTGTCTTTTGTGCTCTATGCAAAGGGAAAGTTTCCATGTTCCCATCTCTGTCTGAAAGCTTTCAAAAAGACTGGATGTTTCCCAGTGCTGTCCACATAACTCATTTCATCATTTCCAGCTCTCCTTCTTGCAGTTGGCTGGCTGAAGCCGCCAAACCTCTGTTACAACAATAGAGTCAGAACCCCATTGAGAACCATGGTTCAAATGAGGGCTGTCCCAGCCCTGAGCAGAGGGCATTTGGCTTTTCAAAGGACTGACTGAATGGATGGAACAAGGTTTATTATTGCCATGTAACCCAAATTTAATACACACACATATACACAAGTACACTCCCACCCCACCCCAAATTCTATTAGGCAGAAGTTACATATTTTTATCAAGGATGGGTATAATTGGTCTTGTCAGCTTAAGCCAAAACAAGTGACTGGAATTGACTTATTTTGACAGAAGATCAGGATTTGAAGAAAAGCATTTTTGTATGTGGTATTTCGAAAAAAAATTTGATAGTCATATTAAAATCAAGTATGTGAATGAATGGATGAAAAAAGGGATTACAGGGATTGTTTCATGTTGCCTTCTGCTAAGAGTATTTTTATTCTCAAGTCTAACTAAATTAGCTCTTCAGTCAGCTTCTGTAGTTGTGTAGAGCATTTTACTGTGAGTACTGTACTTGAAGGGCCTGAGTGTCTGTTTCAGGAGTCCCCTGGGGCTTAAATGACTAAAAAATAGTACAGAGAGACATTGGATTGGGTAGGTCAAGAATTCTTTTTTCTTACTTCTTTTTCTTGGAATTCTTAGCTTTCTACAAGAGTCAGTTCAAGTGCTACCTTCAACATCAACCCTTTCCTGATTCCCTGGTTGTTAATGCTATGCCTTTACCCAAAATTAATTTGGATTTACTTTGTATATTTATTTTCTATCACTTTTGTACATATTGTCTGCCCTCACTCCAGTAAAATGTAAGCTCTTTCATAATAAACAGTGACTAGCATTTACACAGCACTTTAATGTTTGTGAAGCATTTTACAAATAACTGAAATATCTTATTTTATCATCCAAGCTCTAGGAGGCGGGTGCTATTATCATTCCCATTTTGTAGTTGAAGAAACTGAGACAGGAGAGGTTAAATGATTTGCCCAGGGTTACACAGATAGGAAGTGTCTGAGACTGAATTTGAACTCAGGCTTTCCTGACTCCAAGTCCAGGGCTCTACCCACTGTGCCCTAACTGCCTAGGTGTACCCTTAGCATCTAACAGTGTTTTGTACCTTATACACATTTCACAAATGCTCACTGAAGTGGTCTCTACACATTCTTTTCATACTCCAAATGAGTTACTGTTTTAATATCTTTCTTTATGTAAGTTCCAAGGAAAGCCAGGACTTCAAGGGAACTGAATTGAAGGAAGCCAGAATTCACCAGTGATGATCATTACAATCCTGTATGTGGCACAGGGGCAGCTAGGTGGTGCCATAGTGCATAAAGTGCTGGGTCTGGAGTCAGTCAGACGCAGTTTCCTGAGTTCAAATCTGACACCAGACGCTTATTAGTTGTGAGACCCTGGGCAAGTTGCTTAATCCTATTTGCCTTAATTTGCTTACTGTAAAATGAGCTGGAGAAGGAAATACCAAATCAGTCCAGTATCTTTGCCAAGAAAACCCCAAATGGGGTCATGGAGAGTCAGACATGACTGAACAACAACAAAGCAAAGGAGAGAGAGCCCTAGACTTTGAATAAGGAAAACGTGAGTTTGAATCCTGCCTCAGGTATTTGCTTGCTGTATGACTCTGGGGAGATGATCTAACCTTGTTTATCCTCATCTGTTAAATGGGGATAATAATAGCACCTACTATGTATATCTATATCCACAGTGCTATGTAAACCTTATAGAATTCCTATCATCAAATCAAAGATGAGATTTGAAAGCTGTTCATTTTGCTCCTTCAGTAGTTTAAAGTGTAGCTCTTGACATTGGGCTATATTGATGAGAATGGATTATGACTAAGGTTTTAGGGGGCCCTTGTTTCTTCTGTAATGTCTCCTCTTTGATCCCCCTGATTCTATATGTGACTGAACATGTTACCAAGGGCTAGACTGATTTAACACTAAAAGAAACTGAACATGCCCAAGATGGAGCTATTCCTCCTCCCCCAAGACCAACCCTCCATCCAACTTCCTTATTTCTCTAGTGGGGGCACCCCTACCCTTCCAGTTATGTGACTTCATCCTCTCAGAGCCATTCTTTTACATTTATTTCTCATTCCCATCTCTAGTAAGCAGAACCATAGTTAGAAGTTTATTACCATACCCTGGACAAGCAGTGTAAATGCAACATGAAGTCACCTTTTTAAGATCAATGACAATACTTCTGGGTGATCAGTAACCCAGGTTGAATAGTTAGTTGTCTCCCCCTTTAGGGGTGGCACTCCTTCCATATACATATGGGGGCAAAACTAGTTAGGCTGACAGTATTTCTTTCTCCTTTCAATGGAGGGTATATGTGAATCATCAAGACTGAGGGAAAGGGCATTCTCTCAGCTCAGGTCAGTGATACCAGGTCCTAGAGCCTTCCCCTCTACATTACCTTTTATTTATTCTGTATGTACCTTGTATGTGCCTATTTACATAATGTTTTATTGATTTTTGCCTATTTTCACTTTTCTTTGAATGCCCAGGATCTAACACAATGACTTGGCCCACATTGTAGGTGCTTAATAAATACTTGTTAATTGATAGAAAGATAAAGCATTTATTAAATGCTTACTACATGCCAGGCATATTATCCCCTATACAACCTTGGTCTCTAGAGAGAATGGGCTCAAATTTAAATCAGTTTCTGTCATAGTTTTGGTTCCATGGAATTCACTTCCAAATATTGCATAGCTATTGGGTGAGTTCTCAGTTACTGCTGGACTAGATCCCTTAGGTCAGTCCTTGGGGCCTCACTGGTGGTCTTGCTGGTCACAAAATTTGACATTGATTTTGGCTCTTCAATCTCTTCTGACATTTTGAAGCTTACAAAGGCATAACTGTCTCCAACAATCCTTCGCCTAAACAAGAAAGAAAAGACACAACAGATACAGAAACAACACTAGGGCCATGAACATGGTGGCAACCTGGGTAGAAAGATAAAGGCCTAAAGCTTCTCTCCCCACTGAGAAACTTCAGCAACTCTTGCCTCTTTGCTGGTACACATCCAAACAGGAATGCAAATGAGCCTTGTTTTTCCTGGTTATCGCTTTCTGAATATATTACTCCCCAGTCCAGAGTTCATAGCCAATCAATAATCAATTTCTTCATAACATGGTTAGCATGACAGCACCAGTTAAGGAAAGTCTGCACAGATTCCATATTGAAGAACAAGGCCCTTCGGTTTGACATCATCATACTTTTCTGGAAGTAGGCTTTCTCTCCAACATCTTTCATATGGCAATTGAGGGGATGCCTATCAATTGGGGGATGACTAAAGAAGTTATAATATATGATTGTGATGATTTCTTACTGTAAGAAATAATGAGCTTGTTGATTTTAGAAAAACATGGAAAGACTTTCATGAAATAATGAAAACTGAAGTGAATAGAACCAAGAGAATGTTGTGTACAATAACAGCAATATTGTTCTAAGAATAACTGTAGTTATTCTCAGTGCTAAAAATACTCATATATGCTAATCCATCTTCAGAGAAAGGACTGATAAATAAAAGCACACATTTACATATATTTATTAATCTGTGTCAAATGGTGGCATTCTCTGGTGTGAGGTGGGGAAGAAGGGAGGGAGCCAGTTTGTAACTTAAAATGTAGCCAAAAAATTATTTGCAGAAAAATAATTAAGAAAAAAGAAAACAAGGCCACTAAAATGTTTAGTTCCTTTTTACATGAATGATCCAGTTGGATTTCACCAAACCCTTTTCATTTTGTTCTCCAGAGACTTACCTAGAATGAAGCTGGGTTAGTCCTTTACTACTGACGGTAGGAATGGAGCATGGAAAAAAGGAAGACTTTAGAGGCACAACTATTACTATTTTTTTTGGAGGGGGGAAGGCAGGGCAATTGGGGTTAAGTGACTTGCCCAAGGTCACACAGCTAGTAAGTGTTATGTGTCTGAGGCCAGATTATGAACTCAGCTCCTCCTGACTCCAGGGTCAGTGCTCTATTCACTGCACCACCTAGCCATTCCAGGTGTAACTCTTCTAATGGTATTGCAGTCCCTGTTTATTCCAGGTTACAATGACTAACCTGTTCTCTCATTATAGTTGGGCCATGGATATAGTTGTATATTTACAAAAGGAAACAGCTTTGGCCTGCTTACCTCATAACTTTGATCTTATCTGCTATATGCCTTTCCCTTGTCAACATTTACATTATTTTCCAGAATTCTTGTTTTCTTTCTTCTTTTACCAAGTCTTGGGAGAGAAACTGAAGACTTTAGAGGAAAAGACTGAATTTTCTTAACTGCTGGCCAAAGAAGTCAAGGGCTTCAGATTTGTGAAGTGAACAGAGAGCGAAGAAAATGGTATCTGAGAATGGGATTTCCAAGCCACAACTTAAAACAGAGATAACATGCTTATGGACAGAGACAGAAGACTCTAACCAGGCTGGTGAGAACGTATTTGATCAGTCTTATAAATCTAATCAAAAGGACTTTAAACTGAAAGGAAAATAAGAGGAAGAAAATTATGTATGTATATCCACCAAGGCAGATGCCATATAGAGTAGATATAATAGAGAAAGAAGAATAGCAATTGAAACATTAAAAAGTTCATAGGAGACAAAATTGAAGAAAGGAATAGTAATAAAATCCATGTAAATATATGGACAAATACCCAAAATATAGGCAATAGATAAGATAAAGCTACAGATAACAATAATACAAGGAGGCAAATGTGATTTCATGAGAGCTATGACTGGAATATAGCTCTGGAAGTGTTTATTCAAAAGGAATAGGCTAGGTAAAAGGGTTAGTGGAGTAATATTGTATAATAAGATATAAGGAAATACAAGGACCAAAGAGGTGAACATGGTGGACAATATGTGAGTGAAGATCAATGGAGGGAGGGGTTAAGGGTGGGGTGGAGGGAAAAAAAGAGATACTGTCTTTGGAATATAATATGAAGTGCTTGAACAGAAAGAGGAAATAGATGAGGGATACAAGAAACAGGTCAGAAACTTGGCACAGAAACAAGAGACAGTAGTGATGGGGAAACAAATCATGCAGGTGCTCTTTGTCAAAAGTAGAGCAGTTATTAGGCTTTTTTTTTTACTTGTCAATGATTATTTCAGAAGGTGGATTAATTCATAAGGGGAACTAGTCTGGATCTTATTTGTAACAACAAGGAGGAACTATTTTATAAGAGTACAAAGGAAGGGAATCTTGGTGATGGGAGTGACCCTTTCATCTTAGAATTCGTGAGTGAGGAGAGGGAAGTAGGAATAATTTAGAATTTAGGCAAACAGATTTTAAAGGGTTCTGAGAAAGGATAAGCAAGATAACTTTAACTAAAATGCTACAAAGGAAGTCAGCCTAGTTCAAGATGGCAAAGAATGAATTTTTGAGGTCACAAAGGGAAACAATTCTGATGAGAAAGGAGGATTGTCTGAAGAGATTGATGTGAATACACAGGGAACTCACCAACCAATTTTAACTTTTAAAAGACATGTATACAGGATGGGAGGGAGGATGAATATAAATCTGTGTGGCTCATATCTGTATGAATTATGTCAGGAATAAAGCATTCAAAATGAGCTGAGGCTAGCAAAGAAGGTAAAGGATAAAAAAATTTTAAAAAATCTATATTGCGGAGAAAGGAGGACAAAAATGGATAGGATCAGTAATTAGGGCATATGGATAAATGATAATGGAGAATGAAGAGAGGAAGAATCACTCAACTTTTATTTTGCCTCTGCTTTCTCTGAGAAGGATAGCAGTCTTTAAGATATAGAGAACGGGGGGGGGGGGGGGCGGAGCCAAGATGGCAGAGTAGAAACAGCTTGTCCAAGCCACTCTGTCCCCAGATTCCCCCCAAACTATGTAAAATGGGACTCTGAACAACTTCTGGGGCCCCAGCACCCACAGAACGACACAGAGAAGCTAACCTCCCGCTGAGGACAGCCCAGCAGCCCTGCAGGAGGGACCAGCGCAGCGGTCTGGGACCTGGCAGCGTGCAGCACGCAGAGTGTGGGGAGCCGAGCTGAGCCCAGGTCCGAGTGAGCCGAGATTTTAGCCCCAGGGCGGCAGGGCCAGCAGCCGGCTGGAGGAACCCCAGAACACCAGGAGCTGTGGCAACTCCAGAATTATCAACATAGACATGCCTAGGACAAAGTAAGAGGTTAGTGTCCTATGGACTTTGGGACCGGTATTTGGGGAATGCGTCGGCTCCCTCCCCTGGGGGCTAGAAGCCACTGAGGAGACACGCCATTTTGTAGTTTTCAGAGGCAGCTCCAGCTCCTGGCCTGCAAATTGTAGGGAGATCCAGCGATCAGTCTTGGGGGGTAATCGCTCTTGCTTTAACCTCCCTGGATCTGGATTGTGATCTAGGGTGGAAGTTGTGGGTGGGTTTACAGCTTGCTAGAAACGGAAGTTGCCCCCCACATGTTCAGGACGAAAATTCCTCTATCTGGCCTTAAAGCCATAGTGTGGCAACAAGCCCAAAAGTCAAGTAATTAAGTGGCAACATGCCAAGGCAAAGGAAACAGAAAAATGCAACCCTAGACTCCTATTTTGGGGGCATAGAGCGGGAAAAGGACTGTGAGGTCAGAAGTCCTGCTCCAAAAGCCCCAGGGGAAAACATGAGCGGGTTGCAGGCCATAGAGGACCTTAAGAAGGACTTTAAAAATCAAATAAGAGAAGTGGAGGAAAAATTAGAAAGAGAAATGAGAAGGATGCAGGAAAAGTATGAAATGAGGGTCAACAGCCTGACTGAGGAAAACAACACCTTAAAAAATAGACTAACTCAAATGGCAAAGGAGGCCCAAAAGGGCAATGAGGAGAAGAATGCCTTAAAAAGTCGAATTTGCCAGATGGAAAAAGAATCTCAAAAGTTCACTGAGGAGATTCATTCCTTCAGAGTTAGACTGGAGCAAATGGAAGCTAGTGACTTTATGAGAAATCAAGATGCTGTTAAGCAGATCCAAACAAATGAAAGATTAGAAGGCAATGTGAAATATCTCATGGGAAAAACCACTGACCTGGAGAATAGATCCAGGAGAGACAATTTAAAAATTATTGGACTACCTGAAAGCCATGATCAAAGAAAGAACCTAGAAATCACCCTTCAAGAAATTCTCAAGGAAAATTGCCCTGATGTTTTAGATCCAGAGGGCAAAATAGAGGTTGAAAGAATCCACCGATCACCTCCTGAAAAAGATCCCAAAAAGAAAACTCCCAGGAATATTATAGCCAGGTTCCAGAATCCCCAGATCAAGGAGAAAATACTACAAGCAGCCAGGAAGAAACAATTTCAATATTGTGGAAACCCAATCAGAATAGCCCAGGACCTGGCAGCTTCTACACTGAGGGATCGAAGGGCATGGAATATGATATTCCAGAGGGCAAAAGAACTGGGAATGAACCCAAGGGTCACCTACCCAGCAAAACTGAGTATTTTGTTTCAGGGGAAAATATGGTCATTCAGTGGAATAGAGGACATTCAAGCATTCTTGAGGAAAAAACCAGAATTGAATAGAAAATTTGACATCCAGACACAAGAAGCAAGAGATGCCTGAGAAGGTAATCAGGGAAAAGAAATCAAAAGGAACTTATCAAAGTTGAACTATTTACATTCCTATATGGAAAAGCAATAACTGTGACTGATGATATCTTTCTCACTATGAAAATAATGGGAAAAGGGGGTGTGGTCATATGAATACATATGTGAATGTGTGTGTATATGGTTACAGTTATATATGGATAGAGGGCATAGGTTGAATTTGTTGGGAAGGGAGAATACTCAAGGGATGAAATTATGAGGTGAGAGAGGAAAGTGGCAAGAGGAGATGGGGAGAGACAGGGTAGGGTAAACTATCTCATGTAGAAGAAGCAAGGGGAAGTGGTTGCAAGGGAGGGGGAGAATAGGAAGGCTAAAAAGGCAAAACCACATTCACATTGAATTTGGTTCAGGGAGAGAATGACATACATACTAAATGGGATATCTCAACCTGCAGCAGGATAGGGGGAAGGGGGATGAGAGGAGGGATGATGGATGGGAGGGCATCCTTGTGGGGAGGGGAGGTTGGAAGTACCCACTATAGAAGAGGGACAGGATCATGTAGGGAATGGACCAGGTGGGGGGTGGGATGAGTGGGAGGGAATTATAAGCAGCCTTGTACAATATATCTACTATGATAATGTTTTGAATTGCTAGACATGTACAACATATACTGAATTACTTATCTCCCCAGAGGGAATGGGTGACAAGGGAGGAAGGAAATGGATCTGAAATTCGAGGTTGTAACATTAAATGTTTCAAATATATATAAATATATATAAATACTATTATTAATACTCTTTTGCTTGTAATAGGGAGATAAGATGTGCAGGCATTGGGACACAAAGATTCACCTTCCTCTATAAAAAAAAAAGATATAGAGAACAGAATGAAACTTCTTAGTAGGGAATTGATAACCAAGTGAAGTGGTAATAAGATTATAGTTCTAAGGGATAAATGTGAAGTCTTCCACTGGGTTTAAAATAGCCACTTCACAGGTAGAGTGAGGCATAGCCAGACAACAGTTCTACTAAAATAAAGATCGCAGGGTTTTAGCAGACTGCAATCAATCTGAGTCAACGGTGACTTAATTGTACAAAGGGAAAAGACAAACTCCAATGCAATTTGATATTACATTAAGAGAGTCCAAAGATCTGGAATTAGGGTGGTGATAGCCTCTCTTTAGTCTGCACTGGCATGATCATCTTTACAGAACTGTATTTACTTATAGGAAATTTAGAAAGACCATTGATAAATTTGACACTGCCCAGAGGAAGACAAATAAGCTGGTGATAGTCTTCATTTTCACGGGATTTGAGCATTAGCATTGGTAAATTAAAAGTCTTAGAGATGTTTATCCTGGAAAAGAGAAAAAATGGTGGAGTATGAGGGCATGATAGCTATGTTCAAGTATTTGCAAGAAGGAGTTCATTTATTCAGCTTGGTTTCAGAAACAGAACAAGGAGCAGAATGCAAAGAGGTAAATTTAGGCTTTATTTTGGTGAGTTTGCTAACAATTAGAGCTATTGAAGAATAGAATGAATTATCTCAGTAAGCAACATGCTCTCCCCTTTCCTGCCCTGTCTTCCTCTGCCAACTTGAGGTTTTTAGATAAAGACTGGTGACTATTTCTCAGAAATGTAGTAGAAGGCACTCTTTTCCAGAAATGGTTTAGTCTAGTTGGCCTTTCTCAGGTCTCTCTCAACACTGAAATGCTGGAATTTTGAGTGTCTAGCCTCATACCCTACAGAGAATTGTGGATATGGTTTTCAATTGACTACCTTTGATTATATCAAAGAATCCTAGAGTATTTTCATTGTACTCTTTCATTATAGTCATTTTATTTTTGCTTTTGTTTTGGAAACACTAACTTAGGGAGAAATAAACAGAGCCCACTCTTCCCCAAACCCAACTGTCTAAAAGTAACTAATTTCCAGTCTTGTAGGGGGATGAGGACAAACTGGTTTCAAATGGGCTAGTATTTTCTATGCATGTACAAATTTGAGTATTGGTTGAATCCTCTCTCACACGTACAAAATATATAAGATTTTTCTACTGACTGGACTTTCTCTTGAATCTTTAGAACTTTTTCTCTGAAAAAAGCCTTACAACACCAATTACATTCATTGAGTTCTTCCCTGTGGATCTTATGATGGTTAGAAAAACATGACAATTCTTTTCCACACTTATAATATTTATGGGTTTTTCATTTGTGTAGATTCTTTGATGACCAATGAGACAGACTTTCTGAATGGACCCTTGGCCATATATTTATTGGCTTTCTTTCCTGTGTGGATAAGCACACTTAATCATGGATAACCAAGTATGGCTAACTATTAAAAATTCAAATGCCTTGAAATGAATCTTTATCAGTCTCTTTTTTCTCTTCCATCTCTCCTCTACCCATTTTGAATAAAAAATAAAGGGTGATTTTATATGCAGAGGGTCCATAATATACCAAGCTTTGGGGACAGGGATTTAAAAAATCAGAGGAAGAAGATAATTTGTGCAATAGCATTTAAAATTAATCAGAGGGAGATGATAAAAAAGGTAGAGATTTCAAAGAGAAGAAAGTTGAAAGTAATATGGTCAGTCTTACAGTATTTGGTTGTCTTACTTTCTTGCTAACTATGCCTAGAATATCAGCATTATTTTGTCTTCTATCCACATGTATGGTTACTGTGTAAATGGACCACATATAAGGTTTTAGGCCCAGAATTTGAAAAGATCAAACAATGAATCATACTCTGGGGACTAGAACAGAAGACCTATTTACTAATCCAAGCTTCTGCTTGGTACTGAGGAGATGTTGGAATTTGGAATCAGACAGAAGACCTGTCTTTAAATCTAGTCTCTGTTGCTTCCTACCTGTGTGACCCTGGGCAAATCACTTCTCCCTGAACCTCAGTTCCTTATTAGCCAAATGAGGGCAGGGATTT
This sequence comes from Gymnobelideus leadbeateri, assembly GCA_011680675.1. Lineage (NCBI taxonomy): Eukaryota > Metazoa > Chordata > Mammalia > Diprotodontia > Petauridae > Gymnobelideus > Gymnobelideus leadbeateri. The sequence continues at coordinate 7,268 of WOXC01002910.1, read as the reverse complement.
AAATTAGATGACCTTGGAGGGCCCTTCTAACTCTAAATCTGTGATGCTGTAATTTAGTAGGGGATATTTAGAGTGTTAACAAAGACCTTTAAGTGTTTCCTTCTTTTCCTTCTTTTCTTCCTTCCTTCTTTCCTTCCTTCCTTCCTTCCTTCCTTCCTTCCTTCCTTCCTTCCTTCCTTCCTTCCTTCCTTCCTTCCCTGCACAAAAACAATGTATAATATCTTCTCATAAAGCTCACTTTAGCCATGGCATATGATGGGCATAAACTGACCATAGTATGTTACCAAAAAAGACTTGCACACAATAAGTGATGTAAAAGATATCTTTGAGGAAACATATTGGAAATAGAGTTTGGGCCTACCACATTTGGGCTATATGGTGCACTGAAGTCCTTGAACACTGAAGGAACTAGAGGAAGGTTGACCCCACATGGGTAGAACTAGTATTGATTATTTATGAAGATACATGGAGAAGTACTCCCAGGGATGAAAAGTCATGCAGGAGTTTGTGCCCTGTATTAGTGAAGGAAGTACTCTACCGCTTTCATGCGCCCTGCTCCAGATTTCTAGATCCCTCAAAGTTATCAAAGTTTTCCCTTCAGCTAAGACCTCTAAATATGTAGGAGATTCACTTGCTGCTTTGCAGTTACTCATTTGTTGCAGTAATTAACTTAGTTAATTAATTAATTAATTCATGTGGCATAAATTGCATTTTTTTCTCTCTTTTCACAGATACAAAGGCTACCCTAGCAGCCCCTTGGTATTGTAGAGGACTAGAGAGCTATTTTATAATGAACAAGTTATAAGGGGTTGCATTGCTTTAAAGTATCAACCTTCCAGTCATGTCATTAATCATACATGTACATGAGAAAAACAGGAAGCAGAAAATCCTTTTTTATCTGTTTCTGCATTGTTTTGTGGCAGTTTCCTGGCTGTGCAGTCACTAATATATATATTCATGTTCTATGTAACTGTTTAAATGACTATGATTTGGGGCTTAATTGCCACCTTGTTACCTTAACACTAATTTCAAACAGGGGAATCACTGTTTGATGGAGCCTGCCCAGTTAGCTGCTGCTGTCTATAAACACAAATGGGTTCCTTGGGGCTTAATTAGAGGACATACAATTGCACCTAAAGCATGAGAATGTTATAATGGGAACACTGGACATCTGGAATCTGAGTCCAGTTTGGGTAAATTCACCTTAGGAGACTAAATGGATGCCATTATAAACATTTAGAGGAGCAGCGATGGTTTAGTGCTGGGTACGTGTACACAAATGGAAATAAATGAAAGAAATGTAGTTTAGCCAGCATTTCAAACAGAGGGACTCAGACCGAACAAATGGCTTCATTTCAAACCACAAAGAATCCTGGAAGATGATTAGTCTGCCTTTGTAATAGCCTGCCTTAATGGGAGAAGGCATCTTTCAAAAGAAACAGCAGACAAATAAAAAGCTGAATGAGAGTAACCTTTTCCTAGGACAATGTAAAGAAAGCTTGTGGAACTCACTACCACAGGATGTCAGCGTCAGACAATGTATGTGGATTTTAAGAAAAGACTAAGCCCAACTTATGACAAAAGGAATACCTGTGGTTATATAGATTTGGACAACTTGCAATAGAATCCCAGACTTTGTAGCTTCCAGGAATCAATGAAAAGGTCAGGAAGGGGTCAAGTATAGTAGTACTCGAAGAACTCTACTTGACAGAAAGCATTATGGGTGATTTTTCCTCCTTTGAGGATTTCTGTAAGGGCTACTCTCAGAAGCAACATACTGATTTTCTGTTTTTTTTTTTTTTCAGTGAATCTGTGCTAAGATGATAAAATACAGAATCGATTTTTATTTTTAAAGGAGAAAAGCATTGCTGCTTAATAAATGCTTTATCTATTTATCTACTTGTCTATCTCTTCATCTAGCTATTCATCCATCTATCATCTATATAGTTAGCAGTCTATAGTGCAGGAAGATCTGGGTTCAGGTTCTAGTTCTTATATAAACTATGTAACCATAGACAAATTATTTAAACTCTCAACATCCCAGGAAGCTTTCTGAGATTATAAGCTTATAGTTGCTGATTCGTATGGGTAGAGGGAATTTTTCTCACCGTGACTTCCCAGTGTCAATGATATAATAGGCCCAGCTTAAAAAAAAGAAAGGGAAATGCCTCTGAAATGCACTGTCGTGGTGTTCATATAACCATGAAGTTCTTGATGGTTATGAAGTCCTACCATGGGCCAAGCAATGTATTGTGTTTCTGTGTCCAAGAGGCTAACCACCAGAACACTGGTCACAAGGTAGCTCCTAAAAACTAGTTAGTAAGTCATTCAGGAGTTAAACTTTGCAATGGTGAAGAGAGTATTCATGGAAATTTCATGGCTATTTTGAATAAGGGAAAGACAAAAGATGTGTAATGGTCATAATCTCTTGTATCAAATCCCATTCAATACCAGTTTAAGAGATTTAGCATTCTTAGTACACACACACACACACACACACACACACACACACACACAACTACCTCTTCCATAAAGCAACATAAACATAGGCACATATATAAAAATACTTCAGTATTTCATAATTCACCGATATGTAGTTTCATCCTTTTGTGTACCTCTTCTCCACTAGTATAGATGGGAATTCCTCTGCTCCCTAGTAGATAGTTTAATGAGCTGCTGTGGCAAAAAAGTTGGCATTTGATGCCAACCCTCTGATCATAAGTCTCTAAGTCTTTTTGAATTGAATGAACGAATGAAAAAGCATTTATTAAGTGCTTACTATGTACAAAAAGCTGGGGACACAAATAGAAATGTATGACAGTCTGCTTTCAAGGAGCTCCCATTCTAATAGGGTAGAGAACATATAAGGGAGATTTTAACTTCTAGTCAGATAGAAAAGTCCCATGGTCCTTAGAATAGAGAAACCAAAGCAAATGATAATACATCTTTAAAAAATATCATATCCTCTGATAAAATCCGATCAGCTTCTTATGTTGAATCATTTGACAGGGCCATTGACTTTGGCAGCAAGAGCCTTCCTTTCTGGGTCTCCAGTAGCTGTAACTATAGGATCTGTAGCAGCAGTAACCAGGTTGCATCTCCATAGGGCATTGCTTCCCAGGATGCTGGTTCATGGCATTGAGATGGAAGCATTGCCATTCCCAAGGCTTTTGGGTTCATGGCCCTGGGCTGTGTCCTTTAGGCTCTGAGGCATGATGGTGATTTGACTTGCTTGGCACATGCTTCCTCCTATAGATCTCTGAGTGCTTACTGCTTTGGCTAGACTGATCTGCCTGCTTTGTATGGACATTTGGTGGGGATAACTTGTCCCTTCTGCATAGAAGTTGCTTTCTTGGGTGATGGCTTTGAAGCCTGGGCTGAAAACTACTCCCAGAGATTTTGTGCTTATTTGTCTGTTGTTGACATTTGTTCAGCAGTTTTTGTTGGTAGTGATATGAGTGTTGATAGTGAAGGTGAGTCCCTTCTGCACAATGATTTTTCCTTTCAGTGATGGCTATGAGGGCTGAGCTAGTGTAATGGAAATGCAGATTTGAAGATCTTCCCTGCGCCTAGGCCCTTTGATTGTCTTAAGTGACTCTGAGAACCTTCTTTAATTTGAAAATATACTCTGCCCCCTAATAGGCTGAATGTGGTCACATGGAGCCTGTGGTAGGAGGCTTGGGTTTTCAGGAATGACCACACCTTGATGCTGTGTGATTGGGCAGTGGGTCTAGAAGGTTGTTACATTCTCTGAGCCAGGAGAAGGCTATATAAACCCTGATGAGAAGCTTTGCTTTGGGGCTCATTTTTGAGAAGTGTTGTGTGATTTGACCAGATGAGACTCTGGGCAGCCGCTGAGTGCCCCTGGCTTTGAAAACCCAGATGTTGATGCTTCCCTCTCTGGTAACTGTGATTTTGGTATTGATAATGGTTGGATAGTTTGGAAGCCTGTCTGTTTGATCTGTCTGTGTACTCTGAAGTTTGGGGTGCTGATCTTTTCCCCCTGAACTAGGTAATGTATGTTTGTTTGATTAAAGTAAGCTTGTTAACCCATTTTGAGTTGCTTTCCTTTTGAAAAGCAGATCTAAGAACCTGTGTTGGCAGCTACCCTGGGGATGTTGGGGTGCTTGCTTCTACAGCTGGAAACAGGTTGGTAGTTTGGGGGACACAACTATTCCCTAGGTTCTTGGGTTCAAGGTCCTTGACTATCTTCATTGGGTCTGAAGGGAGATAATAGTGGTAGTGATAACTTGATTTGACTGGCACATGCAAATTAGGATAGTCTCTGAGTACAGGTATATATATATACTTTTGGGCCTATATTAATTTTTTTTTCTGCTTAACAGGACCTTTCAGAACTTAGGATCAGAGATTTAGGACTGGAATGATCTTGGAATTTACCTAGTCTAACATCCTCATTTAATAGGTGAGGGAGGTAACTATGACCCAGAGAGTTTAATAACTGGCCCACAGTCACAAGCATAGTGACTTACCTGGAATATGAACTCGGTTCAGCTCACTTTCTAAGACTTTTGCTCCACTTTTATATCTTTTTGAGGACCAAAGGTTCTCAAGAAGAAGACTCTATTGCAGAATAGATAGCATATGCTTACTTACATACATACATACAAACACATATATAAAACCAGGAAAAGGAGGAAAACGTGATATGTTAAAAAGGATGATAGATCAAATCCCAGTTCTCTACTTAATCTTTCTGAGTATTAATCCTTTTTCTGTAAAATGAGGGGGTTATTTCTACCGCCAAACTTAAAGAAATGATCTCATGATCCTGTGAATGACAATTCCCATTTCTCTAAATTTCTACTAATCATTTATGGAACAGGATGATATGGGACCAAGTCTGTGACTGGTATAAAGAAACTCCCGATGAGGAAACTTCCCAGTATCCTTCAACTTAAAGTCTTAGAAAACTGCCTGGTTCCCTAAGAAGTTAAGGGGCTCTAAGAAGAGGCACAGAGGCTGTTTGTGCAGAGGTGGGATGCTAACCCTGAGCTGCCAGAGCTCAAAACCAATGCTCCATCCACTGTGTTACTGAGTCTCTAAGCACTCATATAGTATAGCAAAGTTTCAAATAAATGCAGATGCTAAAACATCAAGAGCATTCATTGTCTAGCACGGGGTAGGAATAAATGAGATGATAAAAGACATTAAAAGAGCAATATGTTATGTACTTAAGATCATGCAGCCTCTTGTAGTTCAAGCTGACTCCTCCCTTAGGAGATGCAGATGGGCCAAGGCAGGTATCTGTGAGTGTGTGTGTGAAGAAAATGAAGCAATTCCTGAATGCTCAGGCATAAGATGGCAAATCAAAATAAATCAAGTCAAGGTAACTATTTTGGTCCATTAATATTGGTCCATTATTAGTTATCAATATATTAATATAAGAAGTTGCTGAAAATTTACTGGCAATGAAAAAATGAGTTGGGGGAAGGAAAGTATTTGAACAGTGTTTGAATAAAAATGGTGTGAGGTCCTTAACCTGGTAAAAGAACCCAACAAATAAAATTAGTTTTCCTTTTGAGAGTGTCTCTCATTTAGGTGCCTTATATAGTAGCAGAAAAAAAAAGTTACAAAATGTATTAAAATCTTTCATACGGGTACCACATGGTCTTATTTTTCCAAAGTCTTTGATTTCATATACTGCAAACAATGGCATTTGACTTTGTTAGTATATAATATTTAAACTTGAAAAGAAAATATGTTAATTTGTTTATTCATAAGCCTATTAAAAACTTTTCTAGGGGCACTCATGATGTTTACTCTCTAGAATATAACCTATCTTTGAAGTGGTGTATTAGTTTTTTTTTTAAACCCAGTCATTCCCAAGCTGAATAATTAGACACTGAAAATGAAAGCTATTCTTGGAACACATTCCTCATATAAATCTGGGCACATGATGCTTTGATTCAAATACTAGACTTACAAGGCTTTGTTATTGTTGGAGGCCTACATTTAGAGTGGCAACTCTAGTTTTTGATGATTATTCCATCCTGAAACAATTTCCCCCCTGCCCAATTAAACCAGAATTAAGAGCACATTTACATCTAAGGAGGCTTAAGCATCTCAACAGCAAGCTTCAAAAATGGAGACAGTTAGTGGTGGTGTTCATTTTGTCTCTACTTAGTAAGCTCAAAAGAAAACAGAACCAATTCCCATAAGTTTTTTTTTTTTTAAAGAGGAAGGTTGTTTTTGTTACTTTGATCTTAGCAGGTTGTGCATTTTTTATTGGCTACTAAATATACAAAGCCTCATCTGGTTTTCCTGCTACATTCTCATATTGTATATCATATAATGCATTCTGATCTAAATTAAAATGCTTAGGTACAAAATATCATTTCAAAATTGATTTATCATTTCAATTGATAGGAAAACTCTGAGTGAATTAGAAAACTGTACAGTGGTTTTCTTAATATACCACAGACAGTAAAAAATAAACCCATGCACTTTAGACAATGGATCCTAGAAACCAACAAAAACCCATGCTATTTTAGATGCTTTTGAATTACAAGAGTGCTGTTTTAGCTAATGCAACAGCTGGCTATGTTATTGCTTCCACACTATAATCCATAATGCAAAAGTAGCTCTTTTCCAGACATTTTCATGCCATTCAAGTTGTTTACATATCTCCTTTATGTGATTTTCCTATAATTCTGTGCCAATTGGTGTCATGTTATTTGACAAAATTTCCATTTAGTCAAGACAACTGAATTAGTTCCATTTCTTCAATATAGAGAACTAAGGTGAAGATATAATTACTTATCTGAACACATTATCATTAGCAAGGGACAGGGTTACTGGACACCAGCTATACAAATGGTGTTGTATAATTAAACATCAAATAGTCCAGGTAATAAAAGTCATAGATCAGTTGTCTCTCCATACTGGACAAGTCCTTCAAATATTGTCTTACAACATCTGCGTTGGTCCTTTCATCAGAAGAGTGTCTGTCCTTAAAGTTTGGAAATTTTAGTCCTCTTGGAGCACCAATCAGTTGCAAAAAATAATTGGCATCTTCTTCCAAAGTTTCAAACTTCCCTACAAAATCATAGTTAATTAAACAAGGATAGCAGAGTTTACTGACCCTCTCCCAGTGAATGTCCATTCCTACTGGACGGTGGGAATCCAGCAAATAGTGGATAAACTCTTTGAATTTTACACCGGATCCGTTGTTTATTTTTTCTTCACATGCATTGGGTCGATATTTCTTAATAATTGCCTTTCCAAATACAGGATGGTAGTAGCTG